>JAGFMF010012288.1:7059914-7074844 GCA_019455555.1 Galemys pyrenaicus | reverse complement strand
CTGAGGTGATGGTGCACTGGTGAGATGATGATGGGGAATACATGGGGATTACAATTAATGGCAAATATATGTAAATTTTAAAATATTTTAATAAAAAAAGGAAAAAAATGTTAATAAACCTTGAATGACATTCTCAAGAGGATAGTTTTCTAAGATGTAGACGTAGGAGGTTCAGGAAAAAAAAAAGAAATTTTTGACTGCATATATCTGAAGATAAAGGTGTAGAAATTCTCCATTATCTCTAAATAAGACTCCAAGTCAGAATCACTTTTGCCTTTTACTTAACAAACTCTGTAAGAAAAAAAAAAAAAAAAAGATCACCATCATCTCATGGGTTCTGTGGCCCTTGCATCTTCAGCTCAAATTAGTAATCAGAAATACAGTATAGTCATATTGTATAGTTATCTGAGTTAATATTTAGTAGTTAAAAATATAACATAATGAAATGATAATTTTGGGGAAAATATCAATGTTGCATCAGGTTGCTTCTGTCAAACTATGCAATTAACTTAAGTTGATAATATAAGCTTGATTTTGATATTTTTGTCTAAGTAGAATTATCACTTCTACTGCCATCATTTGACTTTTGACAATAGATACTGAAAGTAGTACATATTAGCAGGTACTGTATGCCTGTAGTAACACTGTAACTCAAACCAATAAAACACCTATAAAATTCTGCCCCATCTCAGTAAATTTATTAAATAATAGCAAAACTATATTCATGAGCCAAGAAGATATTATATGATTTTTGTTTAATTTGCAAAGTCTGACATGTGTGGTAATAATAATACTGATTATAAATAATTGACTTCCTATTAAAATGTTGGATATTAGGGATAACATTTCAGGGATAACTTAACCATAATATGTTTAAAATTTCAGTTATTAGAGAAATGGTTATAAATGATCCAGTATTGTCAAATGAGCCAATTGTGAAAAAATGCTAATTTATGTCAGCCTGTATCAGTAACCTTAAAAAATGACAGCTTTGATTGTTCTTACTCTGCCATCACTTTCAAAAGCACTTACACAGGTGGATATGCTTGACCATACATGCTTATGTACATATATGTATACCTACCTTATCCATAAAAAAAACGTGAGCTGTGACCTTCAGCAAATATCACTAGATCAGTATGGAGACACTGGTGCAAAGAAATAGCTACTCAGTGCTACTTTTTATTTAGTGCACTGTTTGATAGGGTGTGGAAATTCAATTGACTCTTAAAAAAAGTTTGTCATTCTAAAAGTCCATTCATTTTCATTGCTCTCTGTATGTCATAGCGTATGTTTACCAATTTAAAAGTCCAGTGCTTTAGATATAAAAATATAATTTGTCTATTTATGTAATACACATTTAGGAATATGTTATTAAAAGTTCATTCCAAGTAGATATCATTGCAATAGGAAGCTTTCTACTATTTCTTAATGTATTCCTGAATAGTTTACCCATTTGTTTTTATATGATTTTTGTTTGAGGAAAACTCATACATTTTTATCATATGTCATGTAATATGATTCTTTATGTATTGCATGCATCCTGTGTTAGGTATCATCTTGTACATAATTTCATAGATCATTTGATGAAACCAGATCAAGAGAAAACAATGTATAGCCTCATACTTCAGTTAGAGTTACATGGTTAATATTCTGTATTTTAGTGACATGTTAACAGTGTGGTAAAATTTGGATGGAAATGCCCATTTTTAATTAAATTGTAATCAAGATTCACAAAGGAACTAGTAAGTAATTCTTAGTAGCAAAGGTGCTAGCAACACATTTGTGCACAGGTGTTTTATCTGATTACACACTCTAGTTAGGTCAAAAATATTCCAAACTTCTTAGTGGTTTTGAGAATTCATAACTTAGCAGGTTTTAAACACTTAAATCTGACTTCAAAGCCTCCAATCTGGGATAACTTAACACTGTATGACTCTCCTGTTCTGCCAGACCCTTCCTAGAGTTTGTTTATCCAGCCGAAGTGAACATCCACCTGCAATATCTCGCCTTCGGCAAGTTATTACACACAGCCATTTTTCCAGTTTTCGTGTTCTATATCGATATACTACCATTTATAAATTCAGGGAAATTTAATTCCCATAAAACATAAACATAACATACAAATGTTAGCACTGTATAAATCATATAGAATTTTTATGGTACAGAATGAATGCTATTAAAATATTGTGTTAAAACTATGTACTCCTTTTTATGATTACAGCAAATAATTAGGAGTGACAGAATCTGACTTTTTTTTTTTTAAACTGTGGTTTCTTAATATAATAAAATGCTGATTTGTTTAACTTTTCTGACTAGAGAACTTAAATTGTCACTGTTTTACTGCTTCTTTTATTTACAATAATTTAAAATATAGATTTTTAACTCATGTTTTGGGGACTAGTTGTCACTGTGCAGAAGAGCAAGGAACTAACACTTGTTGAAATCCTACTGTGTGCTTGGCATTTAGTGTAGGCCACTGACTCACTAATGTTTTGAGGCAGATATTCCTAATACTCTCTGTAGATGAAAAATACGGAATCTCAACAATATTGAGTAAGATAATCTATGTCACGCACACAATTAATGTAAAAAAAAATTGAGGGCTTGTATTCTTTTCAATCTGGTTCAAAGATCTTGACCTTTCTTAGTACTCACTCGTGAGGTTACAACCAGTTATGTCGATGTATCATCTATGCAGCAGGCTCAGGACTTTCAGCACAGCAGACATGAAATTGTTCAAGAGTCAGTTTACATACGCCTATGAAAATATTTTTTTTTTACTTGACGACACTGCTTTAAGTTTTTATATAGTTTGACTTTTGATATCATGAATATCTTTCCCATGTTTGTGTTAAGCCCTTTCCTTTAAAAATATTTTTGAAAAAAATGAGGTCATTTAAGAAGTTATTTTAAGAGGGAAAAATGTGGAGAGGAGAAGTTTTCTCAGTATATTCAGTGATTAAATTTAATCTGTTCTGCCTATACTAGGTTTTCAATTACAAATGTTTGTAGTGTGCTAAGTAATTAATTTCACTTGATGATTGTAACAGTGCTATATCATAGATATCATTATGCCTATTTCACTGTTAAATATACTGAAACTTTCAATGTGCCTAGATTACTTAGGTGAGATAGTGCTACTAGCAGTGGGAAAATTGATTGTCAAATCCAGGGAGTCTGGTTCAGATGTAGACAATGATTGTCCAAATATTGTTGATAAATATGACTTATTCCTTGAGAGCTTTCTTCCAAATATTGTCCTAAGCCTTCCATTTATATGAGGAAATTTGTATAATTATCTACAAATATGTACTATAATTTTTTCCAGTTTCAAGGTGAGGAAACCACACCTTACGTAAATGAAGAATTTGATAAAGGTGACAAATATGTTCATTATAATATTTAAAGACAATAATTTAAAAAAATATAAAAGTCAATGCAAAAAGAATACTTGATGATCCTATACAAATTTAAATAAAAACAGAATATAGTGGTCATAATTATGATAAAACAGGTGGCTGATTTAAGAAATTATATTACCACTTTAAAAAGCATATCAAATTCATGGGAATTCAAAATCTGATTGTGTGTTAAGTTTCTAATTCATTGCAAACAAAATTCATTCAATATTAAAGTACTCCATTTTTTAAAGATTTATTCATTTATGTATACAAGAGCTGGGTACAGGCCAGAGGTATGAGTGTGGGGTGAGAGGAGTCATCAGAGACAAAGTGGGGAGCAGAACAGGCAGCTATACTGAAATACATTATTGAGGGAAGCAGAGAGCAAGCCAGGAGAGGTCTGCTGCACCCTGTGGGTCAGCTCCCTAGCCAGAGATTGAACTCGTGCTGTGGTGTCTGGCGAAAGCTTGTTAGCCTCTGGCTTGAATCCTTGTGCCACCAGGGAGGCCCCTGACTCGATTTTATAGATGAAAAAACAGATTTAGTGAGGTTAATACGTTTCCTAAATTTCAGTTTTCTTAGCAGTTATTAATATGCCAATCATGACTTTGTAATGGCAATTTGATGAGCGTGTGTATGAAGTACTACACCTTGTTTTCTTCTTTAAACCTGCTATAAATAGTATTTAGGCTATTGAGTTTTACTTGCAGTATTACTTTATTTCTCTACTGATCAGGTAAATTTCTAATTTAAATGCAATCTTCCTGCTATATTCACATGTAAATGTAATTAATATTATTCATGTTAAATTTTTGAAAAGTTTCTGTTATTCAAATACCTCTCACCTGTGGTACACTTTATTCGATAAACACATGAAACTTAAAAACATTTTGGAGATTTATCCTAAATTTGTATACAAAGCAGAATGTCATGTTAACTTTCCCCATTATGATGATATTATGGGACACATTTTCTTAAAAGATTTATACATGCATATATTTCACTGACGAGGCTGCGGGCAACTTTTTTGCTTCTTACATTTTCCTTTTCAATGATACTTATTTTAAAAAATGAACATGCTTTTTTATACTAACAAAAATAACTTTACGATTTGTATTTACTGGTTTTACACTAGAATATTCTAAAAAAACAATGTATGTTGAAAAACTTCTATAAAGATATTGTCCAAACTATGTGTTGTTGCTGCAAATCTTGTTATATAATTTTAGACTAGTATTTATCCAAATAACAGTTTTTATTAAAAATTATATATAGGTTAACACAATATCATACGTAAAAAAACCCTGATATAATATTTTGAATTATTTTATATTTCATATTTACTGAACTACAGTACTGCCATTGATTCAAAGAAACACCACTTCTTAAAAATGTAGAACTCCTACTGATCACATTTTGTCACATCATATCCTTTGCTCAATCTTCTTAAATCACTTTGCAGGTATCTTAATCTTTTTTGAACACTGTTGAACTCCTTTTTGAAAAGCAAATAGTTATAATATCATTATAACTCCTTACCCCCATGGTATTCTGCAAAACTCCCACCCTCCATCAAGATTTAACAGATGGTTAATAGCACAGAGTACGTTAGGGTAAGAACTCCAACTGAAAGAATTCTATTGTTAAATCATATGTTACTTTGCATAGAATATGCATTTGCACTTAATTTTTCTTCAATCAGTAATGGACTTCATGAGCATAAGGAAAACAGAATAAGCTATCTTTGATTGCTTCATCAAGTTCAGTGGTTTATGACTATTTTTTGTATCATTTTTTTCCCAGAAAATAGTCCTAGTACAATTCAGTGTTATTTCAGCATCCATTTCCCATTCACGCATGAGACAGAAGTTTTCGAGTAATGGTAGCATCATCTACTGGAAAGATGAAAACCAATGCCTGATCATCCTTTTTAAATGAAACTGTATCCTTCACTCCCATTTTTAAATACAACTGTACCACTGGGGCTGAGATGAAGGATCTTGCAGACCATTAAGTTCCCTGTGTTTTCTCTGAATCAGCACAAACTCTCCAGCACAGGTGTTTCTGTAATTATGATACATTGGGAAAATTCTCCATGTTCAATGGCCCTCAGACTGGCACTTCCACCTCATCAGTCACATGTCAGCCTAACTCCACCCTTTGCCCTAAATCTCTGGTGTCATTAAGAATCTGCAAACTTCAGAGGGCAGATTTGCAGCTGTGATATATAATACAGAACATTTCATGAAAAATGTATGAGTATGAGATTTCTTTCTAATATTTCCTCTATAGTGATCTGCCAGAATCATAACCATCTAGACATGTTTATTATACATATTTTTTTCCAAAAGGCTTTCTCTGCTCTTTGCGATGTGATGTTCCCTTGTTATTTCATAAACACTCCATTGATATTCTTTCTGCAACAAAGTGCTCTAACCTCAGGAACGCAGCTGCTGCTTCTTTCCAATGGAAATCTGTATTTTCAGTTCTGGAGAAGGCTTCACCTTGATATGACTGTAGTCTTTGGTATATGTTCTGATTTGATAACCACTGCCAAATAGCTTATATTGGGTTAAGATGACATCAATATTCTTTAGTCAAATATCAGATGCTTGGATGATTACACAGTGTTCAAAAATTATATTAGTGAAGAATATGATAGTACTTTGAAAATTTGGACTTCATAATAAGTATATATGAAATAATGAATATAAATGAAGTAACAAATATACATAAAATATATGAAATAACAATTATATATGAAAAATTAAGCATCTGACTCTTTTTCCTAAACCCCTACATGCTTTATATATATATAGCTATATATAATAAATAATAATGCTATAATAGCATTATTGACAGCCTTTTCTACTCATTGATTTACTTAAACTGTCCTGTTTTATTATGTATGTATATTTACAAATTTTTGCAACATACACATTTTGTAAGCTCCTTTTGTTTTTCAAATACTATAGTTATTGAAATGTTTTCTTCCCTCCTTCTTTACTTAATTTTTCATTCATTTATTCATTAACTAGTCTGAGAGCCTTGACAAGGCAGGAATATTGCAGAGTTGTCATTATAGTAAGACAGGTTTTTTTTAAGGTTTATTTATTTATTCATACAATAGATGGTATAGGCCAGATTTGTGGGAGGTGAGAGGATTCATCAGAGACAGAGTAAGGAACAGAACAGGCAGACTGACTGAAACACACTGCTGAGGGGAGCAGCAGGTGTGGCAGGAGCGGTCTGCTGCACCATGTGGGTCACCTCCCTGGCAGGTGGCAGGAATCGAAATCGTGCTACAGAGGTTACGGTTTGCTTCATAGTGCGTTTCCTAACCCACTGCACCACCAGGGAGTCCCCAATATAGTAAGACAAGTTTTTGAAATAACTTCGTAATTCATGAGGCAGGTCCAAATATATTTGCAGTCCCTAAAAAGGAAAAAAATATGTATACATTTAGGAAAATGGGAATCTGGTAATAGCTCCTTGTTCTAGTTGTTATTAGCGATAAGTTCATTCAGTGAGAAACTTTGTATTCAATGAAAAATAAAACTTTTATGAAGTTGGCAATTATTCCCATGCTAAGTAGTTATAGACAATGCTTACTTGTTTCTTTTTATTTGGATTTTTTTTTTTTGAATGGAGTTACAAAAATCTAAGTGTTTCCACAGTGGAAATCAACAGTAAGCAACAGAAGTAGAAAAATAGAAGCTTCATTTCAGTCAAATCCAAACTGTTCTAATTCATGTTCTGAAACAGACAGCAATATGATCTTCACACAAGATTTTAAGAACAGCCTCACTATTTCTTAGGGTTGTTTAGTACATGGTAAGTGGAGCCATATAGGTTTGACTAAATATATAAAAACAAACTATTATTTCCAAGGAAAAATAATATCTGGTTTTCTTTCATGAAATACTGACATTATAGAAAAAATATTGGTAGAATTGGTCAGAAAGTGACATAATATATAATGGAAATAGTAAAAATACATTTTGACAATGAGCATACCATATTGATTCATTATGAAAAGGTCACAAATTTGGCTGTCTTTATATGTACACTCCTTTCAATTCATACAATCTTCATGTTAAAATGTGTTAAGAGTAGCCTCTATGACTAGGATCAATCAAAATCGATGTATAAAATACTTTTGCAGGACTTCATCATTCAAAATAACTGTAATATAAAAATAGTTGCAAACTGTTTTTGTACATTTAATTTATGACCTTGTAGTTACTATTGCTTCATTTCTTTCTGTAGCAGTCTTTTACTCTGTATTTTCATGGCTCATTGTTTTGAATCCTCAGAAAAAAAATCTATGACATAGAGTTTCTAATCCCAGTTTTATATGCAACAAAACTCAAATTTGAAACTATTTTATGGAGGGCTTCTCTGCTGGCTCAGTGGGTTAAGCAACGCACTATGAAGTAAACTGCAGCCAGTGCAGCAGGAGTTCGATCCCTGCCGCGGGCCAGGGAGGGGACCCACATGTCATAGCAGATCTCTCCTGCCTTGCCTGCTGCTCCCCTCAGCAGTGTGTTTCAGTCAGTCTGCCTGCTCTGTTCCTGGCTCTGTCTCTGGTGAATCCTTTCACCTCCCCGGACTCTGGCTTGTACACCAGCTTTTATATGCATAAATAAATAAAATCTTAAAAAAATAAAGTTAAAACTGTTTTATATATTACCAAACAATTTTATTTACTTACGAGTTTTTAGAAAATTTCTAAATGGCCAGAGTACCAAGAATAAAGTATATTTCTCCAAGTGATTAATAATTTTCTATTGAATACATACTTGTGTAAGAGGTGCAGGTTTTGGTTTTCATGGTATTGCTACAATGCTACAATGATTGCAGCCATCTTTGTAGCCTGTGCTTATGAAATATGTCAGTTATTTCAGAATACACATTTAATTTTATCTCAGGGTTCATTACTCAGACTTCCAAACTTACTGCTCTCCATTATTTTTAATTGAAGCTGCTTTAAAACTATCACATTATAAACAGATAAATATTACAATATTAATAAGCAAGTGGATGGTGACATCAGCCTATGAGGGTGTTTCTACTGCCCAGAGTAAAATTACCTTTCTATTTATGTATTTGAATGTTTATTTATTTGTTTGTTTATGCACACAAGAACTGGGGTACAGGCCAGATGTGTGTAGGGGGTGAGAGGATTCACCAGAAACAGAGTAGGTCTACACTGTCTAGAAGCAGAACAGCTGGGTCTACTGAAATTCACTGCTGTGGGGAGCAGTGGGTGAGGCAGGAGAGGTCTGCTGTGCCATGTGGGTCAGCTCGCTGGCAGGGATTGAACCTATGCTGCAGTGGCAGCTTTATAGTGCTGAGATGTAACTTCTTGCACCCTTATCTTTCTATTTAAATCATCAAAGTTGTAGGATTTAACTTAGCTTCATTGATCTGTGATACAGTTAGCCAGTTTCTTCACTTCTTCTGTGGTATCTGACCATTCCCTTGTGAGAGAAAATATAGGACTTCAGTGAGTGGTAAAGATGTCTGAAATGCAATCCTTTATCTCCTGTGTGCTGAAGCTAGTAGCTGTTCTGTCAGGTGTTCCTTGTGTACGCCTGGTCCATTACTGTGAAAATGATGAGGTGTTGGCTGTTGGTTTCTACCTTCTCTTTGCTCCGTTTGCCTTTAAAGGCTGACTTTGTTACTTCTTACCTGAGTGAACTTGATCAAGTTTGTAACCTCTGTTTTAATAGATTTTTTAGGGACAAATAACAAGTAATTACAGAGTTATTGTGAGGATTAACATGAGATATATAATGTAGCACACTCCATATAAACTGCTCTTGCCATTATATTCATTAATTTATAATTATGAAATTTACAAATATATTTCATTTTTGAAAATATGCATACAAGAACTGGGGTGCAGGCCAGAGATGCAGGGGGTGAGAGGATTCATGAGAGACAATGGGGAGCAGAACAGGCAGATCAACTGAAACACACTGCTGAGGGGAGCAGCGCGGAGGCAGGAGAGGTCTGCTGTGCCAGGTGAGTCACCTCCCTGACTGGGGATGGAACTTGTGCTACAGTGGTTGTGGTAGCTTAGGTAGCTTTGTGGAGGTGGAGCTGTGATTAACCCCTTGCACCACCTGGAAGGCTCTATATTTTATTTTTAAAGCCAAGGTGGTGAATCTCTCTTACTCTTCTGGAGTAACACTAGCTTTTCAGGAAGTATGTGACTGCTTTTTTCTATATTCCTAATTAAGGTTCTGTAAGGTGGGCCTCCCTGGTGGCACAGTGGGTTGAGTGCCACACTGTGAAGCACTCAAGGCACAGCAGTGTGAGTTTGATTACCAGCCAGGGAGGGGACCCACATAGCTTGCAGACCTCTCCTGCCTCACCTGCTGCTCCCCTCAGCAGTGTGTTTCAGTCCATCTGCCTGTTCTGCTCCTAACTCTGTCTCTGGTGAATCCTCTCACCACCCCCTACTCTGGCCTGTACCCCAGCTCTTGTATGCATAAATAACATATAAATAATGAGGTATGTATTTTTTATTTAAAAGGCTATTTATGTAACTTAAGAAATGAGATAATAAATATGCATTATATGTCTGACTTCATTAAGTTCACCAGAATGTCATTGAGGAATTAACTCCAAATGCGTATACTACACATGTAAAATAAGTGTTAAATAAAAACGGCATTATTATTTTCAGCTCATGTTTTGCTCTCTCAGTATATGGCATTATAGGTGGTTTTTAGAGGCGTTTGTCTTGGAGGGTAGATTTGGGCTAGGGTTCTGGAAGGCTCACTAGGTCTGTATGACTTGTCCATTTGTCATTCCTTCTTTCCTTTCAGCTAGAATCAGTCATGCACATCTGCATGTGGATTCATTATCATTTCACACTTTAGTCTCATATAAATATGTCAAACTGAAAATGTTGCAATGCTAAAAATTTCAGGTGGATTATTTTTTATGTGTGCCGGTAACTTAATCATTTAACTGATTAAAATGAGCCTTCTATCTAATGGAACGATTTTTAAAATAACGATTCCACAAAATTTTTTCACCAATTCATCAGTTTTCTATTATAAAGCTTGAATTTTTACGAATTCACGTTTTTAAGATGGTGGCTGTACCTGAACTGTAATGTCTGTCATATGAAAAGAACAGTGGGAAGATGGACACCCAGAATGGCTATTATTGCAGAAATTTCATACGTGAGATAATTGTTTTAAAGGAAAATGTTTAGTAAATGAATGATTATCTTCATTCATGAGGAATTGATTTTTTAAAGAATGTTGACTTAAATAATTTTACCAGGAAGAAATAGCATAACTTGCTTTTCTTGTTACTGGAAGTTCTACATGCAGAGTAGAATTTGTCATTTGCTACATCAAAGATAAGCAGATCACACAACTTTTGTCATTTATGTACTCTGGCTGGAAAGTGAATTTAGGCATGCTTAAAAGAACAAATTCAATATGACTATTTTTGATGAGTTTCCTAGAATAACAAACAAATGCAAATTATAATGTTTGTAACAATTTAATCAGATCATGATTACAAAAAGCAGTTATTATTTATATGACATTTATATAAAGTTTATTTTTCCAATCTAGTGAAGCACATTTAATAATTATTAATGTTTATTAAATGTCTCCAATTATAACATCTTATTAAACTTTTAGCATTTTAGTGTAGGAGAAAAGAAGGCTGTCACCCATTTTCAAGTATAAAGTGTTATTATTGTTTTTGCTTGCTGCCTTGGTGGACAGTAAAAGTCCCCTGAGATTGTGTGACACATAAATCCTGAGAACTTTATGCTCATAAGAACATCAGACTGGTTATCAGTAGGATTGTTGAGTATAAAGCAACACCATAAATGATGTTAGCTATCAATTCACTGTTACTGAGTTTTAAAATAAATTATTGTGTTCTTACCTCAAATATGTGGTAGTTATTATTTTCCCAATATTAGAGGTAGGAAAATTAAGCTTCAGAAAAACTGAGTAATTTGCCAAAGTAATAGAAATAAATACATTTCAAAGCTGAGATTTTGAAGTCAAATCATTTAGGCTTTGAAGTCTATATACCTAATCAATACAAACATTCCCTTTTCTTGCTATATAGAGATGTTTATAAAGAATCATTATTATATTACTACACTATAGGAGATACTGAGAATATGGAAGTCTATTCATTAAAATATTAAAATCTCATAATTTATGAATTGATAATAAAATAAAACTCATTAAGGTTTGAAAGAAATAATGTTCTATGATAAATATTTCTGTTGTTTCTAAAGGACAAATAGAAATTTCCTTAAATATTAGAGAAAATTAGTATTGAGTGTCATTTTAAAAATTAATATGTTGCCATAAATTTAATATTGTATTAATCATTTCCTGCAGTTCAGTACATTTAGCTGACTGACTCAATACTGGTTACCGTACCTGTGAGTTTTTATAGCTCAAATTATTTTAGAGTAATTGGCAGCTATGTAAAAAATAAAGACTTTATAATTGTTTTGTTCTTTAACTTTTATTATGAATATGTTCTTTTTCTCCATTCACTATTCTTGATGATAATAATCAGTGCTGCAATTAAGATCAAACATGATTTTCAACATATCCATGAAATTGCATCTCTAAGCATGTAGAGAGATATAAAGTGATATACTCAGTTATGACTTAGTGATGTTCTTTTGTATTTGAAAGGCAGCGGTGGAACTGGAAGCTACTTATAAACTGATATTTGATTGACTTAGGCTAAACCATTTAACCTGTATCTCAAAGTACTCATTACAGTTGTTGCTTACAACTTGGGTTTCTTTTAATAAATACTAAGTCATCTGCAGGAATGTTCTACTAATTATTTTTTAAATCTCAGGAATACCTGATGATGTGTTGGTATAATTTACATGCTATATAATCGATGGAAAAATATTTCCTATAAACATGAACAATGTATAATGAATCATATTGAAACAAATCCTGTAAACATGGCAACACATAATATAAATAATTACATAAAATACAAATTACTTTAAATTAAAAAGAAAATGAAATACATAATTTATTGACTTGGGTAGAATGCTGAGCTAAGTAATATAGGAAGCAATAAAAGAACTTGCGTTTGTCATTCTAGAAGTTATAAGTATGATGGATTCAGTCACTTGCTACATATGATCTTTCTATATGAGATTCAGTGAGGTGTTGAAACTGTGAACATTCCCTAGGCCAAGTGCCTGTTTTTAATTTACTTAAAAATTTAGAATACACACACACACACAAACTTAGACGCACACCAAATAAAGTTGTATCTAGGTTTCAAAGACATTTCATGAGAATCTATTGCCACAGGTAGCTGGCATGTGTTATGTACTGTGTTTTTGCAAAGATAGTGTTTGAGTTAGAGAATTGATTGTAGCATGGCACCAATAAAACCAACAAGGGAAGAGTTCTGTTAGTAGATAATAATCATGAACAGAATAGGCATTTATCATCTATATAAATAGCTAAAAACACTAAATTTCTACTGAGTACAGGAAGTTCACATTAAGGCAAGACTCTAAAAATGGCTGGGTAGATTAAAAACTATGGAAAGTAATTCTAGCCATTTATATGAAAATTCATGAATCTATTGATGCTTAAATATGTTTGTGAAAGCATTAAAAACTGCTCTCGGTTATAAATGTATAGGAAAATGGAGGAAACCCAACTATGTAGTGTACTACCATTGAAAATATCAAAAGCACTGTGAACTAATTTTTTTAAGTTCCTATGTAAAAATCTTATCAGACATCAACAACAATAACAAAAAAACCTACAACAACACAAAACAGAAATAAAGAGACAACTACAAATCAGAGACATTCTGCAGGGAAGAGAGAGTGATTGGGATCGAGGCAGCGACAGGAAGGGCACAAAGCACTATGGTGACGGTGCTCTGGTGAATTGGGGGTGGAAATTTTATGGGGATCATGCCGAGAAATGAAAGCAAACACTGTAAGAAAAATAAATACAAAATTAAAAAATAAAAATATGTATGCCTGTACAAAGGTAATATGAATAATGCTCGCCACGCTTTATCATAAAGCTTACAATAGGGAGTGTGGCACATACCCCTTTGTAACAACAGAATGGCTGAGAAAATGGCTGAGAACATTATACCCTTCAGCCTTCAATGTCTTGAAATTTTTTCGAGAATTCTGTTAAAGTGAAGGCTTTTGCCAACCTCGGGTCTTCGGGACACCTGTAGCCTTTGTGTTACAACGAATTTCCTCATTTCTGTGGCTCCCTGCCTAAGTTCTTCAGACTACGTGCCCATTGTCTGTGAATGACAGTGGTGTCCGCAGCTATTTCCTTTATAACTCTATTTAAGTTCCATTAAAATTATACTTTCAGAATAGTTTTTTTCTTATTTCTTTGGTTCACCTTCAATTTGGGGGTCAGATTCCTTCTTTCAAGCCTGTTCTGTAAAATTATCACAGACAAGGAGACCACACAACCACAACTTTGCTATTTGGGCATCAGCTGAGCAACAGATGCATGGTGACTAATCATTGACTTCGAAAGATGTGACATGATTGTTCATTGGTCCTGATATTGATCTCTTATATGCCATTTAAGGACTAAGGTAGCAGTCCAGTTTGTGCTGGATGCACTTTTTTCCCCCTTGTCTTCTTTACTTATATATATTTGACATTAATTTTAGTTCCCCTGGATTTCCCACCACAATTTCACCAGTACACCATTTCCTCAGTCCCTTTCCTCTTTCTGCCCTCAACCCACTCCCTCCCCCCTCCCCACCAAGTGTCCCCAATTTGTCCTTGTCTTTTTGTTTTTGTTGTGTTATCATTATTTTTATTGTTGTTATTCTTTTCCTTGTCACTTATTTGGTTCCCTTATATTCCTCCTAGGGTAGAAACCTAGTAATTTTCTTTTCCCTCTGTCTTATTTCACTGAGCATAATCCCTTACAGTTACATCCATGTTTCTATGAACAACTCTAGTTTATGTTTTTTATTTATTTATTTTTCTTTAGTATATATATAAATATATATTTATATTTTCTTTAGTATATATTTTTATTTAGTATATATATGGATTCCCCATCACCATTTCACCAGTGCATCATCACCTCAGTTCTTAGTTCTTTTGCTCTTATCTGTCCTCAACTCTCTCCCTCCCCCCTCCCCACCAAGTGTCCCCAATTTGTCCTTGTCTTTTTGTTTTTGTTGTATTATTATTATTATTAATTTTATTATTATTTTCCTTGATCCTTATTTAGCTCCCTTATATTCCACCTAGGGGGGAAACCATCCAGTATTTTTCTTTTGCCTTCTGACTTGCTTCGCTGAGCATAATCCCTTCCAGTTCCATCCATGTTCCTATGAATGCATCTAGTTTTTCTTTTTTGATTGCTGAGTAGCATTCCATTCTGTATATGTACCACAGCTTCCCGATCCACTCATCTGTTTTTGGGCATTTAGGTTGTTTCCAGGTCTTACCTATTGTCAAGAGTGCTGCTATAAACATAG
>JAGFMF010012288.1:7035781-7059864 GCA_019455555.1 Galemys pyrenaicus | reverse complement strand
TTCCCACCAGCAGTGTAAGAGAGTTCCTTTTTCTCCACATCCTCGCCAACATTTGTTGTTGCTACATTTTTTGATATGTGCCATTCTCACTGGTGTGAGTTGACATCTCATAGTTGATATACCATGGTACTTGAAATTTAAGCCCTGTTGATGGGAAGACCAGTGTTATTTTACTCGATTATGAATACTGAAAAATGTATATTTGAATCATTCAGGCAATCAATTACTGTCTGTAATAATATTTGAACATATGAAAGCTACTAATTCCAATGTCAGTTTTGTAGCTGTTACTTTACTGTTTGTTCAGTTTTGGATTTATTCTTTATAGCCTTAAGTTTTCTAGTTATCTATCACTGATTTCAAGCATTACACTACTTAATATTATGTGATTATGTGTCCCTTACAATAGAATATTAAATGGTGGTAAAGAAAGTGAGCATTTTTGCCTATTTCTACTTTAGCAAACATTCAAATGAATTTCCTCCACCAATAAAAGTTGTTGGCCTATAGTTTGCGAAGAACGATTCCATTAATTTAAATACTGTTATTTCCTTAAGAATGGATGATGTTTCTACCTTTATGTTTACATATTTTCAGGAGGTGAGTAAATGACAAATCCTATTATAAAATCAAAATATCTTATGCTCTAGGAAAAAACAGCTTTTGTTCATGGTATCTTATTTTTTCACATGCTAATACATTCTTTTTGCTAATATTTATTCAGTTTTCATTTTGACAACTTTAAAAAAATGTCCTATACTTTTATTTTTGGATATGCATGTTATTTTCAGATATAGATATCAGTGTCATACTCATGTCACACAAGTTATTGGGTGAGATTGCCCTTGCACTGTGCCAAAGTTAATTGAATTGAAATTTTATGTTCCTAAAGAGTAGAAGAATTTCCCTTTGAAATTGCTGGGCTAGGTAGTTTTTACATGGTTTTTTGAAATTGTCTTTCAACTTCTGCTACTGTTATTGTTTTATTAGTTTCTCTATTCTCAAAAGGTCATGTTTGGTGCATTATATTTTAAGACTATGATACATGCTTATCGGTTTGCAGATTTACTTCTTTTGAATTGTTAAATATTAAGATCCTAAGCTTTCCTTTGTTTCTTTTTAACTTATTTTTTGTGCTTTTATAGTTAGTACTCCCTTACCTTTTTCCAAATTTTTCTATGTTTGTCTGCCATTTTGTTTTCTTCTCTGTCTCTCTTTTTTTTTTAAGATTCAATACTGTTCTATTAAGGCAGTCTATGCAATTTGTCTCCTTATTTTGTGTGGTGAAATAGAAATAACATAAAATTTACTACCTTACCATTCTTAGTATATTTATAATTCAGTGGCATTAACATTTGCAGCAACACGGTTATAACTGGAAGTGACTATGCTCAGGGAAATTAGTCAGAAGGAAAAAGATGGTTTCACTTATAGGAGGAATATAGGAAAACCCAACAAAGGGTCAGAGGGTCAAAACAAAACAAAAAACTATCAGGCAAATTATAAATATGAGTCACATTTCAGGGGAGGGGAGGAAGGGGACCAAAATGGGCGGAAGAGCACGAGGGACTATGGTGGTGGTTTATTGTGATATGGCGGTGGAAGATTTATGGAGATTACACCTGAGGGGAGTAATATAATAATATATATTATTATATATAATAATATAATATAATAATATAATATAATAAATAATATAATAAATAATAAATATAATAAATAATAATAAATAATAAATATAATAAATAATATATAATATATATAATATAATAATTGTTGCACCCCCCCAACAAAAAGAACACAGTGTAAAAAAATTTTAAAAAATAAAGTGTCACTTGAATCATGGAAAAAAAGCTATTTTGCAAATAAAAATAAAATTCAGTGGCATTAAGTATTATACATCCAGGTTGTTTTTCAGCCATAATAATGTTTTTCTTCCTGCCCCCACACACTGGTAACCATCATTCTACTTGATCTGTCTATGATTTTGACTAATCTAGACACTTTATATAATTGGAACCATACAGCATTCCCCTTGTTGTATTTGACTTATGTTACTTAGCATACTATTCTCAGGGTCTAGACGTTTTTTAAGCATGTAGCAGAATTCCCTTGCCACTTAAGGTTGCATAATATCCCTTTTTATCTAGAAAACATTTTGACCAAAGCTCTGCTCCTTTAACAGTTCCACTCCTATCTCCATCAGTTGTTTATATCACAAAATTATACCTTTATACATTGTATGACTTAAGCATAAGCTGATGATTCTTTAATGCTTAGTTCTTAAATCATGTAACGAGCATAAAGTAATGCTATTGTTTTAATAATACTGGCTTTAGTAATTGTGTGTGTATTTACCTTTACTGAGATGTTAATTTCTTCATTTTGTTTTGAGTTATTTTCTAGGGTCCTCTAATTTCAACTTGCAGGGCTCCCCATAATATTCTTACAGGGTTGCGCCAACTGTGAGAGACTCCAGCAGCTTTTATTTATCTGGTATTATTTTAATTCCTTCCTTACTTTTGAAGGATGGTTCTGCTGGATATGTGAATCTTTATTGATACTTTTTTTAGCTCTTTGAAATGGAACCCTAACCTTCTGAGTTCTGATGTTCCTCTTGAGAAATTAGGATGATTTTACTGAATATAATTTTATCTTCACCCTTGTATGTGAGGAGTAGCTTCTGTTTTCTGATTTTCAAAAGTCTGTCCTTGAATAGTTGATTATATTGTGTAAAATGAAAGTTCTTTTTCAATTCATACTACTTGAAGTTTGTTGAACTTTTTGCAAGTGCATATTTATAACTTTAATATAATTTAATAAAATTTGTGGAGAGTGGTTTTTCTCTGCCGGTCTTCTTTCTTATCTCTTTCTGAGTCTCCCTCAGTCTGTGCGTTGATTGACTTGATAGTGTTTCATAATTTTTTTGGATGCCGTTCACTTTTCTTCAGCCTTCCCCCCCACCATTTCATCAATTTAAATACATTACATTATCCTATTTTTAAAATTTACTGATTCTCTGCCTACTCCAATATGCTTTTGAATCCATCCTGCTTATATTAAATTGCTTAAATTGTCTTTTTTATTCTAACTTTGTAACTTTCAACTTCAGATTTTTATGTTTACTTTCAGATTTTCCCTTTATTGATATTTCCACTTTGCACATACATTATTTTCATGATTCTTTTTTTATTGTCCTCCTTTATTTCCTTGAGTACATTGTTTTAAAGTCTTTACATAGTAAATTTTGTCATCAGCTCTTTTTCTGGGACAGTTCTACGTGATATATTTTGTTGTGGTTGAATGTAATAGACTTTAGTATTTACGCATTTTGTAACTTTTGTTTAAAACTGAGGCTGGACTCTAATAAGGCTGTAACACTTGAAATAGGATTCTACATTTCTCCAGAATTCTTTTCTTTGTTTTTGTTACTTTGATTGTTGTTTGTCTTTATGATAAAGATCATAGAGATTAACTTTTATCAGGTTTCTTTTGTGCCTGCTCCTCCCTCTGTTCACAGGCATCTTAATGCCCTAGTCTTCAGTAAATGGTTTCCAAGGGGATAAAAAGGTAAAAATTGAAGGGTTGGGGAAGGGTTCTAGTCATTTCAATACCTTGAAAGTCATCTCAGCCATAGAGAGAGACTTCCAGCAGTAGGGGTGGGTGGTAATAATATCCCTCTCTGATCAAAAGCAACAACTAACGGTTATAGCACAGGTAACTGATATTTGGAGGAGAGAGTCCAATTTGCTCCTTGTGACCTAATAAGCTGTCTGTAAGCTGCCTTAGGAACATGTGCACAGCTGTCTGCCACAGTATTGACTGATGGAAGATGAATAGCTATCATTTCACAAAGAGCTGAAATTGACCTGAATGCATCATAATTTATTTTCTAAAACTATTTTTGGAATATGCAGGCCTTTGGTACATTCCAGAATTCGAAAATAGTTTCATCAGAAACTATCATCAGTGCAATTGGTGGCATATGCTTCCCACTCTGCTATCATACCTGGATCCTCTATCCAGTTATTTCTTTTTTATTTATTTATGGCATAAAATGTTAACTACTAGGTGCAGTTCATCGGTATTCTTTGTATCACAAGATTGAAAAAATGGTATGATTTATAAAAGTATTATTAGTTGATGCTTGATTGTCAATGGGTTACCTGTACCTTTTGAGCAGTTTGGTGATTATATAGTATAGCACACTATTGTCATTGATAGTTTGAAGTAAAACATAATGGCATGAATGTTTATATTCCCTATTGTCATTCTATATCATCAACCAGGTGGGTTCCCCTGTATTGTTTTGGAAAAAAATAATAAACATTTTTTTTAAAAAAGAAAATGTGATCTGCTATTCATCCCATGACACTTGGTAAAAAAATGTGCATTATAATTGCACAAAATTGCAAATAAACACCTGTGACTACTCAAATGGAGATATCCCTTAGGATACTCTAAAGTGAGTTTCTTGAACCCTGTATAATTCATGCTTTGAATTGAGGCTCATCCCAAGCATGCCCTTTCATTTCATAAAAAATATTATATTTTAATTTTTCCCCACCTTGCACAAAGAAGACACAAAGGAACTTTGTAAAACTTATGTAAATAAAATACTCATGCAAGTTTAGAAAGCATGCTTAATGCTGTGTGAAATTGTGGTGATTTGATGTGTATATAAAATAGGAAAAAGATGCTAGATAAATAACTGATTTGTGAAGACATGAAGCAAAATTAATAGAAATTAGATAAACCTGACTTTTATGTAGCATCACATAAAATCTAAAATACATGTAAGATATTTGAAAACACCACCAGTGCCAGTTTACTTCCTTTGTTTGGAGGGAACACATTTCCAACAATTCAGACTTTGTTTTTTAACTGCTTGTTTTTTATAACTAACTATAGCCTAAATGGTATGTAGAATAATACAATATCTATAGCACTCACTGTTTTGAAAATAAGGCTTACACATATCTTTTTATATGTTTAAATAATACATTATTATTATTAAATTTGCATTTGAGAAAACTGTTGATTGATTCCCTTGTTGACTTTCTCAAGGTCATACTAAATATATAAACATCGCCAACCTAATTTTATACACAGTATGAAGTTCCTGTCTTCTATAAAGTCACAAATTAATAGGTAGGGCTGAAGAGAAAACATGAACTTCTAAAGAACTAATACCTCTATTGAACTTTAGTTTTGGCTGTGAGACAAAAGGAAATAAGGGTTAGCATTCTCAGCCACAATTCCTGAACGAGTAATACCATGAGCAACAGCACTTTTGACTACAGGTCTGTAGATAATCACACAATGTGTAGGTTTACCTGGTCTGGCCAGTGTTGTGATTAGACTCCTGGTGGATGTTTAAATGTGTAGAAAAATACAGATGAGTGTCTCTCCACTGAGAACTGAAGCATTTTGCAGATAACAAGACTGTTGTGACCAGTTCTGACCAGTTCTTTTACTTTTTTTTTTCTTCAGGGAAGTTTCTGCCATTTTACTTCAGTGTCCAGGGCTTATTCTTGAGCCAACATATCTCTGTGGCATGCTTGTCTAGCAGCTGTCACTTCATAGCAATCAACAGCCATGTTTTATTGCTTTAGGGTCTTTTTCCTTGTAACAATTATCTGTAAATTCTACCTTCAGTAAAATCCTTTTGGTCTCTTGACAGAACTTTGTTATTGGAATTAACTGAGTAACAGCAAAATCCAAATCTGCGTACAATTCCCATCCAAGTTAATATGGGGTGATATGACTGGGGTGAATTAATGAATAATGTTGGTAGAAGTGTGCTATTTTGTTAAGGGGCTTATTTTGTTAAGAAATGAATATAGTCATATATGCATATATATATAATTTATATATTATATAACATGTTTTCCTAAAATAATTTTCAATGTCAATTTGGGGAACTTTCATTTAAAAAAATAGGTAAATGTGTAATTGAATTATTTCATCAATACCATCTTAGTATGCCATTATTGGACATGTTTTTAATTTTGGAAAGACAGGTCCGTAATTTTTTAGAGTGTTAGCACCCCAAATTTGGGATGCTCCATTATTTGTTGAGATGAGTTGATAGAGTACAGAATCCTCCCATCAACTTTCCAAGATAAAAACATTTAGTTTCATGTATAAGTTTGGAGTTAAAGTTCTAAAGCATTGACTTGATGAGAAAAAAATAATCTATATATGGCAATTATATTTATATATCTCTATCTTCTATAGCTCTGGCTATCATGAGATAAAATTTTACCTTACAAAAGCGATAGGCATTTCTTGGATAGAGAACACCCCATACTAATGTATCTAAGTTCCCTATACCTAGTAAGAGTGCCGGAGTAGCTAACCAAAACTCAGATTATTTAGAAAAGCATAAAAAGGAGAAATACAGATTTGAGCGAAACTTAATTGGAGCCAAGGGCAGCTTAATAAATGGTCCTGTTTGTTGAGAATGGTATTTCCTTCCATTTTTTAGAAAGTGATTGCTGATAAAGTGCTAAGAATAAGTTTGTTAACTTATGAAACAGGGAAGCTGACATAACAGTCTAGTGAGAAAAATACTTCAAGTTTGAGAAGTGATCAGTGTGTTTTAATCCTGGCCTTGTGGTTTATTTTTTCCAGTGACTTTATAAGTGGGGTTATTTGGAGAGTCTCTGGGTTTTCTTGAATGATTTTAAGTTTGAATTTTAATTATTCTAAAAATAATATGTTTTCAGAACACATGAATAAAAATATTCATTCTTAATAGTAACTAAATATTTAGATCATAATGATTATTCATATCATAAGTCATTTAAATCTACTTTGTCTGTTTCCCCAATGCTCTCCAAGTTCAGCTGTTTAAAAATAAAAAAATGCTACTGGATAGATAGTGTTGAAACCAGCACCTGCATTTAGGGTACGTATGCTCACATGAGTCTGTCTAAACAAAATGGTGCTCACAGCAGTCAAACACATTCTAGTGTATTCCAACCTAGCAGCCCTAATAACATTGCATGTGAAAATTCTAAATACCCTACAATAAATAGGTGTATGTTGTCAGAATCTGGAAAATTATGCCTATAGTTGCCTATAAGAAATGTACCTTTACTATAAATCAGCAATTTCCTAGTAGAGCAGAAAATGTTGGAAACCACTATTTATTTTGCATGTCTCTCAAAGTCAGACGTCTCATATATTTTCTATTTTACTAACTCTGAAGTATACCTTTTTTTTTTTTACAAATATCTCTGTATACTTGCTTCAGAAGCATATACACTGCAAATGTCTTCTGAAGCTGTCCAAATTTAATTTGAATATAGTATAAATAATATGGTCCTAAACATTTTTTTTCAAATCTAATTAAAAACTCAGCTAATGTTATTCAGGTTATACAAAACAAACACTCCAACAGAATCTTACTTTTGCAACATCAGTATATCTCAAAAATGGTTGGGATCTTGCTGTTTCTAAAAGTAATAAGTGATAAGCAAAAAGACAGAGATGTTTTAAAGAGAATATGCTTCCAAAGATTAGGGTAGACAGACTTGCAACTATTCATATATTATAAATTTTGAGACAAAGAGGTTCATATTTTAAAAAGTTTTCCAGGTTCACAATTCTCATACATTAGAACTTAGAAGACTATAGGTACATGGATAAATGTTCTGTCAAAAAACTCATTTGTGGAAACACACACAAAAATATACAATGAAATCAAGCAACATTAGATATACATGTAATAGTGATAGCCTTTTAGCATTTTTTAATTCCCAAGAACATAAAGCAAACCATTGAATTGAATTAGATTTTGAATAAATAGTACAAGTGTTTCTTATACATAATGTATGCTTTCTGGTTTTAACATTTGATGTATAAAGATAAGTTTTCAAATGATCTAGAATATTATCTACCCTTATCTTTTGTTACCACTGGTGCTGAATTCTTTATCGAGATTCAGATAATATGTTCTCAAACAATGATTTTTCAAAGCAAGTCATTTATCCTATTTTCATATATACCAATCTCTACCAGAACTTTGAATTTATGGTTAATATTCTCTACATAAAGCTCTATATAAAGAGTCACTGCTATGGAGGAAATAAAAGTTGAACTGTGGAAATAAAAACAATTATAGACTTTAGTCTAAATTATTTATGTTCACAATGTAATCCTAAATAAAATGAAAATTATTCTGATATTCAAGAACAAGCTTTTTAAAATTATGGTTTTCTCTAGAATTTTTAGGAATGTATGGGAATATGAGACTTTTCCCTTTTGAGAAGTCTTATGCTCCTTAATATTTCTTTCAATATCTTATAAAAATAAAAATTTGGATGGGGACTCTGGTGATATGTTGGATGAGGTGTAATGCTAATCAGGTATAATCAAAAAGTTGGTGATCAAGTGAATTTTGTAGTTTTGATAACAAAGATCTAATTATGAGTACCCTTTATCTGTCACACTTTTCCTCTGATAAGTTTACTTAGAACTAAGGAAGCAGAGGTTTATACCCACATGCTTAAAAATGTGGACGTTGTAGGTGTTATGTTTTTATTGATGTGAGACAAAAAAAAAAATAATGGTATTCTGAACCTGAAAGCATATTCTAACTATCCAAAAGATTAAATATCAAAATATTACAAAATAGTATATCATAAAAAGTAAATAAGTAGGTTTAAAATATAAGCAATTCACTTTCAATTAAGTTATTCCCTTCTTACCATTCACTTTTTCTTTTAAATGAGTTCAGTTCTGTTTTCTTTGACAAAACAGGTTTTACAAATGTAGATGCAATTCAAGACAGCAAGAACCTGTGGTTTAATATTCATGTTATTTTTGCATTATTGTTTTGTATCAACATCTCGTTGCCAAAGTCACACAGAGCACTGGGGTCATTAAGCTTACTATTCACAAAATTAAAAAAAAAATCTGGAAAATAACTTCAGTTTCCATGTGGCTTTGGCAAAAAGAACATGAACAATTCGTGCCAGTAACATTTTAGAACTGGATTCACATCAAGACCATTCAACATCTTTCATAAAAATGATGAAAAACTGGGTCTCTACCCTTACTCTCTGTACTGTAGCTTTACTCTCACACATGCCAACTTGGATGTCAAAAATACAGCTGAATGTTCTTCTATTACAAGAGTCTCCAACATGTGTTGAAATTTGGCTGAATTAAAAAAAAATAAATATGCCTACAGTTAAACATCTTGAGTCCTTTTTGTACTGAGCTCCTGGTATTTAATGTAGATACCTCTGTCATGTGCCAACTCTAGCCATGACTATAAAGATTTTCATTTGTCAACATTTTGTAGTTCTGTTTTCTACCCATTGTATTTATTAGCTCATTAGTGGTCATTTTACTCAGTTTGTAAAACTGTGGATTAGAGAAGGACATATATGTATGGGATACAATACTCTTATCACTACTATTGTTTTAGACTAGAAAGAAGTTCTAATTGCTTATTTGAAACTGATAATTATTATTTTCCCTCAGGGGTAATGTACTGTGAAAAAATATGATCTGCCAATGGTCACCTTTTGAAAAGAACTTTCTAGTGTTTAGTTGCTGTTCTTTTGCAAGAGGAGAAAATTAAAGATGATACTGACACATAAATTACCATAGCATTTAAAGTTGTGATAAATAAAATTAAAAATAATTTAAATATTTCCTTCAGAAAAAAAACAAGAAAATATAGGAATCATTTAGCCCTAAATAACATTCTGTGTCATCTTATTTTTCATAAAATGTATGTTTTCAACTTTATTATACATTTCTTGAGGACAAGGCATTTCTTTTTATGAATCACAAATTGTATTACCCATAATGTTGTCCACATTATGGTCAAAATTAAGTTTCCAGCTAGTTGGTTAGTTGATAATTTACGTAATCTTTTGTGGGCTAAAACAATTACATTTCTGTGTTACAAAAAGTAAAATCAGTTGCAAATGTCAAATAATTTTATAGGTATTAATAATAGTTATGAAATATGTAAGAAAGTTTAATATATCCCAGTTCTTTTATTATGCTAATTGTAAAAAGTCAATGTAATAGCCAAAAGAAAACAGACTCAAATATTACAAGAGTCCCCAACATGTGTTGAAATTTGGCTGAATTAAAAATTCAGGATTTTAAGAACAGTTAACAGTTGAACATATATAAGTTATTATTAAAATAAAAAGTGTCAAAAATAACCTTGTCAACCATATAGGGAGGCACCGTTTTCCCCACCTCATTTATATGCAGCAACTTGGACTATGAGTTCAATATACCATGAACTGGATTTCCTGGGCCAGGGAACTATTATTAGGAATGTATTTTCTTCTCTTTCTGCACACCAATTCTTTAAAAAAGCTTTCCCACTGAGAGTCTAATTCCTTTGTCTTTATGCTGTGCATGGCTGAATCCCCTTTAGAACATGTGCCTCGATATCAGTAGTTTGGGCCCTTGGATACCCCTTTGTAATGTGGTAACACTTGGCATGAGAAGAACTTGGATTTTTTTTTTAAGATTTATTTATTTATGCATACAAGAACTGGGGTACAGGCCAGAGTTGCGGGAGGTGAGTGGATTCACCAGACAGAGTGGGGAGTAGAACAGCTGAATCTACTGGAACACTGCTGAGGGGAGCAGTGGGTGAGATTTGAGATGTCTGCCACACCATGTAGGTCATCTCACTGGCCAGGTATCAAATTTGTGCTGCAGTGGCTTGGGCAGCTTCATAGTGCTGTGCCTTAACCCCTTGCACCACTAGGGAGGCCCAAGGACTCAAATTTTAATTATGAATTTATGCTGTGGGATCAGTCTTACCAAAGAGGGTCAGAGAGGATTTTCTCAATATACCCAGAGAAGGCAACTTTGGAAAATATCACCTTGGATGGGAAACTGAAGATCATTTGAGGCCTTCAAGGAAGGCTATTACCATTACTTTAAAAAAAGACAGATTATATAAAGTCAAGAGCCCCGAACGTGCTGGAGACTGAAGAGATCTCTTTCTCATTTTCTTTTTCTAATCAAAGAAACAGTCATGTCTCCCCCATTTTATGGCAGAGAAGAACATAGTTTGGTGGGTGTCACACAGCTGTAGGCTCATCAGTGAACATGTATTCACTCTCTGAGAAGCGCATATTTTTGTCAGATTAAAAGGGTAAGGTATAACTTTCCTTCTCAGGAAAGTCTCCTCCATATTCTTTCCTCTGTTGAAGAAACCCAGAAAATGGTGATTACTTGCTCTGTGATGGGTGGAAATTCAGGTATATCAAATTAATTATTCTTTGAATTGCAAGGTGATATGATGGTCCAATGGTAGAGAAAGGGACTAGCTGTTAGGAATACCAAAAAAAGCACATGGATTATTCAAATGGAAGAATTAATATTATTCATAAAAAAAACAAGAGTAGACATGGATGTCTCATAAAAGGTTTAGATATTTCCCTTTTGAAGAAACAGTTTGCCTACAAATAGAGATGGGTTTAATGTGCACATGCACAACATATATACAGAATATTATGTACAAATATATATATGAAATAAATATAAATTAAAATATAAAATTACCTGTGTTATAGATGCATTGCCAAAGATCATTGCCTTTGCCTGCACACTTAAACCTGATAACTGAAATTTAGAAAAGACAAATACCCTTTATAATTAAGTGAATTAAAAAGCAATTTGCAACCAAGGGAACCTAAACAAGATATTTGCATAATTCTTTAAGGCTGATTGTAGACAAAGTGGGCAGGAAAAATATTGGAAGGATACATTGAAACGTAATTTAAAGCATGCAATTATAGCATAATTATCTGGGAAGCGGCAATAGCAGAATGACAGCTCGTTTGAAGAATCTGAAATGGGCACATGGGGAAGATTATTTGCCTCTGATCCAGGAGATTCTGGTCTCTGGTTCTTTGGCCAACTGTGGTGCTCATTAGCTGTGTTCCTTTGGGGTAGAGGATTTTAGCTTTACCTCTTTTTGTTTAATAGCATAATCTATAAAATAAGAATAATTAAACCCATTCTGTTTATCTTCACATTAAAATGTCTCAACACAGAAAATGCACACGCTCATATACACTGACTCTGAATAGCTTGGATTTCTATCTTAGTTCTATTGATTATCAAATATATGATCTTAAGCCTTAGTGAACTCCATTACCTGGAAGTCTACCTCATAAGAACTAGGGAAGATCAAATTTACTTATGTAGTTAGAAAATTCCTAGAAGCACCCTACACATACATTAAATATTTTTATCATTTACTATGCTTTGAGCATTTCTCTTTACCTTTTATAGACTCTTATCTCATATGTATCTTATATATTCCAGATAGTACATGTTGCTTTAATTCTGTTATAATGGAAATATGTGTTATTATTAAAACTACATTTATAAAGATATTCACCATCAATGCAGTTGACTGAGGAAGTGACCCCCATTTACTCACCAATTTCAATTTTCCACCTTCCTTTGGCCTCCTCTGTCTTCATTTGGCTTCTGGGTGATTTGGTAAAGGACACCATTTGCGGACTAATGTTAGGGACTTACAT
The DNA here is from genome assembly GCA_019455555.1 of Galemys pyrenaicus. Lineage (NCBI taxonomy): Eukaryota > Metazoa > Chordata > Mammalia > Eulipotyphla > Talpidae > Galemys > Galemys pyrenaicus. The sequence goes on along the minus strand of JAGFMF010012288.1, from coordinate 7,047,316 downwards.
ATATTATGCACATAGCTGAATACCTCTAAGGCAATAGCCAATTCTTAATGAAACCTACTGAGTTTCTGTTGTCTTATTGGATTCTGACAGTACTATTATCTTTATAATTCACTCAGTCTGTAGGAATCACAATTTTCCAACTCTTACTTGATTCCTTTATTCTTCTATAATTATGTGTAGTCTTTTTATTAATTTACTTTTATATAAAGCATCTAAGGTCAGTTCTATTTTCTGTGGGACTGATCAACAGTGCTATGTTAAAATAGTAGTCCTCAATATAGCATTTACTATTAGGTTGGGGAATACGTGGATGGGAGTAATAGACTTGGCAAGCATTATTAACATAATTATTCAAATTTCCTTGATCTCAGGTAGTAAACTTTAGGATATCAGATACCTGTCTTACTTGATTGCAATTAATATTATAAATACTGTGAATTAGACAAGCTATCCAGTGAATGTTGCAGTGTTTTCAAAACAACAATAAAATTGGCTTTGGTTCCCAATTTAAGTGGAAGTTAAGAGAAATCTTCTATGATGACCTTGAAGATAATTATTATTGTTTCTTATATTTGCATGGCAAATGTGACTGTGGATTAGGTCTGAAATAAAATTTAGTGATTGCAACATCATGAAGGCAATTAAATGTAGGAATAACAAGTCTTATAGTTAAGCACCGATTAGGAAAAAAAGGAGCTTTGAGGCTTGGAGTGTTTAAACAGACCAATAAAAAGGAAATCTTGAACAATTTAATATCCCTGTGCCTTTATTTCTGGAGAGAGCTACCTATTCTGTGCTGTCAGGTGACTGCATAAGATTTCCAATGACTTCACATGGGGCAGATGTTCTGGCTCTTCAAAATTTCCATTTACCAGTCTTTATCAATTAGACTTTAGCGAGAGCATTAAAACATACTGAAAATTACGTGAATGACTATTTTATCAATTTCCCTAAGGATTGTACATAGCTAGTACCATTCTAAATGGATAGGAAATAAATTAATTCATTACATATATAACAGATTCCTCAGGGTATTGAAGCTGAGTTTTCTCATGGAACTTCCAGATGTGAAGTAGTGGTTTTTGATCCTAATGAGTGTTAAATAATAGCCCAGAGGGGAAGTACAAGGTCATTTCTGCAAGGAAACAGTGCATATGTTGCATGAATTGCAAAACCATGTTCCTTCTTATAAGCAAGAACTAAGGGAATGTGTGGGAGTAGGTCCTAAAGGTATTTAACTAAAAGTTTCAATTTAAGGTTGGAATGGTTCATTATTGATACATTGCATTCATTCTGGATTTTTACTTTAAAATCTCAGCTTTAACAGGCAGATACAACAATTTATTTTTTTCTAGTCTATTTACAGAAAAATCCAGATTGTAGAATCATATTAGAAAAAGGTAGAGTGGGAAAAATATTGTGAAAATAATAACTTTGGGGTAAATTTATTATATACAACTTGCACAACCATTCATTTGCAATGTATTAGAACAGCAAACTAACTACTCTATATCATGCTATTCAACAAGTCATTAGTCTAGAAATTTCTGATTGCAATGGCTTAACAAGATGGGTGCAATTATTACCATAAGCACAATTGATAGTGCAGCAACAAGAAGGTTAGGCCCACAGAAATTATGGAGATGGCAAGTCAGTCTCTGAGTTCTCTGAGAATGATTCATACTAGCAGCTGACCATCCTTTCCTCAGCTGGAAATTCATTTGGGTAAAAACACTGTTCAAATGAACGTAGTAGGGATATTCAAACTCTTACGCTTTTTATATGCTTTATATAACCAGTTCTTAGACACATGTCCACTTAATGGTACACATTTGGGTTAGTTAGAGAAGGATCCTACTTACAGTCACTGGTTTATGCAGCCAACCTTTCTGTAAGCCTGCAGAAGAGGGATCTGTGGATGTTTTCCACAATGACTGTGAGATCTTATAGGGACTGGTAGATATTGTTCTCTTTTGGTCAGAATGGTGGCTGGTGGAGCACAGGTGATTTTGAACCCCTAGCTGAATCGCTTGGATTCTACTGCCTCATGTGCAATTTATGGATTCTAGTTTCTGAATGTGACACCTTTAGCAACTTGCAGAATATGGTATATACTCACTGACAGTGTCAAACAATGAGCCACTGTAATATTGCATTGCTGGGGGAATGGCAAAGGCTATGGCCATCATCAACTCTTGAAAGTTGGAGAAATACGATCCCCGTTACGTTCATGTTCAACTTCTTAGCTTGTCCTGCCTAAAAGACATCAAAGGGATGCTGATACTAAAGTGGTTGCCCTTTCAGTTGTAAGACAATAGGCAGCAAATGACACAGACTCTGGTAGTTGACCAGTGCATTTAGGGAGACAAAAGTAGTTTCTCGATTCCGATTTATAAAAACAAAAAGTTCAGGCCTCCCTGGTGGCACAAGGGGTTGAGCGCCACACTGTGGGCTTCAGCAGCCACTGCAGCATGAGTTTGATTCTCCCCCAGGGAGGGGACCCACTTGGTGCAGCAGACCTCTCCTGATCTCCCGCTGCTCCCCTCAGCAGTGGATTTCAGTCAATCTGCCTGTTCTGCTCCCCACTCTGTCTCTAGTGAATCCTCTCATGCCCCCATGCCTCTGGTCTGTACCCCAACTCTTGTGTGCATAAATAGATAAAATATTTTAAAAAAGTAGCCATTCACCTTAACCTGCTAGGGAGAGCAGGGTGGCTTTATCTTAAACTGCTAGGAAGATTATTGTGGCTTCATTGCTTGCCTCTGGTCAGTGTCAGCCATCTTCCTTGTACTCATATGGTCTTGATGGTCTGAGTCACTTAGCTATCCCCTTGAACATCACAACGCACTAATAGGCCAGTGGCTCATGTTGACTGGATCTGGTGAGGAGGCCATGTACAATATCCTGATTGGTCCTTTAGGATGTATATGTGAGGAGAGAGTGGTAAATCTCCCTAGTACATAATTATGATTCACCACACTTTTTATTCACAGTGTCCTGTATCATGAAATGTCTTCTCCCCTAAAGTTAACTCCGAAGAGCTGCTCTTCACACTGTTTGCTGTCAGGAGCAGCGCCTTCTTGGTAGGCTTCCTGAGTGTGTTGAACTGACTCCCGGGGTTCTCATAGGGTTGACAAGGGGAGAGATCTGTAGCAGGCAGGGATCTTGTCACTTGGTGTTTTGAACCTGCAGATCCTGTGGTAACTGAGACTGGGTACTGTAACTCTCCTTTGTCACTGAACTATTGTGGCTCTGGCCACTGTACTCCTCCAAGACACCAGCTCCTGTAAAGACTTGACACATCCTGTTTACTGATATGGGTCAACTTGGCAGGGCCATGGTGTCCAGATACTGGGATATACATTATTCTAGATGTTTCTGACAGCTGTTGTTTCGAGATGTGTCTGGAGGAGCTTAGGTAGATCTTGAATCCAAAATAGAACAAAATACTAAATAGAACAAAAAGCAGATTTCCCATCAGTGAGAGTCACTGCGACCAGCAGAATGCCCTCAGACTTCTGTGGCTCTCTGGTCTCTCTCCTGCCACACTGCCCCATTTGATGGGGCTTATCACATCTCCACATGGATTGATTACTTAAAATAAAATCCTGTTGTTTCTATTCCATTGAAGAACCCTAGTAAGCACCCCTTTGTCTCTCAGTCATTGAGACTGAAAGCACTATATTTCCTTCTCTTTTCCTTAAGCCCAAAGAGCCACAAGACCTTCCCAGTAAAGGAAGTCTGGACATCTCACTTCCTGTTTTTCCCCTTAACTTGCCCATATGTATTTATGAAAGTCATTTTTGACATCTTTAGATTGAGCTCATGTACATATAGAGACCCTGACTGACAAATACTTCAACATTCTTTTTCTTTAACTTTCAAAGTGTTATATGTGGGGTCCCTAACATAATTATGCTCTGGCTCGTCTATGAATTTTTGATGAAATAAGTTGTATCTTTAAATGGATCTCACTGTTTGCAGAGATACAAAATTCCTCTTAGACCTAATTAAAATTTCTCTACATAACATATATCAACCATTATATTAAGTCTCATAAAATTTATGGAAAGAGTTGATTAAGTGATTTTGTTAACTTTCTATTTGGAGACTGCAAAATTGATTTGGCAGATTCAGGTAATGGTTCAGCAGCTAAAGTATATAATATATTTTTACAAATAATCAAAATATAAAATTAACATTGTCTAGGATGTGAAATATTATACAGATTTTTATGAACTTATATTCAACTTTTTGAATAGTAATTGTATTTGGAAAAGAAGAAACAAGTGATTTCAAGTAGTGAATGTTACTTGAACCTGTAAGATGGCAAGCATACATAAAAATACACTGAAGAGGCATAACTTTTTTATTGCCATATGTTTTAAAATAATTACAAGAACATAAAATACATCTGGGAACTTGTCTCAATTAGAAGTCTTGCTCCTCAGGGAAAAATGGTAATTTAGAAAGCAAGAGTTTCTTATAAACTAAAAAGGTTCACATGATTTATTAATGTCCATTACTTCACAAGTAAAGAAAATAGATCTTTAGGATCTCTAATTGAATGTGAACAAATAGATTTCCAGCACAAAACAATAATGTTTTAAAAGAATTATGACTATAATTAGATTTTAGTGATAACACTGGATGATTTACTCACTACCTATCACATAAGAGTATACTGATATCTGAAAAGTCATTCTGCTCTGTATGCTTTCCAGATCATTCTTCAGATATGAAAAGCAAACAAGTAATTTCCATTAATTCCTGTGTTTTGTTTGTTTACTTTTTATTATGGCAAGAGATCTTTGTACTGAAAACTTGGTTGACTTTATAACATGACTTCTAAGGATGGCCAATTGGGTAGTTTGATAGTTAACATAAGACATTAATACAGGGTGTGAAATGAGCCTATAGTTTTTACTTTTATGCACCAACACCATCTCTTTTTGTAGAGGTGAAAAATGCAGGGACATATAAAGAGATATCTGCTAGCAACACTGAATATTTCCAGCTTTCTGTTTCATAGCCAGAATATCAACAAATAGAAAAGAAATTACTAACTTGCTAACAACTTTGAGAATTCATCTTTTCATTTAGCTCCCCACATAGAAAATCACGATTCAATTTTCCATATGGTTGATTCTGAACCATTTTGCACAAGTAGAGACCCTGGGAATGAAGACCTCTCCCTCTACACACAAGCCCACGGTGTGTCTATTCTGTCTCCATATATGTTTTCTCATCTTTGGTCCAACTTTTCTATCTGAGCTCAGCTGTTGTCATTTCTGAATGAGCCATTTCAATAGTTGTATAACTGGTATCTTCTGTCAGCTAAAGCATTCATATAATCTACTTTCTACTCTAGCAGAGTGTCACTCAAAAATGTGAACTGTTCCAACTTTAAAAACTCTTTTAATTCCCTCCTAGTATCCCTGTGACTAGGAGGTAGAATTGTTGTAGGCTTCCGGTGACTTTTTCATTTAGTCTTCTTTAACCTTTCCCACACTAGTCAACCTCACACTTTACCCTCAAGCGTTACCGCACTTGTTTCTCAATTTAGAGTCTTTACTCAAATTGCTCCCTTAGTCTGGCAAACTCTAACTTATTTTTCAGCCTCAGCTTAAATGTCATTTCCTCCAGCAAGTTTCCCTGACCTTCAGTGTAGGATGAAATCTCTTAAATATGCTCTTGTAGCATCCTGAAATATTTAAGCATCTCTTTCTGGGTGATGGTTTGATGTGCATCTTCCTTTCCCAAATGATCATAAATACTGGAGCACTATGTCCTCTGTCTCTATCCCTTGCTCTCTGCTTGATGACAGATAGTAGGTGTTAAGTTGAGTCTTTAATCAAGAAAAATTTCATTAGATCTCCTTAGAGATGTATCAGAGATCTATAAAATAACAAGTGCTTGACTTTTGATGAAATGAATGTGAAGAACAGCCTTTTGAAGAATACCTTTTTGTAATGATGAGACTAATTTGATGAATAAAATGTCCAGTGAAATTTCCCATGCCTTTTATGTAAGACCTTTAAAATATTTTAAATTTTACATTATTTATTGTGAGATATAGCTTATTTTGCTCTTTTCCAGTAAATTTAAATATGTTTCTCATACAGAATAATAGTTCTTACTAGTCAAGATTTTTTTTTTTAGTGCAACTACATTTCCATTTTCCCTTTAATTAGTACTTGATTATTTCAATGGGCCTATTGAATTTGTGTCTTTTGCTGTACTCAACTTCAGATACTTTTTGGGATTAAGTACAGCATAAATAATAAATTAAGAACAATTGAAAACCTTCTCCAGTATTAAAAATTTTGTCTAGAAATCATCTTACATATTGTGTAGTCTTCTTTGAGTGTGGTCCTTACCTACCAATAGAAACACAAGGCATAAAATAATTTTTGGAGTTTTTCAATGTTATCATAGGTTATATATAAAAAAAGTTATGCAAAGAAGTATTTATGTTCACTCAATACCAGAGTTCTCTAAACAGGGTGTACAACAAGGTTGCATACTAACAGTGTGGGTGTAAAGGGAAAAATAAGGTTAGCATCTCTATCATCAGAAAATAAAAACAGAGGTAATAACAATTCTGATACTAATACTAGAGCTACTCAAAAGATATGGTAAAGTTCTGATAAGGAAAGGAATGTAACAATACATGATTTAACTTTACAAATAATGTGAAAGCAATGTGATGAAACTAAAAGAGGTAAGGGAGGCTGAGCAGTTAGATTATGAGGAAAAATGTGAAATTTATAAAGAGCAAAAAAGAGCTTTTCAGTAAGTTTTTCTGAAATACTGGGCTTCACTAGACAAAGGACAAGTTCAGATGAAATGGCATCATGTGGCATTGGGTGTCCATCCAGATTGTTGAGTTCAGCTGTGTAGAAACATGGCATTAGCCTGCTGTCGCAGTATCGAAATCACAACTGTGTTATCATTAACGCTAACAGTCTGGTGAATGCAGCCTATCATTCAATATAATGTCCATGCATTTCCTTGTGTCCCATACTCTCGTTTTCATGAGAGTTTCAAACCCTAATTTTCATTATCGATCATCTGTTGAGATAGGCAGTAGAGACTGCATTTGATCTTTGCGTTAGAGAATTTGATGAATATGAAAGTAGCTTGAAGCAGTTTTTCTCAAACTATATATTCATACAAATCACCTGGAGAGCTTGTTAAAAAGCAAATTCAGATTCCAATTCAGTTTATCTGCAAGGGACCTCAGATTATGCCTCTAGATGATGATTAAGCTGTGAAGCCACAGAACATACTTTGAGAAGTTAGAGTCTATTCTAGAGAAGCTTGTCAAATAGAAATGTGACCCATCTGTATGATTTTAATTTTTCCAGTGACCATGTTCAAAGCGAAAAATAAATAGGTGAAATTAAGTTAGTAATATATGTTGTTTGATTTGGTGTATCCAAAAAGTATATTATTTCATTATGGAGTCAATATAAAAAATAATAAGTTATTTTTATTCTTTATTTCCATACATATCTATTTGAATATTACATGAGAAATATTTGACTTGTTTAAATTTCTTGAAATTTGCAGTTGGAAAGGAAGATTTACCTCTCTTTGTTCCAAATATACTTTGAAGTTTTCAACAACTGATTGTTGTATAACTTAAAAATCAAATCAAATTGAATTGAATACAAATAAAATTTTAAAAATCTGGTGCCTAAATTCTCAACATTTCAATTGCTCAGACACCATCTGTAGTTAGCACCTTCCCTATTGGACAACATAGATATAGAGAATATTTTAACCACAGTTCATAGCAAAGTTTCAGAAAACAACATTCAATTTCTTTTCAAGCAAATTCTATTCGGACTTTCGATATGTGCCAGATATTTTGCTGAGTGCTTTTTTTTTTTTTGATAAACTAAAGGGGAGAACCTAATTGTAAGGACATAAAATGCTTTACACAATACAACAGCAGGGGTCCAACTGGGTCTCAGTAGTTGGGACTTGAAAATGTAAAACCAATAGAAAAGACATTTTCATTTTCTCTGTGTCCACCTGTAAAGAACACATTTATTATTACTGTTTCCTGCAGGAAAACATCTGTCTCCTCTCTTCATCCACACCCTGGATGGAGGATGCTTATCTCCAGATTCCTCAGGTTACTTCCTGTGTTGGTTTTTCACCTGTAGGACTTCAGGTCAAACCCACCCTTCTCTCGTTTCTCTATGGTGCTGGAACGGGGTTCTGAAAATTACACTCATCATGTAAGCTGTAGGAATACAGATGACAGAGGGTATTTTTTCTGTATCCTGTATCTTTCACTTTGGTAATAGAAAATAACTATGGCTTGATTTTCTGTAATGTTTCAGTACCAGCCAGATGTCCCTTCCCCAGCTAATAAACATATGTGTGTTGCCCTCAGAGGTATGTGATTCTCTGAACACCTGTATGCTGGCAGAACCACCCCTTCACTTGTACCCACGGCTGGCATCGTCATCACTGACTCAGTTTTGCAGGTAGCTATTTCTTCCTAGGTACCAATACAAGACATCACTTCTGTAGATGGCATCTGATTTATAGAACTGATAATATCTATGGCAGGTTTTATTTTTGATCTTTCAGTCTTATAATATTTAAATAACAAATCCATCCTATTAAGTCACCTCTTAACAAACCACACATTATCCACTTCTTTTTGACAGCACAATACTGTGCCATTATTTTCAAGTGAATAAAATATTATTTCAACCACTTCTCCTTTTCACTACTAAATATTTTCTTTTTATCTTCATGTAAATATACCTTGAAGGAATTTCCTGTAAGAGTTATTTCCTACCTCCTTCTTTACATTGGCCACTGAGCTCACTGTTTTTAAGTAGTAATTCTCATATGCAGAAATTGCTCATCTAGAAGTCAGCAATAACTTCTCTATAAAATTAATCCTATGACCTTGGCTACATGACCGACTAGGATATGTGTGCATTTCATGACACAATCCTGTTGAATTACTTCACTTGGTTTTTAGGTTACAAGCTTTCCTGCTTTCTTTTTCCCTTTATGTATCGTCTATATGCTGGAGTGCCCCAGAGTTTCTGTATACTCACCAAGTCTCTTAGCTTGAGATAAGCAGACAAATTTTGAATCTGTACTTCAGTTCCTCCTTGAATTCCAGACTCATATCTCTAACCAATCTTTGCCATCTCTGCTTGTATTTAACAGAGGTCTCACATTTAATGAGTTACCAAAAATAAATTCTTACAAGAAATTCAACACAAAATTTTGAATTTCAGTCCTATTCAATAATATCACTCCTCCTAGTTACCTTCCTTATTTAAGCATTTGCTGACAAATATTTTAATTTCTAAGCCTAAAACTTTCTATATAACCTTTTATTCCTTTTATATTTTCAATTTTACATCTAAGCTAAGCAATTTGAATGCTTCTGCCATCAAAATACATGCAGAAAATGGCCACTTCTTTCCACCCACTAATAGTCCTACTCTCTTAATTGAAGCTAAGGGATATAGTAAATCATTTTAATATTTTTCCTAATTAATGTCATTGATTTATCTTTTGGACTCACAGTCTCACAGTCCATTTTTAATACCATTGGCATGCAGACTCTTTCATTTTTAACACACACATATTCTACTTCATGTGCTTTATAAATAGTAAATAATTTAATGCTTACTGTACTTTTATGAAGTGCATACAATGGTCTTCCTCAGTTTACCCTTAGTAAAAGTGAGTCATAGTTAATTAACCTAAGTGTGTTGACTAAGTTTCCACAGTTGATAAAGTCAGAGTTGTAGACCTAGACTGTTGGGTACCAGATTCCATCCTCTTCACTACCTGTGTACTTCAGGTTCTACTAGACTTAGTCCAACAGAAATCTGATCTTTCACGCATGTGCTTAAAATAGATAAATCCCCTTATTTAATAAGATTAAGAACACAGCCTTGCACATCATCTAAACAGACTTGCATACAATGGCTTCTCTCACCTCACTCCCTGTTGCTGGTTTCTTCATTCTCATCTCCTGCTTCATTGATTTTTAGTGAAGATTATGGAGCATGTAAAAACAAACTCAGGGTCCTACCTGGTGGTAAAAGGGGTTAAGGTGCAGCACTATGAAGCTATCTATCCACAGTCACTGTAGCACGAGTTTGATCCCTAGTCAGGGATCAACAGACCTCTCCTGCCTCACCCACTGCTCCCCTCACCAGTGTATTTTAGCATTTGACAGCTGTGCTCTCCACTCTGTCTCTGGTGACTCCTCTCACCTCCCACATCTCTGGCCTGTATCCTAGCTCTTGTGTGCATAAATAAATAAATCTTAAAATAAAACACACACACATACTTCAAAGCCTTTAAACATTCTATTTCCTCTGCTTGCAATTATTTTTCCAAAATGCATTTATGTTCTGTTCACACAATTCTATCAGCTCCATACTTGAGTATCACCTTCTCAACAAGACTTTCTTCTATCACTGCATCTAAAATCACCCCTCTTCAACTCTCTATTCTGCTTCACTTGTTTATTTTTCTTTTGAGCACTTTTCTAAAATAGTATGTTTTATCTATCTTATTATTTGTTTTCAATCAACCCCTACTCATCAAATTACAAATTTCATAGAGGGAATTATAGATGAATTGTGTTAACTGCTATATCTTCAGTCCAGTACCTGACAAATAGTTGATTAGTTTGTGAATGAATAAGTTAGCTTTAAAAAAATTGGGATTTACTTGACAACTATATTTTGAAAATATCTGGTTTTACATAAAAGTCTGACTTCTGTAATTATTTTTATTTTTATTTTTGAATAGTTTATTGAAGAGGGCTTCATATGCACAACAGATTTGTGGCATGTGGACAATAATTACTGTCAAAACAGTTGGGATGTCGAAAGGAAATTAATGGAAATGAAAGGATTATATAATGAGAGACTAAATTAACACATAGGCTAGACTGGATCTCATGTGTGATTGATTTGTATCATAAAAACAGTACTTGGAACAGACATAGGGATGTTATTACTATTTTTCATTATTAATTTCCTTAAAAATGAGATTCTGATAGGGAGACTGTAACCCCAGGAAGTATTTAAAAACAAAAAATAAATTAAATCCTGATGATCCAAATCTGACCCTTTCATTCAATCATATAATTAGTGTGATAAATTGATATTTTTTTTTAGTGTTCAAGGACAAATATGAAAAGAAAAAGAGGTCAAACAATAGAAGACAATGAAAGGGGGATAAGAGGAAGAGAATAAAAGAGGATCCTATTTCCATCCATAGTGGTGGAACTGCAGAAAAGATATCTTGGGGATTCAAGGGAGTTAAAATAAACAAGAAAAATAAACATAATTCTTCTTTGTTTCTTAATAATTAAAGAATTTTAGAGGTGAAAAATGCAGTTGAAATTGATCATGTTCAAAAAGCCCTACATTTGGGCCTCCCTGGTGGCGCAGTGGGTTAAGCAACGCACTATGGAGCAGACCGCAACCACTGCAGCACGAGTTCGATCCCTGCTGCCGGCCAGGG
>JAGFMF010012288.1:7000876-7035731 GCA_019455555.1 Galemys pyrenaicus | reverse complement strand
CAGCTCTCTGTGGTGAATCCTCTCACCCCCCCCACACCTCTGGCCTGTACCCCAGTGCTTGTATGCATAAATAAATAAAAAATCTTTAAAAAAAAAAAACAAAAAGCCCTACATTTTCCTAGATTTATAAAGTACTTAAGAGCAATTCATTTAAACAGGGAGTCAGTTGGACAAACAATAACCTGAACTGGTCAGTTAAAAGTACTCCTGAGGTCAGCAGTCAGATTTATCCTGATTCTCTTGGAGCATGTTTTCCCATGGCCCTACTTGATCCTGCCTATGAAGGAAAAAAAGATAACACAGTGTTTACTACAGTCCAGAATATGTTTATTTTAACATAAATATTAAAAATAAACATTTAGAGAAATTCTATTGAAATAAAATACACTTGAATAATTATTACAGGAGAACGCCCTTATCATCCATCAGCATCTATTAGTAGGTAATTAGCTAATAAGTATATTTCCTAAATTTTGGTTATTGTCTTTGTATGAATGAAATTAGTCACAGTAATTTTTAAAAGTTACTGTGGGCCCCTGTTATTTCCTTTCCAATAAGCCAATATACTTAAACTAGCTGGGCTAAGTAAACTCACTTGATGTTTTAAGAAAGTGACCATAACAATTTAAAGATCAGAACACTAGCACATGTATTCTTTCCCTTACAGCTAACAGATGTGCAATCTTGCCAGGCTTGTATATTTTGACTTTAAATAGTAGTAAACTTAATTCTTTCTCTCCCTTAACCTACAAAACAATATAAAGCCCCTTACTAAATTTTCATGTGATTTCAAGATGAATGTATTGTAACTCGCATCAGTGCTTGTTTGTTGTCACTATTGAGAAACTCAGAATAAAACAAAGGTGTATAAATAGCTAGACAGAAGTATATTTTACACTCTGAAAGCAAACTGGATTTGTTTGGCACGCAGCTTCTCTATTTTCTCTAGGGAGTTGAGAACGGTAAAGGAATTTAATTTTGTAGGCCAGTATAGACATTTCTAAAGTATGTTTTACACAACATATATGAGACAGTCACTGATTCACTGAAATAAGGAAAAGGGATTCACAACCGAATTACCTATGATGTAGTTGTCCATTTTCAGGCAGACCCTTATGGCATCAACGAATGTAAAACTATAACAATCTTCTGTCAACTAACTGAAGACATTCTTCATTCTGTTGGGATGACATGTTTGACAGTTGTTGGCTACAAGATCTATGAAAGTATTGTCCACAAGTTCAAGAGCATAAAAAATTGTTGAGCAACAAAACTTCTAGAGCAAAAATGTAATTCTTAACATTGTGTAATTTTTTTAAATGCCATTTTCTTTTGAACTATGCCTTTTAAACTTTCTTTTTCAAAGTATTTAGGCCTCAGTGTAACAAAACAGTTATTACATATCAGAAGTGTGACCCTTAAAAGAAACACTTGGGAGTTTGTTAAAGAAAGCAAATAGGGGCCCCCCGGGTGGTGTAGCAGGTTGAGTGCCACACTGTGAAGTATCCGCAGCACAGCGAGTTAGATCCCCAGTCAGGGAAGGGACCCACAAGGTGCAACAGAACTCGCCTGCCTTGCCCACGGTTCCCTGCAGCAGATAATCTGACATACCTGCTCCCCACGCTGTATCTGGTGAATCCTCTTGTCTCTGGCCTGTACCCCAGCTCTTGTATGCATAGATAAATAAATCTTAAAAAAAAAAGCAAATATTTGGTTAAAATTAATGTTTCCTAATTACTAAATCAGTACCCTTATCTAATACTCCTAGTAAGTTTAGTTTTTCAGAAATAGCTATTTTCCTAGAAATGGTAAGGAAAATGCTCCCAAAATATTAACAATGACAGGTAAAGTATAAGGTGCAATGACACCATTATCAAGTTTTAAAATCCAGCTTTTAAAAAGTGTAATAAATAAGACTTAAAGAAGTCTTAAATCCATCACACAGAATTGAAAGACCCTTGATCTCAGGTTTGATAAACATGAAGTTGATTTATAAATGTAGGTTTTGCTTTAATAGTTGGTAGTACTTGTAGTTCTACAAGATTTTCACCACATTTTCACCCCTATGACAAGAGAAAAGGTGAGGACAGGCATGAGAGAGGAAAATATAAACATATAATATATAAGTATGTAAATTCATTTTATGTATTTTAAAATTTATAATTTATTATTTAATTTGATTATAAACATTCTAATAATTTACAAATCTTAAAATAAATTTATACATTTAAATTGTATAAGTATATAAAGTATACATAATTTTATATATTTATAATTAGTTATATAAATATAAATATTCATGAATATATAAATATAAATAATAAATATATGAATGTATAATATATTTATATATTCATATAAAATAGAATATATTTATATATTTATATAATATATGTATATATTATATAAATATATTTCTATATTACATATTTATATGATATATTTTATTATTAAATATATATTTATATATAAATTTTATATAGATATTTATATATAAATTTATATAATATATATTTATTATTAAATATATATTATATATATTTATAATATAATTAATTATGTATTTATATAAATATAAATAATATTGATGAATAATCTATTTATTGATAGTACTTTGGTCACTTTGGTGGGCACAACTAGAAAGAAATTTTTTTATAGCTGAAAAACTGTTTTAAAAGTCTGTCACATTTCATTTCTCTACTGTGTAGCAAGCACCTGCACCATCCTGCAAGTGATATTATTTTTGGTACCTGATTGTGGGCATAATGAGGGTTTCATTATATTTCAGCATAGCAATTACTTTCACGTATATAATGTTCATGATCAATATCCAGTTTCCAATTTTTGCAAATGGCAATTAAGCATTTTTTATATAGTTTGAGATATGACTACCTCAATCAAAAAAACTTGAGATTTTTAAGTAAGATTTCATGGTAAGTTGTATAGTTAGAGAATAATTTGATTCATAAACAAGCAAATGAATTTAAAATGCTCAAAAAAAGAATTTTAAGAATACAACTTTAAAAACTTTAAAGAAGATAATATTGTGCAAACTTTATCAATTTTGGTACATTACAAAAGTAAGATAAATAAAACTAAATATGTGTACCTTAAAGTTGAAAAAAATGGTTTCGGCAAAAAGAGGTACTCAATATACAAAATGTTGAGATTTATCTCATTGAGTAATTTTTTATTGGTAATTTTGATAAAAAGCTGAAGAAAGTTTACTTTAAACTTATTCAACTCCACCGAACAGTATATAATCTTAAAATATATAATTATTAGGTGATCCGTAATTAAAATAGACTTTAGAAGACATGTTGTCATGATGTGATTATAATTTTAACTGCCCCAGAGTATCCCACAGATTCCTATATGTATAAAAGAAGATGCATGGTAACCATTAGGGTGTTGTAACCATTATACTGGGATGTCCGAAAAGTCATGAAACAGTAAACATGGGGAATGCATGTGTATCTTTAAATTGATAGTTTTTCATTTTTCTGGTAATTACTCAGAAGGAAACTATATTTAAGCCAGACAGAAAAACACAAACATCATATGATTTTAATTTTTGGTGGTATGTAGAAAGAACAAACAAGCAGGTGAACTAAATAAAACAAGACAAACTTTTGTACTCTAAGAGCAGTTAGTGGTTAGTTACTAGCAGGGATAGGAAATGAGGTGGGCAACTTGTAGAAAAGGGAGCAAAGGTGTATTGAGGGATAGATTTATATTTCTTTTCCTTAAAAGATTTTATTTATGCATACAAGAGCTGGGGTACAGGCCAGAGACACAGGAGATGAGAGGATTCACCAGACAGAGTGGGGAGCAGAACAGGCAGTCTGACTGAAGCACACTGCTGAGGGGAGCAGCGGGCGAGGCAGGCGAGTTCTGCTGCTCCATGTGGGGCCCCTCCCTGGCCGGGGATGGAACTCTTGCTGCAGTGACGAGGATAGTTTCATAGTGTTTCATCATAATCCCTTGCATCACTAGGGAGGCCCATCAGTCCAGGTTTTATTACTCACACAATCTACCATGTTAGTGCAAGAGGCACTTGAGAAAACGAGTACTGGGGTGGTTGCAGACATGCAGGGCAAGAAGCCAGAGAGCATGGCTGCACATACCTGTAATGTGGGCAGCTGGGCCAAAAAGATTGGAAAAAGAAAAAGGGGAGAAGCCAGAGAGAGCATTGAGATGGGAAGTCTGGGAGACTGTTGCTGCTGGTCTCCCAGCCTCCCAGCCTCCCTATCTCCCCTGCCTCCCAGCCTGCAGGTCTGCTTGTGTATCTAGTGCCATGTTACAGCACTAAAGTGTCAAATCTATTGAGAGTTCTGAGATTTGTTCCATTTGCCCCAAAATATCAGTAATTCAGCACAGTGGGTGTTGTTTTAAAGGAGAGAATAGACTCTCTCAGGATGACCAGTTGCCAAAGCTGTTTTTAATAAGACTGTCTGAACAGGGAAAGTAGCTGCAGTGATTCTGGGGGACAATGATTGTGCAGAGAGACTGCTTTCGAAAATTCAGTATAAAAGTCAAAAGTCTAGATATGGGAGGAAAGATTACTGCTCACTGAGATTTTCAGCTCTGTGGGTGAAATTCTTTTAGTAGGCAGAGGGATTTGTGAGACAAGGAGCCTATTTGGATATGAGATGAGTTGAATTTATATTCAGTTGCAGACTCTTTCCTCTTTGCTATCCTTGTGTTGCTGAACATGTATGGTAGGTGACTTTTCCTATGAGAGACGGAGAGCTTAAGGTGAAAGCCAGAATTAAGCTTCAGGGTCTAAATCTAGGGTTGGGCGTAGAAGATTTGAACGGCCAGGGAAGAATATAAAGTATAGGAATTAAAGAAATGATTGTGTTTAGGAACCTAGAAGAGAAAGGGAATCCAACGAATGAGTGTGAGTCTGTTCAGGGACAGTTAAAAAAAAAAGTGAGATGTCTGCACAGGCAGTGTTTATGAGGCAAGGAAGAGTTTCTGGATAAGGATAGCTGGGTTCAATAACTTAATGAGGGGTAATTGGAAGAAAAACTACTGATTTTACTGAATAGAAGAAAAGCAACTGAGGCGTTTTTACTGGAAATTCAATTTTTGCTGGGAAGGATGGAGAGAATCTGAGGAAAGGATATAGTATTAGCAACTGAGAGAGATGCTGACAAAAGAGTATGTTCCTAGTCTGCTTATGTTTTTGCACCTTTGTTCTTCTGAAAGTGAAAAATGTCCATGCACTTGGTTATGTTTTATTGTCGTAATTAACATGCACTGACTATTTTACAAAGATGGGCACTTTGTAAAATAGATAAAGCAAAAGGATATTTAACAGAATCCCTTCTGTCCTTGCCGGCTGCAACTTCTGCAATTGTTCTTCTAAAAGCTTTTTTACTAAAGCACATCATCCTTAATCAGCTTCATGATGCCACAGCACATGATTAACTCCAGGTGGCTTTCTTTTGATTAGAACAAATTTATGAAAAACTCTCGCTATCTGATACTTTGAACTGTAAATTCAGGGTTATAGTTCCTGGTGGCAGATTTCTATAGAGAACTCAGAAAAAACAAACAAACAAAGATAGCTGTAGGAATTAAAGGTGCTACTTTTTCCTAAGTTAGGAAGAGACACTAACCTTCACATAATATTTTTGATATTGGAGACTGGGCAAAATAGCATTGGTGATGTGTCAGGTGGTTAGGCTGGTCCACTGTGCTTTCATAAAGATAGGAAAAACATCACCTTTACGGAATTCTTTGTATGGCACTGTATTTAAGAGCAGTGTACTTAATAAAATGTGTCAGAACAGTGGTTAAATCTAACCTATGTTCAGAGATTTTTCTATTTACTGCTTTGTTTTCCATATCTGTGGCTGAACCACGTGGCTTCTAATCTGTCTCTTCCTTAACTCCTGAAACCTACAATACATCAAGTCACATGTCCATTTGTGTAGCAGGCTTCATAAGGCCCATTTTACCGTAGTCCTATTAGTTCTTAAAAACTCAGATTTGCTGTAAGTACTGCCATTGTCTGCTGAATCTGCCTGAGAGCTAATCTCCATTCCTCTCTGCTGAATTTCTCTCGTGTGCATGCATTTATTCTTTGACAGTGTTTATATGTGTCAGTTTTCTCAGTCTGTGAGCATCATTCTTGAGTGCAGGTTCATAGTTTGTCATTTCTGTTTCAACCCTAATCCAATGCCTGAAACAGAGTAGGAGTTAAACTATTTTATTGATTTGAATTAAGTATTTGGCTCTAAAGAAATATAGAAGGAAGTATACTATAATATCATTTTTCTGTGTGTGAAAACTTTCAATTTCCTCTTAATTTCTAATGTTCCATTAAAAAATTGAAGCTATATCCTGGGGCTGAAAGACATGCTTATTTATTGTCAATGTATCAGGATAGCACTTAAGTTATTGAAATCGTTTGAATGCCTGTCATTTTTAAAGACAGCATAGAAAGAAGAGATAATCTGCCTCAGTGGATCATCTTTTTTTTAATCTAATGATCTTGAAGTCAGGAAGTTCTTTTTTTATGTTTGAATAAATTCCCATTTATTGTAATGTATATAGGTGATGGGAAGCATTTTTAAAGCAATCAATAACATATTGAGTATCTACTTTACACAAAGAATTATTCAAACTGAACTGAACTAAAAAACTTTCTTGGCTAGCATTTTACTTAAAATGGAAATAAATAAAACATGAAAATAATAATCTATAACATATTTTGAGGAGCATTCACATAACACACTGGATTTATTCATGACAATGCCTTGTGTTAAATCATGTGCAAGAAAAGGGAACCAGTGGAAAGGCTGATGGAAGGAACCAGGATCGACAATCACTAAGTGACTGCATTCCAGAACTACCAAAGGAAACGGGATAGGATTGAAAGGAGGGAAGAGGTGCTGAGAGCATGTGTTAAAATCTGACCTAAAAATATATCTTCAACTAATCATTCCTAGAAATTGGGAGAAATCTCAGACCTTACAGATGGAACATTTTATTTGTGTAATGTTCACTCTTTTTTTCCACTTATACTACTGATATTGATACATATGACTATTTTTGCATAATTAGCACGTGCCAAAAAACACGTTGTCGCTCCCCATATGTAACCAGTTTAACATTGACAAAACTCTGACATGGCTGTAATTTAGATAAGCTGTTTGAGTCCTTGGTTAATTATCTAAGAACACAGAGCTAGTAAATAATGGAGTTGGGAGTTATGATCAGCCTGATTCCTGAAACTATAGACTTAAGCAAATGTTTTTTTATTATAATTTCAAATTAGTTGTTTTATACTTCTCCTTATTCAGGAAGCTTTCACTAAATTCCTATATGCAGGAGGTTTTAGGGGAAAAAGGGAAACTTCTTTGTGAATAGCTCAGGGGTATGAGTCACTTAAATAAGACATAACACCTACAAATATGCCACTTGCTAAAACAAGGCTGAACATCAAAGCCGTCAGGGGATTTGGGGAAGAGACATGTGAGACAACCAGGTTCCAGGGAGAACGTCCATGACTAGCGAGATTATGTGTACAAAAATCAATGTGCAAACATAATATTTAAATCATAAATTTTGTCAACAAAGGCCTTAGGTATTTTTTTTTCTTGTCAAACAAAACTTTTTATGTGGGTAGTGCTCGATCGCTTCCGCATTGTTTCAGAGGGACTTGCTGAGTTCTTCTACCCCCTATAAAGTTTGTAGTATGTCCCCCCCCCATTTGACAGAAGGAGAAATTGAAGTTTTAAGAGTTACAGTGACATAGCTGGTAAATATCAAAGTCGGGATCTGTTCTCAGTTCCTCCTGCTCTAAGTTTATTATTCTTTCAACTAAATCACTGCTTCTCCAACTTTCCCTCTGAAGTATTCCTTAAAGGAGCAGACAATGTATGTGCATATCCCAGGGAAGTCTGGGCACAGAGCCTGAAGCTGCCCTGAGAACACAAAGTTCCTTTGAAATCTTCTGTTTTATATAAAACATGAAAATGAATGATTCTGCTGTTTTTATATGCACATACAAGTGAAAAACCTTTTAAAAGTGCACACATTCAAAACTTTTTCACCTTTAGTTAAATTTGATTCTCAAGGAAGTAGCACTGGATTTCTCCTCTGACATTTAAGGCCTTATAATTGACTCTCGGAAATCCACATACGGGATTGAAACATTGCAGAATTCAACTTTAATAGCATTGTTTTATTACTGTTTAGGTAAAGTATGCATTTCTCAACAATGATAACTATTTTACCTTATTATAGAAGTGGTTTGGAGTTCTAGTTTTTTGTACCAATTATCAGACAGGTTTAGGGCTGATTTTGGGGTTGGACTTCTCTGAGTCTAATTAAAAATAATACATAGGAAAACTGGTGATTAGTTATTCCTGGAACAAACCATGGATGAGTCTCATTGAATGCAGATGGAGAGCAATTCCAGTGACAGGCCACTGTGGTGTTAATGACCATCCTGTAATAAATGCTTTGCGTTCAGTACTAGTGTCACTTTCCTGCTGAGGTTGGGATGCACTAAGGTTTAAAATAATCCCGGGACAAGGACAGGGCTGGGAAGCAAAAAGGAGCATGCAGCAAGCACTAAGGCAGAAAAACTTGTCCACAAGAAGGATGTCCCAGATAATTAGTGAAAACATACTGGAGTGGTAGGTAGTAGACAGTATAAGGAAATATTTGCCTGAAAAAAGAAGTTGTATTTAAAGTGAGCTAGGCATAGTGTTAAGGATGGAGATGAACTTGGTAGAACATGGTGGCAAGAGAAAGACCACTCAGGATTAGCAGGGTTGGATTTGCAGGGGGATGCTAAGGAAGACAAATCAGTAATTCTTCTGACCACCGCAAGGGGCCCATGATGCCCCTGTAACACACTATTTTCTAGTCTTGCTTTAGAGCGTGGGAAAAAAAATCTTGTGAAGGGATGCTTTGTTGTTTTTACTTTTTGTTCTATGGAAAGAGAAAATTGCCTGAACCAGATTGCAAACAATTAGGACAGGAAATGAACTGCAGATTGAGCACAGAGCTAAGATGGACATAAACATTCATGTAACACATGAAAAAACTGAGGCATTAAAGGTTGAGTCATTTGATCCAATAAACAAATGAATCATATTCCTAGCAGCAGAATTAGAAACTGTTTGTATTTGAGGATATTTCTGGACAAAATTCCATACATAGGAAACATGAAAACAGCTAGAGTATTATAGATGATATCATATTGCATAACATTTTCTATTTTTTGGAATCCAAAATTAGTCATGGAAAATATATACACAAGGAGTCTTTGTTTAACCACAAAGGATATTTTCTATAATTTAATTTTTACTTGCTACTTTCTGCAACCTTTATATTTTGGTTACAGTTCATTTACATATTCTGAAATCAAGCTTATAATTCTATACCTGCCACTAAGCTCCTTGAGTCTTTGGTTGTCCATGATAAGAATAGACTCTTAGCTGCTAATCTGGAAAAATGTATTCCTGATATAAAACATTATTTTGTATATTTTATCATCATTTTGTTAGAGTTTGTTCTTTCTTCCAAGCCACTTTTCTTAGCATATTCATACTTTCATAAACTTTACTATTTTTAATGTTTTAATACATTTTACATCATTCTTCATTTTTGTACAGCACATGCTTTCTCCTGCCCGGTGTAGTGCCCGTGAAATTCTCATCACCAGTTCATGCATGCCCCATCATCATAGTCCCTTGTGCTTTTCCCACCATTTTGTTCCTTCTCCCTCTTACCCCCCTCAAGAATGTCTCTGATTTATAGTTGTTTGTTGATTTTGATTTTTAATTTATTCTAATTATTTTTCCCTGATCCCTTATTTGTTTCCTCTACATTCCTCCTATAAGTGAAACCATCTGATATATACTTTTTTCCTTTTCTTTCTGACTTATTTCACTGAGCATAATCCCTTCTAGCTCTATCCACGTTGCTGTGAATAGTATGAGTTTATCTTTCTTGATTTCTGTTTAATATTCCATTGGTATATATACTGCATCTTCTTGAATCAAACTCACACTCCAGGGATAATTTATAGAAATCTAGATCGATGAATGTGACGTATGCATGGAATAGTTCAAAGGATGGTAAAGTTCAGCATATTGACAGTTTGTATTTAAAATGAAACAATTACATATAATTTTATTAACATTAACTGTAAATATTTGTTTCAACACTACAGACTCTTAATGAGAACTTATATATGTTCATATATACAGATATTTATATATAATATGTAAAAATGAAGCATTAGCAAATCAAAAAGTAAAACAAGAACCAAAAGCAAACACCTTCAGAGAGAAAGCAATAAACTTATGTATCTATCCAATTTATCATTATGTTAAATATGTAACACAATTTTGAACATATGTATCATTTTCTTTTAAAATAGTTTTGTTATACTCCAAATAATTTTGGCATCTGCTCTTTTTCTTCCTAATATTAGGCATAGTAGTTCCTGTACACTAATAATTCTATCAAAAGTTCATATCTCATGTTTATGTAGTACTTAGTCAAAAGGGTATACTGTATTTTTAATTAATTATTTTATTCTCTGGGCATTTGGATTATTTTTGAGTAGTTTACCATTAGAATATTTCTAGGGACAACATTATAGAGCTCTGTATGGATTTTTATTTTATTAGGATACATTCCAATTATTGGATTTCCTGTATATGTAAACACTTTTATTTTCCAAGCATCTCTGAGGAAGTGTATGCAAACATGTACTGGTTCCAGCAGTGTGTACACTCCTTACCTTCTGTGGCTTAGTATCAGTACAGAATAATAAATAAATAAAATGCAGTTTGATATGCAAAAAGTTTTTTAACCAAGATTCAGAGTTCATTTTTGTGATTATTAATGATGTTAAATATAATTACAAACGCTGTTGAATGTCCCATTTTTATATTGAATTATTTGATTGTACTTTTACACATTTTATTAATTTTTTGAGTTCTATCAGTCTTTAGATAAAGAGCATACAACCTTTTATATATGCTATACATGTATTTTTTCCTGCAGTTTTTGATGACTGTTATTTAACTTTTGCTTTGCTTTCAAAATGAACTTAGAAATACCATTTTTAAAAAATACAGAGATACTTAATTTTAAAGCTATGTTTATCTGCTTCTTAGTTTTTGAATCTCAGGTATACATCATTGCATTAATCATGCATCTAATTACTTTGCACCATTAACATTGGTTCATTTAAGGTGCTTCCCTTGATAGATTGATGGAATGATTGATTTTGTTTTATCTCTGTTCTCCATTCTTTTTTGTCTCCATACTCATTATTCAACTACTCTATTGCATTTGACTTATAACCTGTATCTGCTTGATTTTTTAACATATTCACTGAATTTGCATACTTTGGTTAGCTTGTATAATTCAATTTGTTTATTGCATTTTTCACCCAGCAGTTTTAGATCAAGCCATGTGGCTGTAATTAAGTCTAGGCATTACACTGCCAGTATTCTATAGTGTGTTATTTCAGTCAATGATGGGCACCAAGATTGTCTTCATCTCCTCAACCCAGTTGTAATATGCATCCTATTTGAAGCGGTGGTGTATGTATATGTTTGTGCACTCATATTGTGTATATGAGTGTATGTAGAAGAATTTCTAGGTCATATGATACATTGATTGAACAAATTACTTTCAGATTATTCCTCTAAATGGAAGTGTGTGTGTGTGTATCCCCCAATATATGTAGATATATTTCCCCCAATATATGTAGATAAATTGCCCCCACCTCTAGTAGCCACCATTCCATAAATATATATAACATATTTATAACCCCACCTACAATGTCATTCTAGTGTTTAAGACTTAGTCTTTTCCTTTAAATACCCATACCTTATCCAGGGGACTACCCTTCCATCACCCATATACACTTGCGAGGGCCTGGCTCCTGAATTTTGAAGACAATCACGTTCTGCCATTCTGTGACTTTTCCAGGGTCTCTTTTCCAGGAATAAACAAATGGGTAAGTGAAAACTGAAAGGAGAAAAAGGCAAACATCCTTGTCATCTTTTCTCAACTTACTTTCCTCTAGTAAAAATTCAAGTGTGACCTAAACAAATATCAGAGTAGATAGCAAATGCCAATTATCTCTGTCTTGTACACTCTCCCTTGGCTTCAGGGAAGGAAAGTAAATTTCCCTGAGTCCTCAAAGTTGGTCTCCCTTAAACATTGTATGTTCCAAAGACTGACTTGCTTTTATTTCTGTAAACTTCATTTGGCTGGATGATGAAAATATTGTCAACAACAAACAGAATCACCTCTAACACTTGAAGGACTGGGACAAGAGAATAAATTATTGCCATAGTACTATAGACCTACATATTTAAAATTTATATCAATAAGTCATGCAACAAAGTTAAGAAGCATTGCCTACTTTGGAAAAGTTGCTCTCTTAATGACATGTGAAGCCATTTCTGGATATAGGACTTTCACGATCCTTCACTGTTCCTCACTGGAACTTGGCTTGCTCCAGAGCTTCCCCTACTCCTGTGCCAGGATGGCCCTCCGACATTAATTCTCTCAATTCTTCCCCATCCCTTCCAGTCACATGTGGACAGTCCAGTCTGTGAGTCTAAGCTTAAATCAGCATCCTACTCCCTGACTATCCCTCAGAAACATAAACCTGATGTTGGGTTGACTCTGGGGAGATCTAACCATATGCTAATAGAGGCACACTTTTAGGATTACTTGATCTGGGCATTTTGGCATCTTGAAAAACAGGAGAATAGTTCAGAAAGTATGGTGCATTCTCTGAAATCCAAGGTAGTCTTGTTCTTAATTCTTTGGGAAGTGGAAGGAGAGTAAGGTCACTGCATTTTAAAATGCAGACCAAGGGGTTGATGGGGCTGGTTCTTTGAAAAGCACTTCATAAGCCCTTGCCTTTCCTTGTGAAAAGGGAAGAAAGCAGAGATAGTTGGCCCCAATTAGGTTTACTCAAA
This sequence comes from Galemys pyrenaicus, assembly GCA_019455555.1. Lineage (NCBI taxonomy): Eukaryota > Metazoa > Chordata > Mammalia > Eulipotyphla > Talpidae > Galemys > Galemys pyrenaicus. The sequence continues at coordinate 7,022,748 of JAGFMF010012288.1, read as the reverse complement.
ACTTAGAGGGTGGTTTCCTGATCTATAGTGAATGAAATCATAAGCATAGTTTTTTGTTTGTTTGCTTGTTCACTTTTTAAAGATGCCCATTGGAAGTTATGGTTCTATTGTGTTTTTTGATTTGTTTTTTAGTGTTTGTCTAATTGTACTAAATGTTTTAAGGAGGTGGGTGGTTTACAACACTATATATGATTTTAGGGTGTAAAGTTACATCTCTTCATATATATGTCACCACACCATGCTTCCTCCAAAGCACCCACTTATTACCAAATTGGCCATTGGGCTCCTTCTTCCTTTTGCTCCCACTCTGTAGCCTCCATTCCGTAGTCATATTTCCAGGATTTGTATTGGTTTAGTTTAGTCTGTTCCTTTGTTTTGTTTCTTTATGTTCAACATATGAGTTAAATTCTGTATTTGCTCTTCTCCTTATGATTTATTTCACTGAGCTTGTCCTCTTCAATTCATTAATGTGTTGCAAATGGCAAGACTGCATCTCTGTTGTAGTTAACAATTACTTCATCGTGTATATATACCACATCTTTCTTTATCTACTCGTTTGTCATTGGGCACATAGGTTGTGTCCATACCTTGGCTGCTGAAATATTGCTATGTGTACATAGGGCTGCTCAGATACCTAGGTTGGGATTGCTGGATCATATGGTATCTCCATTTTGAATATTTTGAAAACCTGCCGTACTGTATTCCATATGGATTGGACCAGTCTACAGTAGAACTAACAGTGTAGAAAAAGAAGGTATTATTGGGCTTCCTAGTGGCCAGTGGGTTGAGCGCCACTACACTGTGAAGCATCTGCTGCAAAGCAGCACTAGTTTGATTCCCGACCAGGGAGGGGACCCACATGGCACAGCAGACCTCTCCTGTCTTGCGTGCTGCTCCCCTCAACAGTGTATTTTAATCTGTCTGCCTGTTCTGCTCCCTACTCTGTCTCTAATGAATCCTCTAGCTTCCTGTGACCCTGGCCTGTACCCCTGCTCTTGCATGCATAAGTATATAATCTTTAAAAAAAAAAAAGAAAATGAAAAGGAATTCTTGTTTTAGTGTATTTTCTTCTTTGTAGCTTCTGCATTAAACTTTTATCAGGTAAAGTCATACAAATACTGAAGACTAAGATACTTAATTTAGCTTTTTATATGTTCTATCCCTCAAGAATTTCAGAATTACTTGATGTGAAATGAACTTCCGTTCACAGTTATTTGAAACGAGGCACTCATTCACCACACATAGAATTAAAGCCTATACAAAAACACCATTTTAGCTTATTTATAAATATCTTTCTTGGTTTGATTCAATAAAACTGGCCTGAGAAGACAAAGAAATGAGTGTTTTGTCTTGGTCCCTGGTTCTTGGCATGCAGAGCCTAAAATCCTTATAGTTTTTTAGCATGATAAGATTGTCTTTTGTATGCTAATGTGATACTTGATCACTCATAATTTCCTAATCAGGGCTGGTCCATGTATTGTTACTGGAAAATTGAAAATTTCAATTAAACTTTAAAAAGTAGAACAACACATCATTAACCTTTTACAAAATCACCTGCATGCTTTTTTTTTTTTTTTTTTGTCTTCTGTTTTTTCTTTGGTATCGGTAAATTAGGCAGTATTTTTACTCTGCTTTTCTTACTTCACCATGGCAGCCAGTACATAATTCATTCTGTGAATTCTTTTTGTGGGTTTCTCTGTCTTGTCTGAATTGCAATAAGATGTAACACCACCAGGAAAAAAAAAATCTGAAACCTATATTCCTGTATCTGAAAAATATTGAATTTGTGATTCGGCAGTTTCCATAAAGAAGTAATGGAATTTCAAGGCTTACATTTCTCTTCTGCTTCATTCACTGGTCTTTGCAGACAACCAACTAAGGGTTTTCATACTGAGAAATAGTATACTGAAAAAGATTTATTATTATTATTTTGATATTTCAAATAAAAACAACTTTGATTTACTGAACTTTAAAAACAGAAATGTCAAAAACTGACATATTTTAGACAGAAAACTTTCTTCATTAAAGTGGCATTTTAGTCCTTAACCAAATGCAACAAATAAACAAACAAACAGAAAAAAAGGTAAATGTGTTGCTTAAGGAATAATGTGTCATCTTTCAAAATGCTAAGAGTATAGTGTGTTCCCTGTAAAGTACTTCTATTGATTTATCAAATACACAAAAGGATCCTAAATCCATTAAAAAGAACTGAGATGTCATAGATAAGTAATAGTAAGAAAAGCATGAATAATAAAAATAAATGCTGTTTAAGGGAGAACTGTGCTCTTGTGGGTTGGTTGTCATTCTTACCCCTAAAGGATCCAGCAACCATTTCACAACACAGTTTTATAACTAGGCAACAAATGCTTCACTAGCTGACTTGTTTCTTCCTTATCTACTTCACCATCCACAGTGGACTTATTTTAATGCTACCTAGTCTGAAAACACTCTTCTTTACATTTCTTAGAATAGTGGTTCTTTATAGAAGACAACTAGAATTAGGTCATTATTTGAAGCAAGCAAGTGTGTATCAGTGTTCATCTAGTATCTATTCAATCACATTATTTCATTAATGAAATTAACCAATTTTTCAATAATAAAAAACAAATCAACTATTCTCATAAAAGAAAAGACCAAGTGAGAAACCCATTTAAGAAGATATGACTGAGTCTACAGTTGTGATTGTTTTATCTGTTCACATTCATGTGAATATGTGTTTGAACAGGTGAAAACTTTTCTGTAGCAATTTTGGAGTCAGTAGGTAAGAACACTGAGTTGGTAGCTGAAAGATTTTTCCCTTGAAATAGAAAAGAATTGTTATATTCATTTGCTATTACTAATCATTTAATAAAAATGAAACGACTCTAAAAACATCTGTCTTTGCCAAATGGAATAGGATGAGGGATTTTAAAGAGATAAGCTGCTTTGTAGGACTGTGGGGTTAGTGAAATTTCATTTTTACTTACCTGTGTAGCATCTTCCCACCTTCATTTGAAAACAGTACCTCAATTTTTCTACCTTAAGCTCATATAACACTGATGCAGCCCTTGACTCGTGGCCCGATGACCCAGCCTGGTCCAGTCAGTGCTTCACAAGCTGCAAAGTACAATAATTGGTGCAAGAAATAGTACATCATCTCATCAGGGCCGATTGCAGTATCTTTGTTAAAACAGAGATGAAAGAGAAGAAGGTGGCAGCTATTAGGGGCCACCAAGAAGGGAGAGCCTTCTTGTGAATGAAACAAATGAAGATGAAAGTAGAACTGAAAGATTAAGAGAGGGTAATTTGATTCTGATGTTGTTTGAACTTCTGGATCCAACCATGCCTGAAATTAATGATACCCTGTGGACTTAACAGTTACATAAGCCAAAATACATTCTTTTTCTCTTTTTAAAAACTTTTTCCCCCTATAGTTTTAGACAAAAGAAAGAATTGTAACGAATACCATTTACTCACAAAATAGTCACGGATAAACATAAGAAATCTAATTCATTAACCTCTAAGTGGTTTTCCCTGCTGAAAACATTTGCTAATGCTGGGCAGTTATAAAGCCAGATTTCTATGGAACTCATTACTTTCTGGTTGTGGGCTTAAAAAATAAAAATAAATCAAATATTTAAAGCATTATATAAATTAGAATGCATCTTTAAATTTTAGTATCATAATATAATTTTGTGATCTTGATATTTGAATATTAGGCATTATTAGAACAACTAAGGATAACTCTGAGAAATTCAATTCTCTTTTGCCAACAGTCCAACTATAGTATTCATTGAAAATGGTAGGAATAATTGCACCTAGAAAACAACTTAGAGGTCATTTCCTTATATCTTTATGTCAATATTTAATATGAATTAATACTCTCTAAGGAAGTGGAAACCTCTGTAAGAGTGTATATTTGTGTGTGTCTCTTGGTATTATTTTAATTGTAATTCCTTTTAGGATTTGGCATAATTGTTCTACATTGTAGAGCTTGTCTCCAAATCTATTTAATCCGAGATAATGTATTTCAGTATCCTACTTGGTTTTCTTTCATGAAAATCATACATTTTCTTATTTGAAAGAGCAATCATCTCACCAAATATACTCCTTGGTCATGTAAATGGACTTCATTTGTTCAAGCAAAAAAGGTTAGAATCTTATAAAATCCCAGAAATGGGAACTAGCTTTTCAGCCCCTATATATAATATTTGTCTGATTTAAACCTGTTCTTTCATTCCAACCTGCAATTTTACCTATTTCTTTCCTTTCTTTCTTCCTTTCCTTTTCTTCTTTTCTCCTCTTTCTTCCCCTCATCTCTGCTTCTTTCTTTTCCCCTCTTTTGCTTTTGAGATTCCTTCCTTCCTGATCGCTAACTCTCCAGCATTGAGATTCTACCTATATATGATCAGGAGGAATTGTTTCTAGTCATAGAAAGAACATGAGTTTATGACATTAATGCCTACTCTAGCAACGTTTCATTGTTTCTGTTTAGCAACAATGCAGTGAGACTCCTAGTTTAGATCTGGACACATGGATACATGCATTTTAGGCCAATAATTCACCATTGGCTCCTATTGTGAATTAGACACCCTTGCTCCTTGGTAACTGTAGTTAGAAATTGACTTGTTTATGAAAAATGAATCCAATGTTATCATTCATGTCCAAACTGTCTCTAAATTGTTTGAAGAGGTACCAGGCAAGGTAAGAAGCATCCTCTTCTTCCAGAGATATATTTATTTGGCTGGAAGTCAGAATGAGATGTTTTCTCATTTTTTTCTTCTTCTGCTCAGAGCTCAGTATATAAACTATAACACAGCTGCCAGGGAATGAGTGTTTATGGATTTCTAGTGTGCAAGTGAAAGGAAGTACCTATCATAACAAAAACATGTGTGTGAGGACATTGTAAGATGTTAAAAAGTATGGGACCAAAGAAGTGTTTATTCTTAACTTGGAAAAGTAACTCACTCTAGACATTAGTGTACAAACATTAAATCAAACTCATCTCTTTCTTCTCCAAATTATGGCTCAAGGCTCAATGCATTGTTCCAGCAGTGACAAACTTCAACGTTATACTAAGACAAATACTTCTCATTTCCTTCTTAGCTATCACCTGGCTTATCAGACTCTGAGCTACAAATAAAATTTTTCATTTCTACTTGTTACTCTATTGAAATAGACTTCTTAAAAATAATGATTTATACGCATGTGCATCTTGATTTATATGTTTAACCTTCCATAGAGTTCTCAGGATCTGAATGATACATTGATTAATAGTTCAAATCTCTCTATACTAAGTAGATAATTTCTCCATAAATATTCAGTTGTTCAGATAATCCTGTTTCTTGTCAAAGTGCTTCTGATGTTTTATAAAAGTGCAGCTCGCCCCCTCCTACATCCATTTTCTTTTTGGGTAATTTTAAATGCAACAATTTATTGAAAAATTGGCCCATGCAAACTTCCCTGATCTAATTGATTAGATCAGATACAGATGAACAATATACTTACCTGAGTTATTCATCATTAAGATTCATTTGTTATCTGCAGAAGCATTTGCAAAGAATGACTCATATTGTGATAATTTATACTCACTTTGACCAGAGTGACTGGGGTACTTTTATTATGTAATATTCATGTTTGGAGTCAGTTATTTTCATGAAGTATCAGCTTTCATTTGAAAAAGGACTTCTTTCCCACAATTTAAAGTACAAAAAGAATGTAGCTAGAGATTTTCTATCCCAAGTAACTTACTTTTTAAAAATATTGCAATATAGTAGATAGGAATTGGAAATGAATGAAAAATACTGGAAATTTGTATTCATTTTAAAGATTTCTAATTTCCCTTATTCCTCTCTATTTGGAAGACCTATAATTTTAATGTCAAGCTCAGAAAAATACTTATATGCTTATATACTGATGAAATAATTCAGCTTACTCCATTTGTAGTTTAATGCTGGCTCCCTTCTCCACTGTGTGAACTAGAGCTGTTCATCTGTGCCAAGTAGCGGTAAATTGATGAGAAAATGTCGAAAGTCATTTCCATATCATTGGTTTGTTTCTTGAATAGTGAGTAAAAGATCACTTAAGAATATTACTGATATGCTATAGGTATTGAGTGATATTCATCTAGTTTCAATGTTATAAAATAGTACAGTACATAGGGAGATGCCCGTGGTTCTGAGGTTGTCTACAGGCACAGATTTTTCTGTTAAGACTTGGAGAGCTTTGAAAAAACTATATATTTATTTATTTATGCGCACAAGAGCTGGGGTACAGGCCAGAATCCTGCGAGGTGAGAGGACTCACCAGAGACAGAGTAGGGAACAGAACAGGTGGATCAACTGAAATCCACTGCTGAGGGGAGCAGTGGGCGAGGCAGGAGAGGTCTGCTGTGCCATGTAGATCCCCATCTTGGCCCTGGATCGAACTTGTGCTGCTGTGCAGCAAATGCTTCATGTGTGGCGCTCAACCCACAGCGCCACCAGGGAGACCCAAGGTTTGGAGCTCCTTACACAAAAACACATTGGACATTGCACATATTTCTTTGGTACACATTATAGAACATGGATATAAATGTTTTCTACGTTTAATTTTGGATTTTATCCTACTCATTGTGTTAATGTGAATATTTTTGCGAACACTACTTTCATTTGCCTGAAGAATATTGAGAATGTGTTTGTTTCTTAGCAGTTCTATTTAATTCAGACTACAAGACTATTGCTTCTTTAGTGGTCCAAGCAAAATCTCTGCTCATTTTTTAATCTTTAGCTGAGCTGGTTAGAGCCTGCTTTGAGCATGTGTAGTTCAAGGGCTCAGCCAGATAGTTGAGCAGTTTTGAAATTCTCTTTTTGGCTATCTCCATCCTGGAATTCATCTCATTTCTTGTACCTGATCTGGTAGCACTTAACTGTGACTTCTGCTTCTGAAGCCAGGAAAACTGGGTTTCTGTACAAATACTATCTGCCCAGGCCTGCCTGGGGTATTCCTTCTGGGCAAATGTTACAAAAGTGGAAGGATCATGTACTCTCTTTTTCTTCTTCCAACTGTATAATCCCTGACTACTTTTAAACATCTAAATGTAATTTCATTATGGCTGTTGTTATTTTATTTTTCTCTCCAAAGCATATGTGTTATCAGTAGAATTGTGGGAAGGTCTGTCTTATATCAGTTATTGTATATACTTGGAATAAAAAAGTATTATTTTAATACTTCATTATAGGTTTAATAGTTAATATGTAGATCTTTTCATAATTCAAGTTATACAATTATTATTTGCCCTTTTGTTTTTTCTCTCCCTCTCTCTTTCCTATTTCTTACCTTTACAGTTTGTTTTTGTTTGTTTGTTTGTTTTGTTATATTCATCAGATCATTTTGAATAAGGACTGGCCAAATATGAGCAAAAGTCAAATACAACCTATCTGTTTTTTAAATAATGTGTTAGAAAATGCAGGTGCCCATTTGTTTATGTATTGCTTCTGTGTTTTATAATGCCAAATTAAACAATTATGACAAAGATCCTGTAACTTGTAAAGCCTGAATACTGACTACTTATCCCTGATAGAAAGAAGATTTTAGTACAAAGTGGAGGAGAATTTGTATTAGAGGACACTATACTTAGGTGTCAGGCAGAGGTAAAGAACTTAGGAATGCCTCTTCCTGTATGCCTTTCCCTTAGTTTTCTGTACATACACTTAATCTTTAGACTTATCCCTCTATTTCTTCTTTCCCAGGAGACAGTATCAAAGACTGTGCGTTTCAACTGCACTTTAAGAGTCTGTTGAGAATATTGTATTACATTCCCCCTTGTGTTCACTAATGTAATGTCATAGGACAAATCCCAGAAGGTATGTATTTTGAGATAAAGGTTTGCATGCAGAATATTTGTAATGGAATGTTCTTAAGATCAAAATCTGTGGAGAAGTAGTAAGAATGGATGAGGAACTTGGAGAATTTGAGCTGCAATGCAGAGGAGGAAAAGATTTTACACATCCCAGGGGAAGCAGTAATGGATTTGCAGAGTTTTTATGAACTGAGGCAAAAGTGACATAAGATTGAGGATGCCTTCAAAAGTAAGTTTGGATTAGGTAACTCTTTTTAGCCAAATGCAATCAAGGAAGGCAGCTAAGATCTGTCAGCTATCAAGACTCTAAGACTTAGACTGGCTAAATGAGCCCTCAGTTTCGGGGATGTGTGAATTGGATGACTCACTTCACTATATACTTTACTAAAAAAAAAATGCCATTAAACTCAAATAAATGGTATATTTTCCAGTTCATACATTTCAGAAATTGATTTTCTAATATGGATTAGATTGCTACATTTATGTTTATACAAGTAATATTAGTATATTTTTTCTTTTCAATTTTTTTAACATATCTTTTTTCATAAAAATAGTTGAGACATACTCCTCAAAAGATTTCATCAAGGATTCATTTTATTTCTTCCTTAAGGTTGAGAGCATTATACTGTTAAACTATCAGCCTGGAGTTTTGATAATGGACATATTTTTAAGTCCAAAAATATTTTTAAGTCCCAATATTTTAAGCCCAAAAATCTACCAATTTATGTTAAAGTGGCACTTTTTTATAAAAGATTTATTTATGCATATAAGATCAGGGGTACAGGCCAGATGTGTATCGGGGGTTGAAAGGGTTCACCAGAGACAGAGCGGGGAGAAGAACAAACAGAGACTGAAACACACCGTTTGAGGGGAGCAGAGGGCAAGGCAGGAGAGGTCTGCTGCACTATGTGGGTCAGCTCCCTGGCCAGGGATCGAACTCATGCTATAGTGACTGTGAATGCTTCACAGTGCAGTGCTTACCCCCTTTCACCACTAGGGAGGCCCCTAAAATGGCACATTTAATCAAGTTGCACATATGAGAACACAGGCATAGTAATTCCTAAAACTTAATGTTTCCTGGATCCAAGTCATCGTTGTTCAGTAGGCACCACAAGGGCTTTTGTGGACCGTTTCATGAGGAGGAGTTAGTTCAGATCAATCTCACATGGGGCCCTGTTGACCTCCTAACTCAACCTGAATTATTTTCCTAATTCCAGAATACATCATTTGAGCAAACACAAGAAATAGCAAAATCCCCAAGTTGCTTCCATAATCTGTGGCCTAAAGTTTTATTATGACAGAAAAAAAAATTGGAAATTAGTAGAACTTTCCTACAAAAGAGTGAGTTGGTAGCTATGCTGCATTTCTGGAGGGACTGCAGAGATAGAAATTAGATCAGGGGGTTGAAGGGTGTCGAGATGATGATTGTCAGCATATTCCTATTTAACTAATTTAGTTGATCTGTGCAGAAAACAGATGGATGTTGGAGAGCAAGAGTGATTTATTGTAAGCTCATTCAGGTGGTATCTTTAATTGCAGGTGCAGTTCCGGATGTGGTTTTGTTGCCTTAGCAAATTAACACATCTCTGGCAACTAGCATGAAGCTATTGATTTGGCAGAATTTTGCCCTATAGATCTTTTACTAAAGGCCATTAGAAGCATTAGAAGCAGTTTGTTTTCCTCTGGAGAAGCTAGTAATACCTTCATTAAGTTAACATAGGGTCATATCAGTTCTGTAGTTCCTGGTCATCATTTAGTCCATAGACACCATGATTGACCTTTCCTTCCATAAGATGACATGGTGGTCCATTACATTGATGATATTTTGCTGATTATGGCTATTTAACAGGAAGTAGAAATTACTGTTGACTAGTGTGAGATAAAACATAAAACTCCTTGTTAATGAAACTTCTCAGGGTCTAGTGATACAGGGGCATGTTGAAAATACCTCTTTGGTTAAGGATAAGTTATTGAATCCCCCCCACCCCTTATCACTGCAAAAGAGGCACAGCCCTTTGGGACTTGGTGAGCAACATAATCCTTATTTTGGTGTGCTACTAGGCTTGTTTACCCAATGACCCAAAATGCTGCTAACTTTGCATTAAGTTCAAAACAGTAGGTTCTGAAATAGGCAATATTATTAAATTAGAGTCTAACCATATGAGTCTCATTTTGAATGAGACCCAGACCAAGGATAGACCCAGACCAAGGATAGACTTTTGTACAAGCTGCTCTGTCATTTGAGTTACATGATCCAGAAGATATAATGGTGATTGAAGTGTCAGTGGTGGTTGGGATGCTGTATGGGGCCTTTGGCAGGTCCCCATAAATGAATCATGCATCAGATTCTTGGAATTTCAGCAAAACCCCTACCATCCTCCACAGATTACTACTATCCTTGAAAAAAAATTAGGAAAACAGCTCTTGGGTTGATAGTGGGCCCCAGTAGAAACTGACTACTTGACTGTGGGCCACCAAGTTACTGATATATTATCTTCTAATCATAAATTGGCTGTGGCCTCATATATAAAGGCATGCAATTGGGAGCACCACAGCTTTCCATTATCAGTGGAAGGATTATGCATGGATTGGACTTAAACAGGTGCTGAAGGTATAAGTAAGTTACATAAAAAAGTGTCCAAAAGCCCACACTTCACTTTGTTACATTACCTCCTTCTGGCACGGAAATGAGTAGTGTTTGAGTCCAAAATTGATTGTGGGTAGAAAAGTGGTGAGGGTTTCTAGATATCTTCTAAATTCTCTAGATTATCTTATTTTCTCAGTATGGAAGGATACAAGATTATCTGTTGAGAATGAAGTTGAGGGAGGAGGTATAGAAAGAGTAATGAAAAAAGAAAGCATATGAAATACTAGGAAATTATAAGATTATATAAAATATATAAATATGATATCATATTGCTAATTACTACATAAGTGATTATAATATACCAGTTGTCCATGTAATTTGTGTTGTCTTTCATTAAAGGAGTATGGTTGGTTTATTTATGGCTTACCTTTACAATACATTTGTGTAGGCAGGGAATAGTAAAAAAGTAGAAGTTATCAAGGTATAGTTTCAATAAATATATATGATATCATAAGAGAGGGAGAGACTGATATATTGATAGAAGAAGATAGAGATAGAAAAATAAACAGAAACACACCAGAGAAATAAGGAGATAGAATGCATGTGTGGGGCATGAGAGAGAGAGAGAGAAAGAGAAACAGGGAGGGAGGGAAGGAGGGGGGGAGAGGGAGGGAGATAGCAGTCATAATTAAGAGAGCAATTGACAGAAATAGAGAAATGTGTTTCTGTTAGGAAAAAATGGGAGTCTAGGTGTATTAAATTATTTAATGACTATGAAACTAACACTGGTCAAGATAGTAAGTTATTTGTCAGACATGAGTGAGTGAGGGATTGTGACCTAGACACCTGCTGATACCCATAGGCATAAATTTTGCTTCAATGTACTTAGTCTTTGAAAAAGAAAGGTGAAGGTATATTTTGTAATCACCTTTAAAGATCAGGACCAAGGAATATACCAACAGTAGGAAGCTCAAGAGAAATACATCATAACAAGAAAATTTTTGATAGGTCCTTTGAAATCTTTAGGTAGACATTTTTATCATTAGTGTACATTGTGAATTAACTGCCTCTCTCCATAGCTAATGACTTCTGTGTGGTCTTACATTAGAATTAGACATTAATGGAGACCACTTGATTTTTCAGTTTGTGTGCTTATATGAAGTTCAAATATTTTACATTTCTCTGTGTCTATTAATATATCACTCAAGTATTTAATTTTCTTCTGGCATAATTTTCCTGCAAATATATCATTGCATGATAAAACTAATTTATTTCTACCATAAAAAATGCAAAAGTTCTTTATACATTCATTGTTTCTTGTTTAAATATTGTTTTTAGTAAGCTATAATTTTCATATTAAACCATAGTTTTGTGATTTTACAACTGTTTCTGTATTTATACCAAAGCATCGTTTAATATGTTTCAATTGTCATGAAAATTCTACTGTATTCATATTTTAAGTAGCTGTAATTCATGTCAATATTATATTGTCAATCATTATTACTACTGAAGATTTTCAGAGGATATTATATTACTAATGTTATAAAAAAGGTAACTTTTCTGAATCTAAGATAAATAAAATGTAAAAAACAAATGCGAAGTAAAAGGATTCATTTGGGCATATTTTCTCTAATTTGGAAGCTGGAAAATCTGTATTATATGTTTTCCACATTTTATTCATTAAAATCAAGAAATCGGACTTGCTATCATCAACATAAAAAAACAGTGTATCGTGCTATAAATTTAAGTTAACTCTGAAAACAAATATAATCACATTTAGATCAATTACTATTTCTGGGAAATGCTCTGAGCCTTTCTCCCTCCTCATATTCTTTAACAGAATACTTATAATTTCTTCCATTTTTTGGCCCTCCTGTCATATTATAAAAGGGTTTGCTTTTTTCTTCAATGTACACCTTCATCACCAATATCAATGTTCAACAAATAGCTAATTCACAATATATGTATTTTTTAGTAAGATAATCCATTTTGTGTTAGGAGGAGATATAATGGATTATGATGGAGGAATGCGGGTGCGTCATGGTAGGTATTCCATGAGGTCAGGCATCTCAATATGTGAAAGTCTATACTACATTGTAAACCAATGTTATGCAATAAAAAAAAAATCCTCACCTTAAAAGATAAAAGAGGGGCTTCCCTGGTGGTGTGGCGGGTTGAGCGCCGCACTGTGAAGCATCTGCCGCACTGCAGCACGAGTTCAATCCCAGGCCAGGCGGGTGACCCACATGGCATGCCAGACGTCTTCTGCCTCCCCTGCTGCTCCGCTCCGCAGTGTATTTCAGTTGATCTACCTGTTCTGCTCCCCACTCTTTCTCTGGTGCATACTCTCACTTTCTGCTTTTCTAGCCTGTGCCCCAGTTCTTGTAAGCATAAATAGATCTTAAAAAAAAATAAAAAGATAAAAGATGTATTAAACCATGTCAAAACAAAGTGAGGAACTTTCTAAGTAGAAAGTCATTGTTCTTTACTACTGGGTTTGGATGCCATGTACTAATAATACCTTTTACGTGCATTTTGAGAGGAATACGTTTAAATTATGAGAATCATCACACCAAGGTATTTGGTTCATTAGGTGTTTAGCTCCTGTGCTAAAATTTTCCAAAGATATCTTGATATTTAGATTAAGTTCACTTTTTGACCATTACAACAATGTAACTCTATTCATCTGTTACTTAATATTATGAAATACTTGGTTTAATTCTGGATTATATATGCATGACAATATCTGTATCTATATAAACATTTAAAAACTGTGATTCTATTAGTTCTTATAGGAAGAGTGAAAATTAGTGGAGATTAAAACCATAAAACAGATAAACACAAGTGCAAGACAATATTTGGATATACGCCAAAATATACAAACTTCTTATGGTGAGCTCCAAATGCACACTGCTAAATAAAAATAGTAACACATTTTCTAAAGTTAACTCCTTTGAATGGCAATATTAATTGAATGCTTATGCTGATGTGTTGTGGAAATGTTAATTTTAGCAACTTAATGATTTTTACTTTATTTTAAGTTCATTATGCTAGATTGCTATTGCTTAATCTGTTAGGTTATCAAGAACAATTATGGCTATAAATTGTGTCTATAAAAGTAGATATTTGTTTAGATTTAGAATATATAGGGGACAGCCAGGTTAGCTAAGCTGAAACATCTAAAATTAGGAAACACTGAGGGTAACATTTCTTTTTTGAGTTTAAAGCAAATTGGCTTGTGTGCATAGAATTTCCTGACAGTTTTTCAGGGTACTTTAAGAAAAATATGAGTGCACATTTTGTCTCTCTGAATTGTTCTGCCAATCTCTTTAAATCCTAGTATATCTGAGACAATATAATAACTCCCACACAGAGTTGTTTGGATATCTTCCCTGTGATGTGACAGGGACAAATTAAATAATGGGAGGGAACCCTTGACAACAGATACGAAAGAGCATTGTTTCTCCATAATAAGTGTCATGATTTCCTAGAGGGCATGATATGTAACAAAGCACCTTCCATATTAGTGTTTTATAGTCCTTTAGCAAGGCTGGAGCCTGATTAGCTGCCCTTATCTACCATTAACAAATATTTTGTGTGGACTGGCTGTTTATCTTCAAATGCATTATCTTGTACCTTCTTATCCATTCACTTGCAGTGGTGAGAATGGTTATAGCAGACGGACATTGCAGGAGATGTAGTGGCGACTTCAAATTTGAGTTCAGTCACTTACTTAAGAAATGATTGAGCCTCCCTTAAATGAGTCTGCTAATCTAAAACTTGAAGGTAAAATTTGAACTTGTGAAACCATTTCTTCTAGCATCAATGTCTCTGTGTCTAAAACAGAGATAATAAAGTTACCAATAGGTTTGTTCTGAGAATTGTGTAAGACCCAGCTTGAGAAGCATCTAGTATGTGTCTGGTACATTATAATTGACAAATCATTATGGGTTACCTTCCCTGGATTTCTTCAGACATATGACAAGGTGGAGGGCCTTTTCTAGACTAAGTAATCAGCCATATTCCCAACATGGTAGATGTCACTGCTATTGCTACTTAGAACTTTCCATGCCCATCACCATTATTTAAAGTATTTGCAAAAATCAGATACATGTCATTTAGACACTCACAAATGTTCTTAATAAGATAATAGCAATCAAAAGAACAACAATAAAAAGCCATAGCTGTTGGTTTAATATAGCATTGATAGCAAATATTTTTATTTTTTATATTTATTTATTTATACATACAATAACTGGGGTATAGGCCAGAGGCAGGGGGTGAGAGGATTTACCAGAGACAGAGCGAGGAGCAGAATAGGCAGATGGACTGAAACACACTGCTGAGGTAGCAGCGGGCCAGGCAGGAGAGGTCTGCTGCGCCATGTGGGTCACCTCCCCAGCTAGCTACAGGGATATAACTCTTACTGCAATGGCTGCAGTCTGCTTCATAGTGCATTGCTTAATTCATTGTGCCACCAGGGAGGCCCTGATAGCAAATATGTTTAATTAATATGTACTATGTGCTATGTACTTAATTTGAACTATCTCAGTTTATCTCCTCCAAAACCTTACGAGGAGTGTGGGGCAATTACCTCTGCTTTTTAAATGAGAAAAACAAGCTCTCAGAGAAGTTAAATATCTTCTCAGTAACCACACAGCTAACAAGTAGTTGAGGTAAATGGGCATAAAAATGGTGTGCTCTCAAATTACATAATGGACAGTAATCTGAAAAGTGCTTTAAGAGTATGTGCCTAAAGGAATAAAGCTGTGTAGCTCTACATTAGGTTCATATTTCTCTTCAGTGGAAATGTGTTAGCTGAAGCCACTGTCGTCTCCTCATCCCTTCCCAAAGTCACTTACAAGCTGTAAAACACGACTGACACTTTGTCTCATAAGAGCATAAAATAGTTCCTTCTTTTCCTTCCATCTTTTCCTGTTGTTTCTCTTAGATTGTATTCCAAGTTTCCCTCTTTTATTTGCATCTTTAATTTTTCCCTCTTTACATATATCAGTCCCTCTGCGCCATCAATGATTTTGGCACCCTGATTGAATTATTGATTTGCCCTAGTCCTAATTTTTGATGTTGAATTCTCTCACTGCATGCATTCTTTATGGCTCAGAGACACTATATCATTAAGTCAGAAGCTGTTTGCAAAATTTTCTACCTCAAATGTCTAAACCCAGTGGATAATGTCAATTATCTTTATTTGAATTTTCTGTAGTACTGCTTGATTGCACTTGATTTAAACACTGTCTCTATGCTTCTTTCTGCCTCATATATCAGGATCTGTGTCTCTAGATCTCTGCATCTTCCTTTTATGGAGTGACCCATCAGAGGTGACCTTAGAGGTTTTTTAACATGCAGCGTCTTTATGATTCATTTGTGTTTCTCTGTGCTGTAAAAGTCACTGGTCACTCAACCAGATGTTCAGTTTTAAAACCGTCAAGTTCTACTTATTTCTCTCATTTTAAATCCACTTATTACCTAAAACTTAGTTTATTGCACTTCTTCAGTGGCCAGGGTTGGAATCTTCCCCTTTGTTCTTCTGAGGCTGGAACTAAATCCCTCAGCTCCCTCCAACCTAGTCTTCTAGCTTCTTTCAGGATGTCCCACCCACAGGTCTGATTGGACCCTTTTTCAATCCTTTGGCTGATTGGACCATTTAGCACCAATCAGCTGATAGCTTGCCTTGATTGGTCCACTCCATGATCCAAGAAGTACTTATAAAAGGGCAGTTGCTGGACTCTGAGGAGCCCTTGGGTGAGAGACCGCCACTGGCTTGTGGGGAGCAGCTGGGTGAAAGGCCACCACTGGTGCTGTTGGCTTTTCATTGATATTATATATCAATATCAATATTTTATATTCATACTTATATATTTCTGAATTCTTAATCATATAGAGAATTTTAGGAATTTTTAAATTTTACCTTTCTTCTTTCTTACAATGTGTTAGCACTTGTATTTTGACTTCATAGTAGCGAACAGATAGTGACATGATATAGTCACTTAATACAAATTTATTTTAAAAAGCTTACATAACTGAATAAATAATATGTAATTGACAGAGTATCATTTCTTTAATTGTGTGTAATATGCAAGCAGAATTATTGAAAAGGTTGGAAATTCCAAGTAAGAACACTAGAATTTCTCATTTTACTGTCTATGCTAGAACTATGGTGATTTTAGAGCAGGAGAATGGTAAAACCCATTATTTTTATTATCACAGATTTTTTTTAAAGATTTATTTATTTATGCATACAAGCACTGGGGTACAGGCCAGAGGTGTAGGGGGTGAGAGGATTCATCACAGACAGAGCAGGGAGCAGAACAGGCAGATCAACAAAAGTACACTGCTAAGGGGAGCAGCAGGCACAGCAGGAGAGATCTGCTATGTCATGTGGGTCCCCTCCCTGGCCGGCAGCAGGGATCGAACTCGTGCTGTAGTGGCTGAGGTTTGCTTCATAGTGTGTTGCTTAACCCACTGCACCAACCAGGGAGGCCCTCAGACAGATATATTTTTAAGAAAAATTGTACTGGGTTTATAAGTAAGTGTATTGTTTCCAGTAAAGTTGAAAAGAGAAGAAAATGAATTTCACATGTGAAAGCAAAATAATTTACTTTTCTTCTTTCAGTAATAAAGAGAAGAAACTAACTTGTACTACTTTAAACTGACTAATTAAGGGTTATTTACTCTCAGTTTATCACTTTTAGCCTCGATTGAGAATGACATGGAGATTAGTTAATAGCAGTTACTAGATATTTTTGCTACCAACTTTTTTTCTGCCTTTGCATCTGTTGAGCTTCTTGTGTGGTGGTGTATTTTATTTATGCATGATTGCTGCCTGGTTGCCCTTAATATTTACTGAGTCAAATGCTTTTAAGTACCCGTTTCCCCTGATAATACACTAATAGGTCTTTAAAGATGAATTTTTACTTATTCACAGTATAATCTAAATTCTACATAAATATATACTAATAGTGACTTTTATGTTTTCATTTTTAGTTTTCTAGTCTCCAATCCCTTTTTTGCTCTTTCTTGCAACAACACATACATCACTTGAGAGAAGAGACTTATTAAATTACTTGATACTTACTTGGACACTCTTACCAGAAATCATAAATACATTTGTGATTTATATTTATATTCTTAATTTTTGTACTTCTGAATTCTTGATCATGTACAGAATTTTAGGAATCTTTGAATAGTATGTTTCTTCTTTCATCAAATGACAAAATAAGTTATTTTAGTCTCTTTTAAGCCCTCAGGACAATTTTTCATTTGAAAGATTTGAGATAGATACACCTCTGAACAATTGGGGTCAGAGTACATCTGATATATTTCTTTACAATATTAGAAAAATTTGTAAAATATTCCAGACAAACTTAGATTGTTATATTTCTTGTCAAAATATAAGAAAATACATTGGAAGGATATATCTCACACTTTCATCTTTTAGGCACAATTTATTCATTTAACATTATTTGCAAAATGTTTACTCTGAGCAAGTCACCGTGTTTATTGCTGGAACACTATAATGAACTATAAATAATTCAGCTTCTACCTACAAAGAGCTAATTTTCTAATGAGGGCAGACATCAATTAAATAATTACATGAATAACCACAATTAGGATTAAGATAAATGCAGTGATGGAGAGGTTCATAGTTTTATAAGACTTTATTCAGTTACACAACAAACTTTTGTTGTGTGTCTTCTGTGTGCAGGGTACATCTGTACTATGGCTACAGATGTGAACCCAAATTGTTCGCCCTGGTAGTGAAGACAGTGTTTTAGTCAGACAGATCTGAAAAGTCCCTTCTTGGGAAAGGCTATTGAGCTAGGAACCGAAAGAAGTATTGGATATAACCAGGTGAAATGGGAGGCATTCGGAGAGAAAGTGTTATCAATCATGAGGATACTATGTGGAAAGGGACAATGGTAAGAAGAACCTGAGTATCTGGAGTGTAAAATATAGTGGTCGAAGGTGTGGGTGATGAGTGGACTATATAGGATCTTAAAGAGTACATTCAAGAAATTTGTCTTTATCTTCAAAACAATGGGAATAGCAAAGTGTTCTCTTTTCTTTTAAACTTATTGCTCCCTTTCAGCATAGCAAATAGATTGGGAAAGGATAAGAGTCATAGTAAGAAATCCTTCAGCACAATATCGTGCTTAGTCAAGTGAGAGAGAATAATGGCTTGCATGAGTATGTTGCCTTTGGAATTGAGAGGAAAACAGAGTTCTAATATTTTCAGAAGAAATGAGTGAACAATTTTGGAATGTAGTGTATATAGAAATGAGGAAATTATATCAAAAATGACTGAGGTTTCTGACTTACACTTCAAGATAAATGGGGCTAAAAATCACAAGGAGATGGACTATCAGAACTGCACTTAACATGGTGGGTGAGGACAGGGAGTTAGAATTTTATTTTTTGAACAGTTTCTAGCTTGAGTAGTCTTTGATGTGTCAGTTTGAGTTGTTATATACTATTTGGCTTTTCAGATTTGTAATTTAGAGCAGCTGTGTAGGCTAAAAAGACAGTAAACCATCCATATACAAGTGATACTTGAAACTATAGAAATGAATGAATGGAAGTTATTATATAATAAGATGAGCTAATGGATGAACTCTGCTTGCCAAAAATGTCTATGTGTAATGACTAAACAGAAGAAGAAAAGATAGCGAAAGAAGGGAAGTAGTAGAAACAAAGGACATAGGAGTGAAACAAAAAAAACAGTGTCAGCTGAGATAGCTAAGGAAATAGTTTTTTAAGGAAATGGGTGAGCTTACAATGCTCAACACTACTGAATAATCAAGAAAAAACAAGGATGAAGAATATCAGTGGGTTTGAGTACATGGTAGGCGTGGTTGAGTTATAGCCTAAATAAGGAATGAACATTTAGAGAAAGGGGGTAAGAAAGTACATGACAGAATAAAATATGCAATGTAATAAAATATGGAGATGAAATACCTTGTTATTTAACCTCTATGTGAAAGTGAATCAAAAAATATTTACAATCAAAGTCGTTTGTCATCAAATATAAAGGTTACTTTAACTGTCAAAGGAAGAAGGTTTCAATTCTGTAACACTGAAGAAATGGTTGCAAGTATCAGTATTTCTAAATTAACACTAATATTAGTAAAACTTTGACAACATAACTATGTTTGATTTATTGATAAATTTAATGTCTGTGGCTCTGTTAACATAGTTAAAATGGTATATATTTCACAAAGTATTATATTCTTATAATGACATAAAAATGGAGACATTTAAATATATGTTTAAGTTGTTCAATTTCATTTCTTTACAAAACCTATTCATTCTAAAGTACTTTGTGTTTCAGACATATCGTTGATGGACACACTCAACTTGATATTTCATAAACTTATATCTCTAGTAATGCTATGTACGTTTGTTCAGGTTTACCTTTAACAATAAAATACTGAATTCTACATTTCAAATAGACTTTTGAAATGTTGAATATTTTGCATACTTCTTTTGAAGATTTCATTATATTATCAATTTTTTTAAATGTGGAAAAAACCTAACTGCAGAAAGAATAATTTTCATTAGATTGTACTCACATATTAGTATCTTCAACTAGACTTTTTAAAGAAAGATTATAAAATAGTTTGGCTACTTTGATGTGTCTTTTATCTGTAATAGAAAACGCAGTCCTTTTATCCACTTAAATTATGATACATTGAAATCTGCAAAGAAAAATTTTAGTGCCCTGGCTTTTGCTGTTCATAACACAGCAGTATTTGAAATAGGCTAGGTGTGTATCTCTGTTTTAATTATTAAATAGCAGTAAATGTGTAATGTCATTTTCTTTAGATAATATATGGATAAAAATTAACATTATAACATGTTCTGTTTCCTATAACACCATGAATTAGTGTACAAAATTTGAAGCATTTTATCACTGTGGGACTAATGCTGTTAGGTGAGAATAGCAATAATATTGCCAAGATGATAATCGTTAGCGTGCACATTTTAAAATTCAAATTTCTAGAATCCTTTCTCAGAGATTTTTACCTGGGGCCTACTGTCTGTATTACTAGCAGCTACTATAGATCATTCTGCTGCAATATCTCTTTCAACCATGATTTAAGAAGTGTTGCTATAGTACCCTTGAGATAAGAAAAGAAATATTTTAAAATATTATTTCTTGTGCAGAGAATGGTTTGAAAGTGAGCACTATGAAGTTAGAAAGACTAATTAGGAGAATACAGCAATGGAATAGGAGGTGGGAAATGATGAATCCCTGACCTAAGGGAGTAATTGGACTGCAGCTGGAGGTATATAGGCAATATTTAGGAAGTAAAATGAACATACATGCATGTTTGAGGGAAAAGTAATATGTTACCAATAAAGAGTATACAGATGAGTAAACAATCAAATCAGTGATCTTGAATTGATGTGCTCTTCAACTGAATGGTATGGAGGAAGATTGTGCTTAAAAGTAGGAGGGAAACAATGAAGGGTTCTATGCAAAACCATTAAATTCTAGAAATTAAAACAGGAAGAATTTCATCTTGGATACCTACTAAATGGAATTGCAGAAATGGTGTGCTGTTAAGGTTACAAATTTAGGAATTTAGTAGGATATCATTAACTTTAATTGATAGGGTGGGTTGAATGATTGCCTTGGTTATGGGAAAGGGAAGTGAAGAAATAGAGAATTGGACTTAGTGAATATAACTTTAACCATTCCAGAATCTTGACCAGCAAGGGAAGGTGGGATTAAAGTTTTACTAGAGGGAATTGTATGAGTAGAGAGCATAGGGTGTGTGGACATTAAGGATGGACATGGAAAATAGTAGAGCAGTCATGAGAAACATAAAAGTATATTAGATTAAATAAATATATGTAGGATTCCAAATCAGACCTGTTCCCTAGAGGTCTGAGATTATTGCTCCTTCAGATGTGAAGAAGTGACTCTCAAAACTAAAAAGTTTTGGATATTTACCAATAATCTGGGTTGTTTATTTGGGTCACATTTCAGTGATATTGAATTTTTTTATGATTTATTTATTTATACATACAAGAACTAGAGTACAGACGAGTGGTGTCGGGTGAGAGGATTCACCAGAGACAGAGTCGGGAGAAGAACAGGCAGATTGACTGAAATACACTGCTGAGAAGAGCAGCGGGCAAGACAGGAGAGGCCTGTTGTGCCGTGTAGGTAACTTCCCTGGCTGGGGATCAAACTCATGCTGCAGTGGCTGTGTATGCTTTATAGTGTGATGCTTAACCCCTTGTACCACCACAGAAGCCCCAGTGATGTGGAATGTTTAATAGAAACTTTTATTTAGTTTTCAGTGAATGACAGACATATCTTTTCAAAGATAAATATCAGGCCTCCCTGGTGGCGCAGTGGGTTAAGCAACAACCTATGAAGCAAACCGCAGCCACTGCAGCATGAGTTCGATCCCTGCTGCCGGCCAGGGAGGGGAC
>JAGFMF010012288.1:6972080-6985594 GCA_019455555.1 Galemys pyrenaicus | reverse complement strand
TTGTCTTTTCATTTTTGGTTTTTGTGTCTTTATTGTTTTTATTATTATTACTGTTGTTCTTATTCCTTTCCTTGATCCTTGTTTGGTTCCCTTATATTTCTCCCAGGGGAGGAACCATCTGGTATTTTTCCTTTGCCTTCTGACTTACTTTGCTGAACATAATCGCTTCCAGTTCCATCCATGTTCCTATGAATGTGTCTGGTTTTTCATTTTGATCACTGAGTAGTATTCCATTGTGTATATGTACCACAGCTTCCTGATCCGCTCATCTGTTTTAGGGCATTTAGGTCCCCAAGGATTCTTTTAGTCATTATGGGCTTTACCAGCAATTCTTGATATTCCCTGTGCTTGTGTCTGTCATGACCCAAAACATGAACTTCATCCTTTCAGCAAATCATCCCACAAAGAATCAATAATGCAAAGTGTTAGTGTGTCACAGATATTTCCTAAATATTTGAGACTAATGGATGGCAATCATTGTCTGTAGCAGAAAGAATTTAAACTCTAATATCAGAATCACCTCTGGTCTCCTGATCCCTGGACTTTCCCTACTATGGATAATTCCTTATTGGCCATCCGGTCCTATAGAATCCAGCCTAAATCCATTGTAAAGTTTCTCTTTACTTTTTGTCCTTCAGCCCGGGGGACCAATTGCCTTCTCTAGAAATTCCTGTAACTTTATTAGGTGAAATAATTTTGTTCTCTTTTATCTCATTTTCTTCATTTAGTCTTATTGAGAAGGTATGCTTTTATAAGCAAAAGAAGCTCAATAAAAACTGTGTCCTTAAAAATACTTTTTCCTGAGATTTTAAAGTAGTCCCAAGTAAGTTTCCTTCTAGTTATTTGATAATAAAAATAATATCTAATATCTATGAAAAATTGTTTATTTCTTTGGTTTCGAACATTTTTTTTTAATTGCAGTAATTTCTTTTATAAGTCTTATGATTTAAGAGTAATGGTTAACACCTTCACACCTCTTTAGGTGTATCTGCAAAATTTTATACTGACAAAGGTTTTCATAAATATCAATGTGTCTAACCTTTTCAGCAACCAAATGATATAGGCAGAGCAAACCTTATGATCGCCCCTTTTACAAAGGGGAAAGTTGAGAATTACAGAACTAAGCAACTTTTCCTAAAGGTTTCCAATTGTTTTTTCTATTCCTAGCTAAATTTTTTTGTATTGCATCAACTCAGCAAAAATAAACAAACACAAAAATCTATGGCCTCCCTAGTGGCAAAGTGGGTTGAGCGCTGCTCTGTGAAGCATTCACAGCACAGCAGCGTGAGTTGGATCCCAGGCCAGGGAGTGCACCCACATGGCGCAGCAAACCTCTCCTGCCTTGCCTGCTGCTTCCCCTCAGCAGTGTATTTCAGTAGATCTGCCTGTTCTGCTCCCTGCTCTGTCTCTGGTGCATTGTCTCACCTCCCCGACTTTGGCCTTTGGCCTGTACCTCAGCTCTTGTATGCTTTAAAAAAAAAAAAAAAAAAAAAAAAACCACAAAACAAGCAAAATAAAAACCACATTGTTTCCCAGGAAGTTGTTAGGATTAGATTCTCAACTGCTTATGTCTATGCTCTCCACATAGAGGTCAAGATAACAGATGCTTTTTTTTTTTTTTCCTTAGAAATCTGTTAGCTCTTCCAAAATAAAGATTCACTCTAATGCTTCCCAAGTTTGGAAATGTGAGCAGAAACTTCCTTCATTTTCAGTAAAACTATTTTTTTTTCCATAAAGTAATGTTAACTGTGGACATCTGCCATCTATGTAAAGATTAACGGTGGTAATACTCTATTGATACTGTTTAGCAGTGCCTAGCATGTACAAATCCATTCCTTTTTGAGATATTTCTGTGGATTTTTCTTTTATTCCATTAATGATGTACAATATTAATTAATTTTGGATGATAAGCCAACCTTGCATTCCTTGAATAAATAACATTTTGTCAGTTTTGTATATAGCTATTTTTGTATATCGCTAGATACATTTTTGTGTCAACTGTGTCAATTCTTTTAATGTGTTTGTGAAATTTTGAATGAGAGTAATGCTCTCCTCATTAAATGAGTTGAAAGTGTTAGCTTTTTTCAAATAATTTGTAAAGAATTGTATTACTTCTTATTTAAATGTTTGGTTGAACAGTCCAGTAAATTTATTTAGGGCTAGTTTTAGATTATTAATTTAAAATGTTTTTGTATGCCTTCAAATTTTCTATTTTTTTCTGTACATTTTATTTTTTTAGGAAATTGTTCACTTCATCTAATTGATTGATTTAATGCATACATATAATTATAGTATTCTCCTATAATGCATTTTATTTCTGTGATATCAACAATTATATATATTTATTAATGTGAATGTGAATAGAATTTCAGTAATTTGATTCATATCTATGTTTTTCTTATTTAATCTAACAGTTTGCCATTTTTTCTGGTATTTGAGGCTGTATTCATTGTGCTTTATTTTTATTTTCTTTCTATTTCTCAAATGTGATCATCTCTTTTTACTTTTCAAGTTTGCTAATTAGTTTTCCAATCTCAGTTGGATTTTGAGTTACTGATGAATTTTGCTTTTCTATTATCGTACTTTTTGAGCACCAGAATTTTCATGTTTCCTTTTTTGCAATTTCTCTTTTTGTTGATTTTTGCTATTTGAGTGAGGCATTTTCATACTTTCCTTTATATCTTTAAATATAAATTCCTTTAGTTCTGCATATATTTGTAACAGTTGATTTGTCATCTACATGTACAAAATCAAGTGTATGTTTTGTAGGTTGCTTTATTCCTGTGCTAATCTTCTGTATTTCTTGGAATACCTTGTAACTTTCTCTGTTGAAAATTGGATATTTTATATAATTTATTCTAACAACTTGGATTTCACAGTGTTCTCTCTAGTGCAGGCTGTGTCATTGTTGTTCTCTGTTGTTAGTATTTTCTTATTGCTACTTACTTTTCTGTCACTTTTCTAGGTTATCTCTGTAAATTATATGTTCCCTGCAATATAGATTCACTTACATTTCTGCCAGACATTTTCCTTAATTTCTCATTTTTATTTTGAATCCATATTTCCTATGTCATTACTGTGTCTGTAATTTAATGACTAACAAATAATCAAAAAAAGATTTTCTTAAATCTTATCCGCATGTTTTCTATTTTTTTTTTCCGGCCTGGAGGATTTTAAGAGAAGTTATAAATTTAAAATTTAAGCAATTTTCAAAACAGTCATAGCTTTCCTTCCTACTATATGTGACATGAAGGTCACCTAGAGGTTACTGACAAGCACATTTTCCTGCTCACATCTTTCCTGATGCATATAGCCTGTTGGATCACTAGAAATATATAACAGCTTTTCAGGGTACTCTGTGACCATCTATTGAATAGTTCTCCAGGATTTACTTTCAAATATTTGGCCGGGTTCTTATTTGACCTATATGAAATCACAGGTTTAGGTATTTCTGATGTCAGCAAATTAACATTGTTTATGGCAATGCCCTGAGAGCTGGACTTTGCCATTGAATTATGCTATCTAGACTTTCATTACCTTTAGGTAATACTTTTCCCAGAAAGACTTTCCTGAAAACCTAGACAAAGAACATTTCTTTTACTCTGTCCCCTACTTCTGGACCTTCATGTAGTATGTACTTTTAGACATAATATTTGGTACATTTTATATAGTGCAGTAGTTTCTTAAATCAGCTATGCCCATGTACTGTTAAGAACTTTATTTTCCAAAGGGAGAAACTGAGATATAGAGAGAATAATTAAGTGATCCAGAGTCACTTTAGAACCTCATATAGCCAGCTCTTTCAGTCATACCTAAGCCTCATTTTTTTTTCTTACTTTCACATGATTTTTAAACTTATCATCTCATCAGAATCATCTGGAGAAACTTATTAAATATTGATATATGGATTACTGCACTTTACCCAAGACATGAGGGAGAACACATAGGTAAAATTAAAATTCTATAAACTTAATGATTTATTATCAACCTAATTGCCTAATCTGATCTCTACCTAAACCCTAAATTCTTCCTTCAAAATACCAAATACCTTTCTGTCCCTTAGACATGTGATTTTCTCTCTGTGTTTATACTATGTATGTCTTGTGGAATATATTCACCTATTAATTGATCCTCTGATTATTTTTTTTCAATTTATCTTAGCTCCCAGAGGCAGGTCTTATGATATAGGTTCCATAAAAAAACTGTTTTAAACATCATTTATTACCATTACTATTTTATTTTTATTCATTATATTTTATATACACATATTCACAAATAATTGTATCTCAAAACATTTATGTAACCCTCCACAATATGAATTTTATGTACTTTCACCTATTAAGCTTTCTTACAGTTGAAATTTTATTTCCATTGATTTCATGTCTGCCTTTATCCCTATTATCTAGTATATTCCCTGCCCCCTTAGGAAGACATTTGATTTGTCATATATGAACAGATTAATGATATAGTGGCTTCAGTGAATCTTTAAATACTTTAACATTCTGGTAGGTATGGATTTAATTCTTCAGTTCTTTGAAACAGAGCTCTAATATTAACTCATGTTCAACTTTGCTGCCAAATAAAACTTACCAAAGTAAAAATTCATGACCTGGTTATTTCTTTCCCACTCTGTGTGATTTTTATTCTTCACAATGATTTCTCTTGGGACTAGAAAGATTTAAACTGGATATGAATAATCAATCTCATTTCCTTATTGGGCCTGGTGTTCGGGTTTTAACATTGCTGTAGGATTATGAAAGCAGAGGAACTGGATTGAATGTTAAATGAGCTCACCCATAATTCAGGGGAGCTTGGTGCTTTAGGGTCCTCTCTTATTTCTCTACCACTTAAAAAATGTCCTTCATGAAAACAAACAAAGATACCTTTTTTTGTAGTTGCATATATTCCAAATAATTTTACTTAAATATGTTTAAAAATATTTCCCAAATGAGTGGAGTTTGTGTTG
This sequence comes from Galemys pyrenaicus, assembly GCA_019455555.1. Lineage (NCBI taxonomy): Eukaryota > Metazoa > Chordata > Mammalia > Eulipotyphla > Talpidae > Galemys > Galemys pyrenaicus. The sequence goes on along the minus strand of JAGFMF010012288.1, from coordinate 6,980,628 downwards.
GTGTGCTCTGTTTATTTGGGGGATGAAAATAGATCAACAGCACTCCTTTATCTGGCACAGCCTTCTCCCTTCTTGAAAGGAGTACTTTGTTATGAATGAATGCCTTTTGGATTAAGTTCAGGATTGTGCTGTTTTCAGAAAATTACCTCCATTTTGGCTGACATCCCAGGGGTGCTGGCACACTGTAATGACATTGTTGTACATGGGCTGCCCATATTTCTTCATGATCAACAATTTTGGCATCTATTTAAATGCTTTCAGCAACATCCTGTTTCCCTTCTCTTATAGAAAGAGCATATTTGGAGGTTCCTAAATTTACTATGTTGTTTTCTGTGTTCTTCTACTGCAGATTAACAATCTAACATTTAAATCATGTTTTTTTTTTCTTCCTATCATCAATTCAAGGTGGTAGTTCTTGCTTCCTTTTTTATTTTTATATTTTTTAAAGATTTATTTATATATTCAAGAACTGGATTATAGGCCACAGGCATGGATGGGAGTAGGGAGAGTATTCGCCAGAGACAGAGTGGGGAGCAGAACAGGCAGATCCACTGAAACACACTGCTGAGGGGAGCAGCGGACTAGACAGGAGAGGTCTGCCATGTGGGTTACCTCCTTGGCAGGTGATAGGGATTGATCTACTGCTACAGTTGATGCAATTTGCCTCATAGTGTGCTGTTTAACTCATTGCGCCACTAGTGAGGCCCCTTTTTTTATTTTTATAATTTATTTTTTCTGCTTTTGTTTAAATATGAGCTTATCTTTTGTTTTCTTCATTTGAATCTGACATTAAAATTCGTGGACTACACTTACTGTGAGTAACCACCTTTCAAACTACTTTCAGTGAATAACCTATAAATCACACCATGCCTTGACATAAATTAGGTTTCCAAAATCACCTAGTTTCTTATAGGTTCTCTTCCCTGACATTTTTTTAAAAGTAACAGGAAGATATCATGAACTATTGAAGGTCCCCAATTTTAAGTTCTGTAAACCATACCTGAATCATTTTCTGAAAAATTAGTCTCAAAATTTTTGTTTCTAAAGTTTCTGAGATGAGGCACAGTTATTTGCATTTTTAGTAGCTCACCAGATATTTCTGATATAAAAGACATGAGTTATTTCCCTGTCTTATTCCAGTATCTCAAATTGCATTACTTTTGTTGTCTCAGGTCTTACAAGGGCTCTTTCTTTCTGAACTCTGTAGTATCTTGCTTTTAAATCTGTATATGCTCACCCATATAATTTGTTTTACATTTTATTCATGAGACAGTGTCACAGAACCATTTCAAATTTAGCTTTAAACCTTCCCCTTGTCACTTTTATACTGTCTGCTTGACTAACTGATGTCAACGTTTGTAGGCAAAGATTTGCCTCCAAATCTAATAGGAGGGAAAATGGTTATAAATCACAACAGTTAAAGATGTCTCTGAATAGCACGTTATGGCTGTCATTCTTAAGCAACTTGTTTTCAACATTTGAAGTTTAGGAGCCATGCAGGATTTAAGTTTGGTACTTAAATCATTTTTTGGATGTAAAAGTAAAATCTACTATGGACATGGGGCTGTTCTGGGTTAAAGGTGATCGAAGTGCCTTTCATCTTCCAAGAATCTCTAAATGTTAAAATGTTCCCTGCACACAGACTTATGAGAAGGGTTTATATTAAGAAAATGTATTGTGTAATCTACTCTAATCTTGTCCTGTGATGGGGTGGGGGGGATGGGGGAGGAAGAAGGAGTGATGTGTCAGCTCTCTTTTGCACATGGATGTGGATATAAAGTCATTTTCATCTTGAACTGTGGAGATGAACTCATTTTTAGCATCAAAGGCTAAGGAAGAGACAAACCAGGGCATTATAGGAGAGAAAGGAAGCTGGAGTTAGGCCACTGACAATAAAGCTGAATAGAGATTATAAACCAAAGCAATAGATAGCTTAGGAAGTCTCATGTTCTGAACAGGGCCAGTGTGCGTTGTAGTATGTGGAGAGCAAGTCAGAACATGGGATATGGTTTACTGTCAAGGAATGTGAAATGAGAATTCCTACCTGGGCGATCATATTTAATTTATAACATACCTTCTGTCTTAATAGCTCTGTCTCTTTTTCTCTTTGTGTATCTCCCTCATTTATCCCTTTAAATCTTCTTCTTTCCTTTTACTATACTTCAACCTGAGATAAAGCTGATTCTGTGGCCTTACTGCATCTTTAGAGGTTGAGAAGAAAACACTGTTTCTTTCCTCAAGTCAGGTTAGATTAAATATTTTAAAAATAGCATACTTCTTAGAGTTACCTGTTCACATCTAGCTTACTACTGAACATATATGAACATATATGATTCTTTGATTTGGATTAATTTACGTTCTGGAAAATTACTCAAGGTTAGATTATAAAGAATAAGTAATTTCTACTACATGTATATCACTGTATAAATGGTAGTAAGGGAAAATTTAGGAACTATTTTGTGGTGTAAAGAGAATACATTTTATACTGATGTAGAATGGTAAGAGGACAACTAATGGAGGATAAGCGTTTTGATTCAAACAATTTCCTGACATCATGACATATGGATTTTTTTGCTCTGAAATTCATGACTGCTACCATGCCTACAATGTTAAAAAGATATTTACATCAGCTTAAAGTGTTAGCTTACAGGGCCTCCTTGGTGGCGCAGTGGGTTAAGTAACATACTATGAGGCAGAGCACAGCCACTGCAGCATGAGTTCGATCACTGTTGCAGGCCAAGGAAGGGACCCACAGGGTGCAACAGGCCTCTCTTGTCTTCCTGCCGCTCCCTCAGCAGTGTGTTTCAGTCAGTCTGCCTGTTCTGCTCCCCACTCTGTCTCCCGCGACTCTGGCCTATACCCCAGCTCTTGTATACATAAATAAGTAAATCTTAAAAAAAAAAGTAAATAAAGTGTTAGCTTACAAATTCATACTTTCTTTCATGTCAATTAAAAAAATGCCTATGTCATTATTTTGTTAAAACCATATCCCTAACTCCCCGATTCTTAGATACCTTGGAAGGCTGGGTTGTGTATGTATGTTTGTGTGTGTTGCTATGCTATTGTTTTAATTCCATCTCCCAAATGGAGACTAACACATATGAATTCCTCTGTGCATAGCTGCTAATTGAATTACTGATTGAACACATGAACATCTATTATCTAACTTGTGTGACACTTCCCTTATGACTTAATGCATAGGCTCATAAAGAGTGTTTCATTTTAAAATGTTAGTGTTTCCAAAGAAGGGAACCTCAATTCTTCTATAAATTTAAAATTCAACTATTTTTAAAATAACAGAATCTATAAAATTCAGCTATTTTTAAAATAACAGCATCTAAAAAATAAAATAATGAATAAGCAAATTTTGAAAATTGTCAAGATGTAAATGACTACCTTGGGTAATCTTTTACACAAGGAATATGAGAACTGTGAGTGACTTATTGACAATTTTCAAACTTCAGGAGAAAAATGAATTTAATAAGTTTCTAGCAAGTCAATCACTAAACCAAGAGAATGGTATCTATATCGCCAACTCCTGAATTTCCCACCTATAAATATATCCCATCCATGCGAAGTATTGTCATCTTAGTAGACTTGTGCATGATTAATTTATTTTCCCTAGTTTCTACCAACATAAACGTGGACATAATAATTTTGTAGTATCAGAGAACTTACCAATTTTTTTCCACATTTATTGATATATTGCTGGACTTTCTTCTTATTTAAATCTTGTTCACTCCACAAAGTTCCTCTTCAATTACTTCACCAGAGAGTTTAGCCAATCTTCTGGAATGTACATATTACATGCAAAGTCCACGTAAAAATTCTCATGATGGGGTAAAAAAAAAAAGTCTATTATTGCTGAATGTCATTTAAGATATCTAGTCACTTTTTAATGCAACAAATAGTCTCTAACATATGATGCTCACAGCTGTGTACATTCCTAATGCATTTAGGTAACAGGAAATTTGATTTAATATACTAAAAAGTCAAAAGAACTAAATAAAGTATTTATAGGGGTTAGACACATAAGCTGCATGAATAAGATTTTGGCATTTTATTCTCAAATTTTTGAAATTTGATAATTGTTTCTTCTTGAGAAGTTATTATAATTTTTTTATCATTTTAGTAGTTTGTAAAGATAATTTTTAATAAGCAAGAAATCCCTTATCCCGGCAATTAGACTACTTACTTGAATATACTCACAAAATATATTCCATGTTTGACTAGTGTATTTCAAACTTGAGTATTCTGTTATTTTGAATTTTAAACTTTACTTCAGTAGCCCTGAAGGTGGCTCATATGTAGTCTTTTATAATGGTTGTATTTTTAAGACCACGGAGAATGGTATAAGAGGACAGTAATGGATAATCAATACTTTGAGTCAAAAAATTCCCTAACATCATGACATTTGAACTTTTTGCACTAAACTATTTTAATTTTTTAAAAAGATTTGTTTATTTATGCATACAAGCACTGGGGTACAGCCAGAGGTGCGCGGGGTGGGTGAGAAGATTCACCACAGAGAGCAGGAACAGAATAGGCAGATCAATGCTGAGGGAAGCAGCGGACACAGCAGGAGAGGTCTGCTGCACCATGTGGGTCCCCTCCCTGGCAGGCAGCAGGGATCGAACTCGTGCTGCAGTGGCTGCGGTTTGCTTCATAGTGCGTTGCTTAACCCACTGCCACCAGGGAGGCTCACTAAACTATTTTAAAAGCAGCCAAAATTAGAATTATGTACACTTTAAAACTTGAACCTGATAAGCATTGACAGACTTACAACAGTTCACATCAACACTATTTTCTACCTGAAAAAAGCAAAGGAAATAAATATGCTGTGGGACCATTATTCTCTTTCTTCTGTAAATTCATGTTATGAATGATTTCACTGCAGTGTCATTCCACTTCCTCATATTCGCTTGCTAGCAGTTAGGGTCTCTTTGATCTTCAAGGCTGCTATTGCATAATTGATCAAAGGTTTTGAACCTGAAGGTAGAGCATAAGAGATTGGATTCTGAAATGCCAGTCCATCCTCTCTAACTTTGGCCAAATAAGTTTCTGGATAGATTATGAAATGCATAAAAACATAAAAAAAGTTTGCTCAATTATGTATTTTAATACAATAAAAAGCATTTCAGTCGCTAATTACAAATGACAGTTTGAGGCATATATGTTGGATGTCTTAAAGTGCAGTACTTAATAGACTTTCCTGGCAATATTCTATAATTAATTGTGTTTCTTTTGTTATTAAAATTAATAACAATGCCAAAAATGTCATACTAATTCTCATTTACCCACCTGAAATTAAATCATGCTTGTTGAATTTTGAAGAGTTTGGCCATTATGAATAATGCATAACATTTCATGCCAGAAGAGTTCTGACACAGGTCATTCTAAAGCCCTGGAAATACAGTGTTAGCCTTCACTCTGTACAAGCTGATAATGTAGCTATGAAAAAAAAAAAAGTGGACTTGCAAAGCAAATGTCATTCTAACCTCAAAATACGCTTAGTGTATTTGCAGATCCAGCAGTGAAAAGAACCTATGATAGAAATGATATATTGCTCATACCACTACCAAGGAAGCATTGATTTCATTTTCTCGACTGAGCTTAATTAAGTTGTGAAAGCAACTACCGAAGCCACTGTATAGAAGGCTTCAAAACCTTAGCATTCAGTCATTAGGTCAAGTGTTAGCACTGGGAGGGATGGAGAAAATTTACTTATGGTTACTCTAATTGCAACTGTTTCTCATCCATTTCCTTATATATCAAATGTTTAACTGCTCTTACTTTTTAAGTACAATTTTGAAGATTAACCCAATGTTGTTGAAGTGTGAAAGCCTACAACCAGTCTCCAAAAGCATTAAATACATTAATGAAAGCATTTCTCATTTTTCTATTTGTAGAGGTATCAAAATAGTATGAAGTAAATGCTGCCATATTAGGAGAAATACATTGATTGCCATAAGAATGATGCTCAAAAACGAAATTGAATTTTCCGATAGTCCTTTATGCCAGCATCTTCTCAAGATTTGCTTTCTCTATTGCTCTAATAAACCAGTTTATCTTTAGAGTCAGAGTTATTAAGAGGAAAATAAAAGTATGTTATCTTTAGAACATAAAATGATAAAACTGAGCCCTGATCCATTGAGCCTTTTACAATATAAATAAGTAGTAGAATATAAGGTAGGGGGAACTTTGAATCCATTTACTGTAATTTTTTTTTGAATCCACATTATGGAGCTCTTCTTTTGTCTGGTTTCTTTCTCTCTCTTTCACAGCTCATTATTTTCACTTTTCTACAATTTGTTTCTTTTCTATGACAACAGGTTTCAGCAGTTTTATATAGAATATATGCTGTAACATAAAGAGTGTATATCTGAAGATTGGAAGTATCTTCATAATCCTAATAAAAAAACTGAGTTATTATTTTGAATGCTATTTCATCCATTTACAGGCATTCAGAATAATTTAAACTTCATCATTCATTTATTCTTTTCATGGAGGGCTTGACACCATGTTATTATCCAACATAGAGACCGTTTACTAATCCAAAAATAAGTCCTAACTTGGTAAATAACTGATTCCCACCACATATTTTCAAAAAAATGCTGTAGTAATTATATCCACATGGCTGATACATACTACATAGTAACTCTCTGAAAATGAATACCAGTTTAATGGATATTTTATTTTCCTGCTTTCAATTTTATTTTCATGCTTTCAAATTTATTCTACTAGTTGCTATTTCGCTATTAGTTTAGAATAGCATGAAGTACTGAAAGTCTCTCTAAAGTTGGAAGGAACATTAGCTTTTGTACTATTTTATTTTATAAAAGTTCCATGTCTTTCCAACCTTAATAATCACACTAAATCCTATCATGAATAATATTTTTAGGATCACAGTTATTTTTTTATTTTCATTTTGTTATTTGTGTTTAGATTAAATGTGAACAAAACAATATACAGATGTATAATAATATATGTAAATATATATATCACATACACTGTACATACAGTCACATAATATTAAATTGCATAGAGTAAGAAAATAGTATCTGAAAAAGTTAAATATGTAGCTTACTTTTATTGTGTAGGTAGTATTCTTGAGTCTTTCAAATGACATTTAAAAACTGTTCTTTGAGATTAAATAAATCCTAATTAAGACATATTTAAGGTTTTTTTTTATTCTTATAACATCTGTACATCATTTGGCAATCCACTGATTCAAAAATAAGCTATAGCTTTTAAATGGGAAAAATTAACAGATTGACTTTTATATAAGATGATAAATGTGTGGATTCATTCTTCATATGTTTTGTATATCAACGACAAAACTAGAGCCCTGTTATTCTCTTCAACATGGCATTGGGGCAGATCTGAATTAAAATTCAACTGTCATCCTGTTTTCCGTGATTCTCTCCATGAGATTTTGGGAGCAGGAATTGTTTGTTCCCAATTCATTTGTTTCCTTTTCCATACTTATATAAGGGAATGATGTCAGTATGTCTCTAATTTGCCTACAATGGTAGAAAATGGAAATAGGAAAAAAAAAATGGGTTAGTAAGATGAAATTGCCAGAAATCTGCAAACAAATTTTGTATGTATGAATGAAATCTTTGACCTCACTGGAGGTTTGCAAAGCTTTAGTGCCAAACTAGTGTACATTTTTTTTCAAGTGATAAAAATTCATACCAAGCCATTTAATCATCATAAAACAAACATGCATTCTTATGTTAAATGCCCTGAGTCTATGTTCCACAATGGCCGGAAGTATACTTTATGTTTGTTGTTTATTTCAGATGTCTGTTGCTTGTTAATCTCACCAAGATGACTACATAGTGAAGGACTGAATGACAATGGGTGATTCTGTTAAGGCCTGTTCCCAAATATAAAACTTTATTCTGTCAGTCAGTACTATCTAAGCATCATTCACACAGCAAATATTGTTGAGCAGGGTATGTGCTCAACACTGAGGATCAAAGTTAAAAGTACATCAAATCTATCTTGGGAACTCACTATCTAGGATGAAACAAAAAAAAAAAAACTTTGATTATATTTCATTGTATTAAGCATTAGTTTATTATCCTATGGTAATTGAGGAAAGGGACATACAACTTTTTTTCATTTGTGATAAAGCCATTAACCCCTATCTTATAAAAACATCGGAGAGTTCCTACAAGGCTAACATACTAAACTCTTGTCAGTTCATAACAGTTTATCTCAATGTAGTTTTAGCAGCTCATCTGGGGACATTCGATAGAGGAGTATAAGAAAGGGAATATGAAAATATTTTTTTTTTATTTTCCCCCTTTAATTTATATATATTTGACATCAGTTGTATCCCCATGCTTTCCCCATCACCACATCACCAGTGCACCATCACCTCAGTCCCTAGTGCTACCATCTGCCCTCAACCCTCCTCCTCCCCACTCCCCACCAAGTATCCCCAATTTGTCCTTGTCTTTTCATTTTTGGTTTTTGTGTCTTTATTGTTATTATTATTGTTGTTGTTCTTATTCCTTTCCTTGATCCTTATTTGGTT
>JAGFMF010012288.1:6935070-6971965 GCA_019455555.1 Galemys pyrenaicus | reverse complement strand
CTTTTGGGTATATTCCTAGGGGTGGGATTGCTGGATCCTATGGAAGTTCCATTCTTAGTAGATTGAGGAACCGCCATACTGCTTTCCATAATGGTTGGAAGGAATATGAAAATATTATATGCCTAGAGTAAGGGGCCCAGGGTGGAATGTCCAGCTGAATAAGGAGGAAGCAGTGCTGAGTAGGAGGAATGCAATGTATTCACATAAGGGAATACGTGATGATGCACTTTAGCTGCTTGGCGCTGGTTTCATGGGAACATTTACTCTTGAGGAATCAAGGAGGATAACGTCTTGCCTGTACATAAGATAGAAGATGTGTTTACTCGGTGCAATCAGATTGTTGCCTGGGACCTTAGGATTATTATTAGAGCCTTTCTTAGATCAGAATGAAGTTATCCATCCATCCATCTGTGAGGTGTACTAAGGTAATGCTGGGTGTGCTAAAATGTTCTACAAAGAGAAAGGAACCTGTTGTATCATGAGCACAATAATGTGGTACAATAATTTTTGTAACTGGTAGCAGTAGTAAATACAAAACAGTGAATGAATCTGGATGCAGATGCTGGAAGGAGACTTTAAATATCTAGACCTAAATGTTTCAACAGAGAAAGGCAATGACACAAACATGAACTCAGAATTCCCTTTAGTTCACAGTTGGAGACACATAAATTACAGCTACAATGCCCTCTAATGTGTTAATGGTCATTTCAGAGTGGACACATTTCTTGCTGTGCAATATCTATTACTTTTGAGGCTATAAATTCACTCATGTAAAGAAAATTTTGGGGAAAAAATTACCTAGCATACAGAAAGGACACAAATAGGCACCAATAAAAGAGAACTCCAGCTCTGTATTTAATAAGTCAATATAAAACAACCCATCTAGTTATAACCTTTTATAAATAGACTGGGTTAATCAGGCCAAATATATTTTCTGAAGGCAATAAAATGAGCTGTGGCAAGCCTCCAAAGGGACTTTATGTTCTCTGTAAGTGTTGCCTCAAAAGGAAGGTTACAGAAACCAATTAAAGAGCCCAAAGGAGAGTCGGTCACTGCGGATTTCCAGGAGTCACAATCCTTCAGATCATATAATCTTCAGCCATGCAGATTAAGCATCATAACGAAAAACACAGAAGCAGGGTGAACTGGAAGCCTGTACCAAGTAGAATTTTATGGGTTGTGTTGTTGGCAAGCCCCTCATCTATGAACACACCATCCTTTCCTTGAGATTCCAGTTCACTCAGATTTTTAAAATCTAAATGAGCGATGCATAAAACAAAAGCATATAAGAAATGCAGCAAAGGAAATCCTACTGCCTAAAACTATTGCTAGCTTTTGGTTTGTTTTTCGGTTTATCATTGCTCTGCTATATTTGATACCTATTTTTGCTCAACAATTCAATTGCATTAGAATTTTGAATGATGGCCTTAATGATAAGCATGCCCACTTTGTATTGCTAGCTGACTTTGTATCTGGCACAGTATAAAACATGGGATTGCCTTTTTTAATCTTCACCATAAACTAAGATAATAGCATCCCATTTAAGAGTAAACTTAGGTTATCGGAAATTTTAAACTATATTCAAATGATAAGGCTGGCAAAGACAGGCTTGCAAAGGAAGTCTGCCTAAGTGGGCAGTTTTGCTCATTTCCTTCACCCTCCTCCATGTCTGCAACTTGCACCCACTCTCACCCTCACCCCATCTAATAAATTTGTGTCTACAGGGCCAGCTGTGCTTTAAAAATAAATATGTTCCTATGTGAGAATTTTTATTTTGGCCAATAAGTGCAGGAGGAAACATCCAAACAGAAAAATAAAATTTTAGAACTATTTTTACAAAGTATTGCAAAAATAATGTAAAAGAAAGTTAAAATACTCAATGAGAAAAAGCCAAAGTGTGTACGATTGTGTAAAGGCTCTTCCCTTTTCAAAAGTGGGGATAAAGCTGAAAACACTTTGGTTTGCCTGCTGAAAAATAGACAAAACAACTTAAGGAAACCAGTCGATGTCAAACACTGTGAGCTTACCAATTGTGCCTGCTTACTTTTGCTCTGCGGAAAACTGATGACCACATAGCAAGATGGCGCTCATGGTTGGACAACCAAAGCTCTTCATCCAGATCCACCATTGTTGATTAACCTTCAAGTAAGAGCAGGACAAAAACAAGCCCTTGGTGAAGTTGAGCTCTGTAGTTAACTGACCAGATTTCATCCATGGTGACGCTCAAAATAGTTTACACCTTGGCCAGCAAAAACACAAAGGTGTTTAAAAAAAAGAAAAAGAAATGTGAGTTTATTAGTTGATTTGTTTGTCTCATGATGGCTGATTTCAAGTATTCATGTAACTTCATTGAATTTAGGTAACTTCCCTGAACATGAGTTGGAAATAGAGGCTGCTGTTGACACCAAGGACCAGTGGGGTCCTGTAGGAACCAGTTGGCGCACACTCGCTATGCAAATTTCAGTGAAAGATCACTGCTTCTATCTGCCTTCCAGTCTCACCTAATTATTCCTTAACCCTAGATTCACCTTGAACCACTCTAGTCTGCATTTGGTGGTTACTTCTTTCCTTCTTCAGAGCCTTCCCTCTTAATGTTCTCTGCCTCGATTCTTCTTCAGCATGAGCCTGTCTTCTTATTCTCTAGAGAACACCTTAAACGTCACTTCCTGAAAGAAAAAAAAACTTTTCCCTTAAATCATCTGTGCTGTGTAATGCCAAATCTAACCACATTACTGTTCACCGACTCAACCTTCTTGTTTTCTTGATAGCAGCAAGGGCAACGTTAACATTTCTTATAATTTTCCTCCTGATGTTGATTGTCTGTGATAGACCAAGCTTCAGAAGATAAAGAGATTTCTGTATCTGTAGAATCCACAGACTTTTTTATATGGTGTTAGATGTTACATTAAAAATAACAATTGAGGGCCTCCCAGGTGGCGCAGTGGGTTAAGCAACGCACTGTGAGGCAAACTGCAGCCACTGCAGCACGAGTTCTATCCCTGCCGCCTGCCAGGGGTGGGGGACCCACAGGGTGCAGCAGACCTCTCCTGCTTCACCTGCTGCTCCCCTCAGCAGTGTACTTCAGTCAGTCTGCCTGTTCTGTTCCCGGCTCTGTCTCTGGTGAATCCTCTCACCTCTCTGGCCTGTACCCCAGCTCTTGTATGCATAAATAAATAAAATCTTACAAAAACAAAAAAAGACTAATACTATATGGATGACTTTCTGGTAAAGCTTGTTTTGTTTAAATGGTTATAAATATACAGAGTAAACAAATATCCCTTCATCTAATAGACACAAATACTAGAAGTAGCAACGTGCTATTTCTAGGTAGAATTATCATTGTAAATTTTGCTTACAAATATGTAATATTTCCCTCCGCTTTAAATGGGGGGTCAGGGGGAAGGAAAACATTTAGTTCTAACCCGACCTTAGAGATAACATGTGATTGAACGACTCTGTGCCTTCCTCTGAACGTCAGGAATTCCTGTAATCTTTTATTTCATTTTCCTTTTTCTATGAGCTGATACTGCCCTACCCATAACATTGCTAGCATTTAAAATTGCCTCAGACTCTGTTGGTACAGCCATTCTATTATAGAAATTAACATATCATTGAATGCAATGGGGCCCGATATTAAGTTTAGTGATGAGTGAGGGCAAACTGGTTAATTCTGAGATTTCGCTTTGGGGGCCTTAGACTCTTGTTACTGTGTATGTCTATTTTCTGAAACATTTTACTTACTTCCTGTATCATACCAATCTTCATCTCCTTATTTATACTCTCAATAGCCTCTTCTTTCATCTACTGCCTTGTTTACCATAAGGATCAGTAAAGTAATAGGTATTAACTACATATTTTTGAATGTATAATTAATTAGCTAATTTTCACCACCAATTATCATTCAGTTTAGTGCCTTTTTGCACTATGTACAGAATGGAGAAACACACAGAACAAGTCAGTCCTCCTTTTAACAGGTTTGCTCTATACTAGGGAGTATAGGAGTAGTTTAAAAGAACAAAAGCATATTTGTAACTGAGCAAACAAGTCTTATGTACGCAATAAACTTCTGTGATCAGTCCCCTTGGTTACAATTCACAGATGTGGATGGAGGTTGGGAAACTAAAGTAATTTGCTCAATTTTTTTGTAGTTAATGCTCAAATTTGAACCTAAAAGAACTTGCCTCTAAGATTCATTAGTTCAGATTTCCAAGGAATATGTGGTTTGATGGTTTGTAAGAGAAGAACTTGAGTCTTATTTGGTTAAACAGAGATTGATGATGTTCTAGAAAACTTCAGGAAATTGGTGGGGAAGTATTAAAATGCACTACTATTGATAATATTAGTAGAAGTATAATTATGAAAGTTGCTATTAGAAGCAGGGAATTATATGTTGCAATGTGGAAAGCCCGCTGTGTATTTGCCAGTGTGTTAAGTGTTAACTAAGCCTTTGTTACTTAATTTGAGCCTACTAATCTAATCACCTTTCTTTGGTTGGCAAATATAATGGTTGACTTATGTCATTTGAATAATCTGTGAGACTCAGTTGTTTGGTCAAACATCAGTCTAGGTATGGTGACAACACCTGAAATCTGTGATCCTAGACCTCAAATCATAAACGATGTTGTAAACCAAGCTATCTCAAAATAAATTAAAAAAAAATCATATACTGATGGAAGTATGCAGTTAAAAAAGTAAACAGCAGTCCAGATGTTATTATGAGAGCATTTCACAGGAAAAGAGTGCAGTAGTGGAGCCAAGGATATGGAATCTTGTGTTTTTACCTTGTTCCCCGAATCCTAAGACAGCTGGTTTGATAGAAGAGTGGAAGGGCCTTTTAAAGATTCAGTATAGTTCCAGTTCCTGGTGACCATGCCTGCAGGACAGGGCAAGGTTCTCCAGGCTGCTGTGTATGTTCTGAGTTAGCATATAATATACAGTGTCCTAGCTCTCAGAGCCAGGGACCTAGGTCCGTGATGGTAGAAATGGCACTACTCACTATTTTCCCAGTGAACCACTAGCAAATTTTGTGCTTCCTGTGGCACAAACTTTTATTTTGTTATTCTGGAGATTTTAGTTCCAAAGAGAGAAGTGTGTTCACCAAGGAAAAAGCAGACACACTGGTAGATAGTGGCAGCTTTGGTTGCTAATGAAGCTGGTGTGAGAGTGGATGTGGGCTGGGGTGTAGTGTACGTTTATTTTGCTGATCATTGAAATATAAGGACTTTGTTTATAGATGAGTTAAAACACTGAAGGCCAGTATTACCTTCTAATGTCTATAATTTGCCTTCAATTTTGAATCACAGATAATGTATTTGTATTAGAGTTTTTCAGGGAAATGAAAAATTTCAGTGATAGAATATATGTATGTATATTATATATACATGTATACATCTAATATACAGGATACTAATATCTAGGATATAACATCTGTCTATAACGTATGATTGTGCATTAATAAAATATATAGACTTTAGCAACTATATATAATATCTAATTACATATAATTATAATAGATGAAATAATTGCAATAACATGCAATTAATAATAGCTATGTAAAATCTGGCAGGTAACATTTATAAAACAGCAATAATTCATCTATATGTACTTATATACTCTATCCCTCCCTATATTTTATATAAATATAGTATCCTTATGTCTCTCTGCATCTATATGACCTGTCTATACTTATCTACTTGCCTATATATATATATATATATAGGCTGTCATTATATATAAATGTCTGTCATTTTATATATATATGGGAGGGGATTAGTCTAAGAAATTGGCTTACATGATTGTGTGGACTTCCAAGTATAGAATTCCAGGGTAGCCAAGCACACTGGAAGTTCTCACAATAGTATTTTATTCTTGAGTCTGAAGGCAGTTTGGGGGCAGGATTTACCTTTCTTTTTGGAAAATCCCAGTCTTTTGTTCTTAAGACTTTTGACTAATTGTATGAGACTCATCAATATAGGCAAATAATCTGCTTTACTCAGATTCTAGTAATTTAAATGTTTATCACAACAACTAGAATGCCATTTTACCAAAAACTTACGTACTATAGCCTAGTCAAGTTTACATATATAATTGACTGTTACAACAGCATTATACCTTTAACAGAGGTGAACATTGAAATTCAAAGTGGTCAAATAGATTTCCCCAATCTATTCCCCATATAAATTCATGAATATATAATCCTGGTAGAACAAGGACTAAAACATTTTTCTGTCTTATTAAAGTCTATATAACTCCACCCAAAGTGTAATTTTGGTAGGAATGTGAGTTAGTGCAGCTACTATAGAAAATGGTATGGAGGTTTCTCAAAAAATTAAAAGTAAATCTACCCTGAGACCTGTAATCCAAATTCTAGGTATATATCTAAAGGGATTGAAATAAAAATCTCAAAAGATATCTGCATTCCTCCTATTCATTGGAGTTTTATTCACAACAGTCAAGCTGTATGAGCAACCTAAGTCTATCATTATATGAATTGCTAAACAAATTTATAAAAGTGTCTTTGTGTATGCATGTGTAACCCATATATTAGTATCTCCAGTCTTAATAAAAAGGAATCCCTACGACATAAAGTATGCAAAGTAAAATAACAAAGACACAGAAGGACAAATATTTGGGATACACTTATTTCAGAAAAATGAAATAGGCAAACTCATAGAAGCTGAGAAAGGAAAGATGGTTTCCAGGAACAGCTGGGAGAGGGAAATTGGGAAGCATCAGTCACAAGTACTAAGCTTCATTTCATAAGATATCTAAACCCTATAGATCTTCATGTAAGTTCAGTAAGTCTTCTAGATCTCCCATATAGCATAGTGACCATCATTAATAATTACTGTGCTGTATATTTAAAATAAGCTTGGAAGGTAGATGTTAAATTTTTTATAATAATAATAATATAAATGAAGACAAACTTTTGGAGATGATGGATATACTAGATCACATTATTACTGTGAAGTGTTCATGATTGTATACTTATCTCCAAATTCATCAAATTGTATACATTATATAAAGCTATTTATATGTCAATCATTACTCAAAAAGCAATTAAAAATAAAATTAATCTGTGTTCTGTAGGTTGAGAGTATGTAAGTGAATGAGCTCCATGAACAATAGAAGTCTCAAAAGAGTTGGAAAATAAAAAAATAAATTGCGCTGCTTTGAGTTAATATTTTAAAAAGGGAAATTTTTAAAAATTCTATTATTGCTTTTTTAGTATTTCAGCAGGACAAGATATTATACATGGAAATATTAATAATTAGATTTTCAAAGAAATATATAGCTATTATTAAAATCATGCTCCTACTTCAAAACCATTATATATCCACATATATATTTCAAAACGTCTTAACGAGCTTATATTTCTCCACAATAGCATAGTTTTGCTGTATTTATGACCCAGCTAGTTTCTTAAAGGTAATTTGTATTTTTCATGTAAATGTAAGCTTTGTTTTGTTTTGTTTGTTTTTCTTTATACTTTGATATGTTGCCTAAGTCTTATGTGCTCTAAGACAACATTTGTGTGTGTGTGTGTGTGTATTGAATTGTACCCTTGGCTTTACTTTTGACTTATAAATTATTCACCTGAATTTCTTTTCCAGGTTGGTCTTTGAAGGTGCTATACTATGAATAACTAAGTTGAAATTTTATGGTAGATGGAATGATTTTCTTTCTCATGCATTTGATACAGAAATTTAAAGGTGTGGTTTTATCCTTTCAGAAGGTGCTTTGACCCCATGATATGTAGCATAGAATTAAGAAGACACAGGTGTTAGGCTGTCATCTTTCCTTGAAAGTTACTGTACTTTGTTTTACTTTTTCCACATTTACTAGAATAAAAAAGGGAATTGTCAAATAAAACTGCAGTTTTTGAAGAAAAAGAACATATAGTTACCATATTAAAATATCTATATTTTAGATTGGTATTCTAAAATATAGAATAATGACTAATAGGAAGTCAAATCTTGTGTGTGAGTATGCAAAAGAGAATGTAAAGTCTATAAATGAAAAGTATCCCTAGGAATTTAGATTTTCAAATTGAATCTTTAAATTTTATTAATATCTTTTAGGATTATTTCTGGATAGTACAGTATAGCTTCTGTGACTCTAGGACTTATGATTAAACTTGATATATGTACCTATTGCCTAAGTATCACTGAAGTTGCTTTGTATATTCTTTATTGAATATGTAGTGTCATCAAAATACCTGCATGTTAAATGTAGATAAATTAAGAATATGTTTTAATAGTTTAGACTACATATAGTTCTTTCCAATTTATGTCTTCAAATAAAGGCCAGCTAGTATTAATCTCTTACATTGACACGAATGTATGTTTCAGCATGCTTAATAAGACAATAACAAATCATAATATAAACACGCACAAATCGCCTCTAAGCTTGTGAATTTATATCCATTGCAAAATAGATGTGAGTTAATAGAATGTCTTGTAGCAATATTTTTAAGGATACAAATTAAATACTACAGCTTTCATTGATGGGATCAAAGTTTTGACATTTACAAGGCATGTTTATTGATAACTAGAAGGAATGAGCAAATTATTAGAGGTTTACATCAGGAGATTATAGTGGTCAGCCAGTCTTAAAGTTGGTTGTCCTGCTCATGAATCCCCAGCAAGCAGCTATAACTCTCTGCCACTGTGACTTGAACCCAAAGCAATCCCCAGACAGGGTCACAAAGGACTGGGGTTTAACTTGATGAAGTGTGGACACCAAGGAGCTATTTGAGGGACCTGCAGGGTGTGTGCTAAGTTTATCTTTTGCCTCCGGTCATCACCAATTATGTATGCTGTAAATGCTAGCTGGTCTCACCGCTATAGGGTAAGGTTAAAGGGCTCCAGGAACATCTCTCTGTGCACTGAGGTTTTGAAAAGGCTAAAAGGCTAAATGATTTCAAGAAAGAGTAAGGGAAGTGATGTAAAAATAAAACTGAAGGAGAAAAGTGACAAGAGACAATCCCAATGAAAATAGTATGTGAGAGAAAGAAAAAAAAAAATCACACACACAAAAGTAAGTGTACATTTGGATTTATAAACAGTTATAAAACTTTTACAATAAAAAGTGAATTGAGCCGATTAAAAGAACAAGCAGAATTCCATGTTTCACATACTAATAAGGCCACTGATGAGATAAACACGTGGGATCCTTTGCTAAAGAATATGTATCCACTCATTATTTCATTCTGTGCATTTATTCTGTGTATTAGGCATTTGCTTTATTATGTGACGTATCACTTGTATTAAGTTTTGTAATAAGTGACACCTCCTTATTGAGGAACATGGAGTTAACAAATGAAATACTCTTATTAGAGTGTATTTAATTGACACATGAGAGAGAGTTAGTGTCACAACTCACCACACTGCAAACTTAACAGCTTCTCTGATCTGAGGTGTTTCTTTAGCTATTTTTATGGTCCTCTGTAACAACATACTAGAATTTAGGCATATTAAGTGCCTAACTCACTTTTTTTTCTTTTTCTTTTTCTTTTTTTTTGCATAGAAAAACTGGGGTATAGGCCAGAGATGTAGAGGGCGGCGAGAGGAGTCATCAGAGACAGAGTGGGGAGCAGGACAGGCAGATGGAGTGAAACACACTGCTGAGGGGAGCAGCGGGCGAGGCAGGAGAGGTCTGCTGTGCCATGTGGGTCAGCTCCCTGGCTTGGGATCGAACTTGGGCAATAGTGACAATAGTGCAGTGACATAACTCCTAGGCTACCAGGAAGGCCCTTAGGTTTTTAATCAAAGGTAGATTTTGGAGGAGGAAATAGTCCAAAGGAACTCAGTGTGGGTGAAGCTAAAGATGTATGGACACTGCTATGGGAAAAAAAAAAAAAAAAAAGTGAAAGGAAAGAAAAGGATGGATGTGCGGTGACATCATTAATTGAAAATCGTGTGTAGGGGCACCCCAAGTCAGGTGGGATTTCTCACTGTGCCCAGAGTAGGGCTTTTCCAATAAGTGTCACCTTTGAGAAGAAAAATAAGATTTCCTGAGGTCCTGTGGGCTTCAGGAGAGACTGTTACTGTAAAGGATGCAGATGAGCTAGATTTAGAAACATCTCCAGAAACCATCTTTTTATCAGAAAAACATATATTAAGGCAGGGCATGCATCCAGAAGGTAGATTTTGTCAGATGAAGTCATCCACCCCCCATCAAGTGGACTCTCTCCCTTCTCCCTCCTTGACACCCCAGTTTCCTTAGGGGAGCAGATATATCCCTGGTTCATCCCATTTCTTTAGAATTTACAGCCATGCAAATTCTCCTTAGGTAAGAGTACATGTATTGGAAAATGTGCTGGCAACAGCCACCACCCCCAACCCACCTCCTGTCCTCCACTCTAGCAGATGAGAAAGTGAATCTGTCTGATAGACCAGAAGTCTGTGAAACAACTTTACAAAATGTGCAGTGTGTTGATAATGCCAGTCTTTTAAATAATCATTAATGACCAGGGAGACAGATAAATAGATTTAAGCAATGGGTATCCAGCCTTTGTATCTTCACAGTGCCTTATTTAGAAAGGCAGGGATTAAACTCCAGTATTACTTTCCTCTTGGCTTAGGTAACATTAACAAATCTAAGTCAAAATAGCTTAGAAGCAGAAGCCCTCCCTGCCCCACATAAAAAATAATTACATTTGTAATGTCAATGACTCACACTTCCAAACTTTATAAATTCAGTTTAAACCGGTGACTCTTGGAGGGATTTTTTTTTTCTTCTTACTTATTGTATCTTTTAATGTTTGTATGTATTTAGTTTCTCCTCTCTGGTATAATCCCTGTGGCTCGCCCACCACCATAGCACCTGTCATCCATCACCATAGACCCTTGTGCTCATCCCACCCCTGTTTTGACCCCTCTTTCTTCCCCTCCCCTGGTCTATCTCAGATTTATGATCAGCCTGAAAGTTTCACCTGTTTTTCCCCCTGGAACTTTGTTTGGTTTCTCTATATTTCACATGTAATTGAAACTATCCATGTATTTATCTTTTTCTTCTGATTTATTTACTGAGTGTAATCCCTTTCAGCTCTGCCCATGTTTCCTCAAATGACATGAGTTTGTCTTTTTTGATGAATGTGTAGTATTCTATTATGTATCTATACCACATCTTCTTGATTTATTCATGCAATTCTTAATGAAATTTGAGTTAAATTAATGTGAATTTGATCTCTGCCTTTATGATTTAACAGTTATGTACCATTGTGAAAATTAATGATGTATTCAAAACATTGTTTGATTATATGCAGAATGTGTGAAATATTAGTGTCTACCTAATGAGATTGTTAAGAAGATAAATATTATCAAGATATGCCTAAGAATATAATTGCATTCAAAATATGATCTTATGAATAATAATGCTAATACATACAATGATTATGAGCATATTGCAGAAAAAGGAAAGTAGAACTTCATAACAGTTAGTGTGAAATTGAACTCATGTTTGTTATTGATAGAATTGCTAACTTGGTAAGTTAGTGTAAGACATCTTGATTTTAAAAAGATGTTTGATAGAACTTCATCTGGTGAAGAACATCAGGTAATATCAGTGTGTCTTAGTTAGAAGTCAGGTAGAAGTATTATTTAATGATAAAATAGGGTGATGTCCAAAGTTAGCACAGTTTGATATTTTTCCAGTAGTAAGTTGTTAGAGGGGAAAAAAAGTGCCTTGATCAAATTCTATATAGTATTTTAATCAGCAACTTGAACTTAGAAAGAAATGCCATACTAATTAAACCATAAAATGATTAAAGGTTAGAAATCATAGCTAATGGGATAAAAAAGATTGAGATTTGGTTTTTCTCAGATATGAAAATGGAGCAAAACAGAACACAGTTTTGCCACAAAGAACAGTGAAGGCACCTTCAAGAATAGCAAATGATACAGGAAAAATTACTTTGGAACTTTTTACTGCTGAAGCATTGCATTGTTATTCAACAATATAATGTGATTCTAACATATCTTATCAGAAATATCATGAATGAAATAATAGTAGCTTTTACTTTTTTATTATTATAAAAAGGACTTTATTCCAATACACTTCCCTCCCTTTGCTAACTGATTGAATAGGGTATTTTGTACAATGTCTGGGATGGAGTTGGTACTTAATAAACACTGGTTTCCTTCTCTCTCCCTTTGGAATAGTCCAAGATTCCATATGCGTAGGTTTGGAGGAGTAAATCATAGTTAGGAACCACACTATTAAGGAGAAGAAGAAGCATAGTTTGACAAAGCAAAGTGATTTCTAATTGAGATTTATTTTTAGGTTTTTATTCATTTTATTAATTTGTTTAGGAGAACTGGTGTGTAGGCCAGAGGTGAGGGGTGGGGCACAGGGTGGTGAGAGGACCCACCAGAGACAGAACAGGGACCAGAACAGGTGGATCTACTGAAATACCTGCTGAGGTGAGCAGAGGGTGGGACAGAAAAAGTCCACTGTGCCATGTGGATCAGCTCCCTGACAGGGAATCAAACTCCTGCTGCAGTGGCTGGGGATAGCTTAATAGCCCTGAGAGTTTAACCCTGTGCTACCGGGGAGGTCCTGCACTCCATATCTAAATAAGAAATATAAAGTACAGCAAATGTTAGCTCCTGAAGTTGACTTAAATCTAAAGCTGAGACTATATATAGATCAGTGTAGTCTGCAACCTTGGAATCTCCAGTTACCACACAGATTGCTCCACCAATGTAGTTATCGTCTTCCTTAGAACATGAGCTTTTTATGCAACACCAGCCATGGACATCATTAAGAACAATCACTTTAGTTCTGTCATTTTAAGTGTGAAGACAAATGGTGAGTGTTTCCCATCCTTCCCAGCCTCTCAGGAATCGGTGGGTCTTAATAGCTGTGGCTATCGAAAAATTGAGAATAGTACATTGAAGATTTAAGTACATTTCTTATTATAGATGTTAATGTTTTTTATATTCAATTGTTAAATTTTTCCCCAGGCAAAATGATTTCATTCTGTAAAGCCATTTAGATGATTACTTATAGGTATAGTTATGTTTATTTTTCTCAATTTTCTCTCATTAAAATGTACATTTTTCACTAAGTGAGAAATTCTAGTTATAAATATTCAAATTAGTTACAGGCTGAATATTGAAATTTAGAAAAATATATAAATAGAAGACCAGGGTGTTATAAATGTATTAATTTTGTTTTCTTTTATAGTATTGTAAGCAAAATGCCATTGTAAGAATTAGACAAATATCCTGGAATTAGTACCCCTTCTGAGTTACTGTCCAGAAGACCCTGTGTGATCTGATTATTTTGTTACCGGGTTTTAGAGTTTCTAGGTGTTTCTGGTTTGGGGGTTCCTCAGTCCTTGATTGTGACCATGAAAGGTTTCAAAGTCACACCGTCAGCAGAAATAAAGTATAGTTTGTTCGGAGACAGAACAAAAGTAGAGTTAGGGAGAGATCTTGAATGAGCAACATCCAGGGAAGAATAATTGTGAGAAAAGGAGGGCCCTGGACGAAATGGGGTGCCGGAGCCTATACCTCCAGGTGCTCTCAGCACTCCCGGCAGAAGTTTCTAAGCCATCCCCTCTTCTGTGCTCCTAGAATGTAGGAGCACATCAGCCCCCACATAAGGTTGGGTTGGGGTCTGCCTTCTACCTTGGACCCTTCCTGCTTTCCTTGGGCTTAGTCAGCCTGACTGGAGGTTGGCTGTGGGGGTGCCTTCACCCTTCAGGAGTTGGTTGACTCTCCTCAGGCTCTGTCAGCTCTGGCAGTGTGTCCATGGTCCTCATATTTCTTGTAGATATCATCTTCCCTGAAAATGTCTCAAAATTTTATGTCCTCGATGCAGAGTTACATTGGTCGAACAATGTAAGTATTCCTTGGAAAAGTTTGTGAAGAAGCTTGACAACATGTATTTTGCAAAGTGTACAGGAGACCGTTTAAGGGGCCCTGTCTTCTGCTTTTCTACCTCCTTCAATATGATTTAATGAAATGGACATTCTCAGTCTTGTCCCCTCAACTTTATGTAGAGGTTTCTTTTCTTTTTTTTTTTAAGTTTCCAAATTATTTATGCACACAAGAGCTGGGGTAAAGGCTATAGTCATAGAAGGTGAGAGGATTCACCAGAGACAGAGTGGGGAGCAGAACAGGCAGATGGACTGAAACACACTGCTGAGGGGAGCAGCGGGTGAGGCAGGAGAGATCTGCTGCGCCATGTTGCACCATGTAAACTGGCCCAAGTCTGTAAACAATGACTCACTATTTTTATGACTCAAAGTGGGATTTTGTTCATCTGCGAAATTTTCTGCTCATAGACACCCTGTCTATTTCATCTTTAAGAAAAGTGGGGGAAGGAGAGTCTGTTTCATAAATGGTGCTTAGAAAACTCTACAGAAAAAGAATGGCAGTGGCTCACTGGCTAGCTCCATGCACAAAGGTAAATGCAAAGTGAATTAAAGACTTAGATAAAAACCCACAACAGTAAAGTATTCAGAAGAAAATGTCGGTGATGCATTTCATGATACTAGTGATAAAGTTGTTTTTGAACACTTGACCCTAATGGCATAGGAAATAGAAATAAAATAAACCTTTGGGATTACCTTAAATTAGAAAAAAGTTTTTGTATAGTGAAAGAAAACATCAGGGCCTCCCTGGTGGCGCAAGGGGTTGAGCACCACACTGTGGGGCTTCAGCAGCCACTGAAGCAAGAGTTGGATCCCCCACTGGGGAGGAGACCCACATGGCACAGCAGAACTCTCCTCCTTTGTCTGCTGCTCCCCTCAGCAGTGTACTTCAGTCACTCTGCCTGTTCTGCTTCCCACTCTGTCTCTGATGAATCTGCTCAACCTCCAGTGCTTCTGGGCTGTACCCCAGTTCTTGCAAGCATAACTAAATAGGAAGGAAGAAAGGGAGAGTAGAAGGGTTAAGGGAGTGATGTCCAAAAATTACAAGATATTTAATCAATTTAACAATAAATACAAATCCAGTTAACAAATAGGCAGATGATATGAACATGAAATCCATCAAAAAGAACATCCAGCAGGCCAACAGATAGAAGGATAAATATTCATCCTCACTTAATAAGAGAGATGTGGTTCAAAACCACAATGAACTAAAAATCTCACACCCTGGAGAACGGCATGTTAAACACACCCCAACAATAAGTTCTTGAAAGGATGGAAAAAAAAGAAGCACCTGCTACAGGTGGTGGGAATGTAAATTGGTGTGGCCACTTTTGGAAAGTGATCTAGGTTTACCAGAGAAACCTAAAAATGGTTCTACTGTATGACTCAGCGATCTTACTCTTGGGCAACGATCAGAACATGAAACCATCAGCTCAGAAAATTATACATTTGTATTTCTAACCAGTTTTCAAGGTGATGCTAATGCCACTGATTTGGGAACGCCACGTGGAAGACTATGTTCATGTATTTGAATCAGTACAATCAAAAGCAATTTAGGAACTTATCCTTTTTTAACGACTGTCCATTTTCAGCTTCTCAAATGGGACTAGAGCTTTAGTCTCAATAAACATAGCCAGTGCTTACACAAGGTCTTTCAGCTGTTAACGGGGCCACTGTAATATATTTGGATGGCATTGTGACAGCTTACAATTTGATTAAACTGTTTGAATAGACCTTTGGGTTAAGTGGACAACCGCTTAACACATCAAGGGCACAACCTTTTTTGGTGAGCACCTCCTTTCCAACAAGATTCAAATACAACCAGCAGCTAAATTTCTCATTTCTTTGTAAAACTTCACTAGCTAATCTTTATTGCAGGGATAAGCTTTTAGTTCCAAATTGCAATTTTCAAGCTGTCAAAGAAGTAAACTTTACTGGCATTCAGGGATTGTAGTAAAATAGATTGTGCTGTGTGTTTACTGTATTAACATCACCCTGGTTTTTGTGTTTGTAAAATGGTGATATAAATAACTTGCTCAAGAAAAAAAAGGCAAAACAAATTTAACATAACGAGGGTCAGGATATATGAGAGGCATTGGATATACATGATATAATCAGTATTTTCTCAGAGTTTATCATTATGCCAATGGCATTACCATCTGATTTATATTCAAGATTGGTATCTATATTGACAGAAAAGCTTGAACTTAAAATTTGTCACTCTTTTTTGAACATGTGTATCAGAATATTAGAAACCTTACAATCTGATGGATTTCCACTCTCAAAACATCTGATGTTTAATCCTAAAAGACTTGGTCACACCTCCCTTACATTGATACTGTATTAGAATATAATAAAGAGAAAGCAAAAAAAAAAAAAAAAGAGAGACTTAAAATGCTCTAATAATTTAATATCAAAACAGTCACTCTAGGATTTATATTTGGTTTGAAGAGTCACTCAAGTTGCATTAAAGCAGGCATTTAACTTGGCTCTGTCAGTGTGGAGTTTAGAGTAAAAGGTTCAGTTAGGTGTCTATAAGTCTTTGGTGGCAAATGATCATTCCATGTATAAGTATATTAAGTTGGAATTTTCAGATGCAGCATTGGAGGAAACTGCACTGTTGTCCTATCCCCAACCCTGCCCCATTCCTTGATTGGCTGATATCTTAAGGTCAGCTAGGTAGACTGTAGAGCTATCTAATCATAGCTGTTTTAATATTTGGTTTTCCATGGCTGAGCAGCTCCATCCAAAACATGTCTTTGGGTTTTCTGGATTCTTGATCAGGAATACAAGAAGTACTGTGACCTCAGAGCTGGGACCATAAGGAACAAACACCTGGACACTTTCCTGTTCTCTGTGAACACAGCCCGAAGGTAAAGACAGAGGGGCTATGACATGGAGCGTGCATACGATCATGGCACCTGGCCATGGCAGGAATTCTGCAGAGGATCAGAGTTAAAGGCAGTCACAGAACCCTCATGTTTGAATCCCCAACTCTGATGACCAACCAATGCCCTTCCTGAATTCTCTGGGGTGTGTATACATACATACATGTATGTATGCATGTATGCATGCATGCATATATTTAAATCTTTAAAATATAAAAAAATCTTATTCTTTTTAAAGGTTTTATTTATGCATACAAAAACTGGGGTACAGCCCAGAGGTGTCGGGGGTGAGAGGATTCACCATTCACCAGAGACAGAGTAAGGAGCAGGACAGGTAGATCTACTGAAAGGCATTGCTAGGGGGAGCAGTGGGTGAGACAGGAGGGATCTGCTCACCATGTGGGTCAGCTCCTTGGCTGGGGATGCTTCAACAGGGAGGCATATATATACATACATACATACATACATACACATACAATTTATTTATCTATTTGTTTATATGTAGTGTACTATGAGATTAGGATCTTAACTTTCACCTGAGGGAGAGGATTTACATACAACAAAAGTCAGTCACATAAAATTACAATATAATTTTATAAGCAGACAATTCAATTGGCAGTAAAATGGGGAGGCTTGGGAGCAGGGGGGAGAGTTGGTGATGTTGGTTGGGAACTTCCTTTCAGCACGAGAATAGAGCATTGGTCTTCTGGGCTTTCTGTAATGGCTTACCCTTTTGTCAAAGTGAGTCAAAACAAGGATGTGCTGTGCATCATTACCTGCAGACACAGTGCCTCGGCTTTGTGATTGTCTGGAAATCATCAACATTCCTTCAAAGGGCCTGTTGTTAATGCCTTGCTTCTGGATTTCCTCCCTCTGCCTGAAAACTTCTAGATACACTTGCCTATTGCTCCCTCCTTTACGTGTTTCCTCAAGTCTGAGGTTCTTGAAAAACATCTGCTCTAATCTCTCTATTGAACAGAGCAAACTGCCTCCCATTCGTGGGCCTCAGCACTCCCAGCCCTCCGACCCTGCCATCATCCTTAACTTTTGTTTCCATCACACTTACCACTTCTTAACATGCTGTATGTGTGACCTATTTATTATTTTTTTATCATTTCAAGTTTTTACTAGATGTAATCTATACAGATATTTTATATCCTTTTCAGTCAGGTTTGACAAATTGTGTTGTTTTTTGCTCTGAGGAAATTTGTTCATTTATTATTGTGGCAACATTGTATTACAACACTTCAGATGTATCAGGGATCTATGTTCTTAGCTCTTTGGATGTATATCACCACAGCACACCTGTTAACCAGGGTACCCCTAGTCCTCACTACAGTTCTCTGGGCTCCCTCCCCTCTCAGCTCTGCCTGCTCCCTCTGGTAGCCTCAATTTTAAGTCAGATTTCTTGGGAGTGTTTTTGCTTTGGTTTTGTCTGACTCTGTGTTTCTCTATTTTGCACATATGTGTGAAACCATCTGATATTTGTCTTCTGACTTATTTCACTTAGCACAATTGCTTCTAGTTCACATATGGCAAGAGTTTATCTTTCTTAATTTTCGGTAAGAAGTATTCCACTGTGGATCTATGGCAAGACTTCTTGATCTACTCATCAGTCCTTAGGCATTCAGATTTCTTCCATAACTTCTTTTATGTGAATTTTTTGTTCTCATCAGTCTCCCCTCAAAAAAGTATAATCACCATGAGATAAAGGGGGAGTGGGGCATGTCTTTCTGTGCAATGCTATGTCTATCCTAGAGATGTTGTAAAGTTTCTGTCACCAAGCGGTTATTGATATAGGGGACTTTAAGTCATATATAAATCATACTTTTGTTTTTTTCATCATTTGGTTCTAGTAGAAATGATAATGTGGGGTATTAAATTGTAAGAGGATAATGTATGGGAAGCAGATAGAGATTGGTTGATCCAGAGTTAGCATTCATTTTCTTTCATCACCCTGTTTTCCTGATGAAGAGAGCTATTTATAAGTGGTATACTATATAGAATAACATAATATTTTACTTAGTACAACTTCTTGGTTGCTTTTATGGTTTATTTCACTTTGTTGTAATTCAGTATCATCTCTTCAGAGAGCTTTATTGTGATGCAACTAGGGTAACACATACACATAAACACACATACACACATACACAAGGCACATCTTATACAGTTATTATACTACTGCCTTTATTAAAGAAAGGACACAAATTTTCTCATCAATCTATCAAAAGCTGTTCCTTGCATAAAATAGGTGCTAATTAAATCTGAAATTGAAATTTAGCTACGCCTTATAGTTCTATGAAAGGATCAATTTGTTGTGTGGTATTGTTTTGTAATTCAGTAAATTCAAATTACCTCAACATTTAACTCAGAACAGACAGATATAGAGTGTTAGCTAAACTAGTACTTGGTTAAATGACTGTATGTATGTTGGGGGAATAAATCTAACTTTGATTAGTGTTTACCTGGCTTATTTATGTCTTTAGATATATTGGGAATGACTCAGAGGAATAATGTCATCCAAACTTCTGTCTAAATCATTTAATACAATGAAATACATTTGTGGACAATGTTACTAATCAAAGTGCTGACATCTCTGAGTCATTGCTACTAGGAGATACTAAGGGGTTACTTTCAACATAGGCGTTTATGTTCCAAATTCAGAGCCCAGATTCCATCCCAGATATAGTGAACCAAAGTCTGGAAGTCAGGCCCAGGGGACTCATGGTAAATTAGCTATTGTGATATTCATTAGCCCCCCTACCATGAGAGAATGAGATGAGGGGCCTCCCTGGCAAGGGGTTGAGCACCACACTGTGAAGCATCCCCAGTGCAGCAGCCTGAGTTAGATCCCAGGCCAGGGAAGACCCACAAGGCGCAGCAGACCTCTCCTGCCTTGCTGACTGCTCACCTCCCCTCAGCAGTGTGTTTCAGTCCACCTGCCTGTTCTGCTCCCCACTCTGTCTCTGGTGAATCCTGTCCCCTCCCGTGACTCTGTGACTCTGAGCTGCACTCCAACTCTTGAAAAAAGAGAGAGAATGAGATGAGTGCTTTTTGAGAAAACTCATAATGTTCATGTTAAGGTAAATAAAAACATTTCAAAATTCTGGGCCTGAATGTGCAACTGTTTGGGGGTCAAATTTCAAAGCAAGTGCTGTGAAACTTTGAATTCATGCCTGCATCCAGTCATTTCTTTTAGAAGAAAACAACTCAACAAAAGTAGTTTTCTTTTGTTGTTGTTGTTGTTGTTGTTGCTCTCAAATTCACTTGATGTTAATTAATGTGAAACCACTTTGAAGGAATCAAAAGGATTAATGCAATTTACAGCTTCCCTTCCTAATTCTAAAGCTAAGCTCTACAGCTCCTTAATGTTTAATAGCCAGGTACTCTACAAAGAACAAAAAAATTCTAAAAATATTAGAATTCTGCTTTCTAAACATTGTCAGGCATGAAAGAAAAAGCCAACCTTAAAATTCTATCTCTACTACAAATAATTCTAGCCATATCTTACATGTCTTGAGTCTGCTTTCCTTGACAAATTTTGTACAAAAATCACATTTTATGAATAAATGTTGACTCTTTCTTAAAATTCAATATG
Source organism: Galemys pyrenaicus (assembly GCA_019455555.1). Taxonomy (NCBI): domain Eukaryota; kingdom Metazoa; phylum Chordata; class Mammalia; order Eulipotyphla; family Talpidae; genus Galemys; species Galemys pyrenaicus. The sequence continues at coordinate 6,951,594 of JAGFMF010012288.1, read as the reverse complement.
GTAGATCCACTATGTTCCCCATCAACAATTCCCTGATGTCTAGTCTAGCAACTGTCAAAGACATAAATAAGATTTGTGTAGCTGGCCTTGCTGAGAATGTACCCAACAGTGTTTTTTCTGACTTTTATGTTCTCATAGTCCAAAAGAAAAATTCATCCTCTCTAATTTATATAAGGTTGCAATGGCATTTCACATTTTGTAATTTACTCTTCCTTTTTTATAAAATCAGAACTCAATTTATATTTTAAAGGAATTTTGTAAAACATTGTCTAGTCCCTCCTATCTGCTGGGTTACACGTGTCAATACACTGAAAATCTATCCAAGCTGATATTATGTTTACATAGTATACTTCAGTAATGAACTCCCTACTCTTCCTCTTAATCAAAGGGTCCCATTGAAAATCATAGTTTCAAGTGAATAATTATTTATTGTTTATTTAATAGGTACCAATTTTATGATGACAGTGTTCCAAATCTGATTCAGGTTATATCATATGTGAAAACTGTCATTTCGCTATTTTAAAATAGGATGAGCTACTGATGCTGTTCACAAAGATAGATTAGTCTTAAATTGTATTATCTTTTATGCCATTATTAAATGGTGTTATTTTCCTCCATTGACAATTTAACATCAGTTTTAAAATTACATAATTTATAGTTCTATTAGAAGATTACAAATTATATATATATCTATACATGTACACACAGGCATATATGTACCTGTGCCTGTGTAAAAAACAAAAAGTTATTTGTTACTTTGAATTTAAGATAGCATTTGATCAATATCTGTTTAAAGATATTTATTAAAATGATTGCTATCTGTTAAAATGAAATTATGTAAAACTCATAGTTGAATTCAAGTTCGTAGTAATATAATGGAAATCTGCTGACTATTCTGTATACATGCTTTTTCTTGTGCTTTTTTTATTTCTAATTTTCTTACTCCCCTTGACCTAGTTGACAAATGCCTTCTTTCCACTTCAGAATAAGCTATTAGCTGATAAAAAATAAAATTTGATATTACAGGATTAGACAAAATTTTATGTGAGATTAATTGTAGTTATTGTCATCAAATATCACATCACCATGTCTCAGAGCTGGCTCTTGGAATTTAATGAGACTAATGTCCCAGCTTTTTATGGTGATTCATCATGCATTACATTTCTTTTTAAAAATATGATATACTACTTACTGTTTTACCATATCTGGGTTTGGTAGGATGGATGATTTATTTTTGTAGTTAAGCAAACTTAAAATTAAGTTGTAGTGATAGCAGTAAAGTATGTTTTCTATATAAAACAAATATGTCTAAAGGTAAAATAAGATGTAACTTTGCATGTGCTCAGAGTATTCTGTCCCAAACAGGCATCTCAATACAAGATGCCTCAATATAGGAGGCATTTTGTAGGAAGAACATTCAAGTCAGCGCAAAACGGGTCAGTTCCCACTGCAGCAGGATTTAACCTGCAGGAATCTGCAGCACTAGAATTTCTCATAACAGCTCAGTCTCTATGTCTGTGTGTGCTGCAATTCTGTATATTGCCCCAAGTGGAAAGAAAAATATTTCCCCTTCCATACTTCTGCGATTTTATGAAACAGCTGGCTTCCAGTGACAACGATGGAAGAATATTTTTTTCAGAGTGAATGGCAGTCTGTTTTAAAATATATTTTCTCAGGTAATTATCAATAATGTTGGTAATGTCTTTATAGCAGCCTACTTTTTTTAAAGATTTGTTTATTTATGCATAAGAGCACTGGGGTACTGGCCAGAGGTTCCTGTACCAGGGAGTTCAGAGGATTCACTAGAAACAAAGTAGTGAGCACAACAGGCAGATGGACTGAAATACACTGCTGAGGGGAGCAGCAAGCTAGGCAGGAGAAGTCTGCTGCACCATGTGGTTCCCCTCCCTGGCCAGGATAGAACTCTCCTGCAGTGACTGCAGAAGCCCCACAGTGTGGAGCTAAACCCCTTGCAACTCCAGGGAGGTCCAATAGCAGTCTTCTTTCCATTCCTATCGTTCTTCTCTTTTTCTTTGAATCGTTTGATATAATACTTTAATATTTGTATATCATAAGTAATTCATCAATACAAGAGCTACAGTCACATACTTTTTTCCTGTGTGTGTGTGTGTGTGGGAGAGAGAGAGAGAGAGAGAGAGAGAGAGAGAGAGAGAGAGAGAGAGAGAGAGAGAGTAGAGGAGCTGTTACTAGGGTGCATAAGGGTTATTCATTCAGCCTTAGGACAAGTAAGCAGTATGTGCTTAGTAGATCCAGGTGAGTCAAGTGTTCTATTGCTGCTGTAACCTGATACTACAGATTTAGTGTTTTAACACAACACAAAAGTTACAATTAAGGAGATAAGTGATGCAAAATGGTATTAACTGGCTAAAACCAAGATGTCAGCAGAGCTGTGTTCCATCTGGTAACTCTAGGGAAGATGATTTCCTTCCTTCCTTTTTCTAGATTCTCGAAGACTCCTTCATTCCCTCTTTTGTGGCTTTTTCCTGTCATTGCTTGCTTTTACTCTTCCTCCTACATTGACTCTAACTGATCCTCCTCCCTTTTTCACATTTAAAAGGTGTTGGTGATTATATTGGATCCATTCATATAATCCAGAATAATTTTCAACTCTTAAAAGTTAGATGACTAGCAAATTTATTCCATGAACAAAGTGAATCTCTCCTTATCATGTGAAATAGCATATTCAGAGGTGACTATAGTCAGGGCATTGACATCTTTGGGGAATCATTATCCTACCTATTTTATTGAACCAGTGAAACCAGTGACCTTTAAATGCAGTCTTATCTATGTATTAATTTGCACAGTACCCATAGTAAATGTATTCCTGTCAGCATTGTGGCTTTGCCTCAGCCAGGCTGGTATGTCAATATCTGTTTCATTTTCTGATTTTCTAACCCCCAAAATTCTCTTTATGATCTTAGAAAACAAAACTCTCATAAAGAAATGCTCAAAACTAATAAATAAACAACAGAGGTTGGGACACTCTTAGAAAGTGTTCTAATTACCTTTCCTAGAAACTGCCAGGGCTCCCACATGAGAGAGTGTGGTCTTTAACCTCCTTTCTCCAAGCAGAATCCATTGCACTTTGTCAATGAACTTGTCATTATCACGTGCGAGTCTGATCAGTTATATCTCCACACCTATCCTAGGACTTGCAAGGATAACACAGTTTCAAATTTACTGCCACACCCCTATGCTTCTGTCTCTTTGTATTTATATTCCTTGCACATGGCATGCCTTTCTAAATGTTTTCAATTTTGCAACTTACATGCCCTCTTTTCTTCCCAAGAGTGTGAATTTCCTACTAAGCACGTAGGTGATGCTTCCTTAAAGAACATTTTGAAGAGCCATTGTGTGCATTTATTATCCTGAAAGAGGTCAACTCTTTGTGATATTTACAAGTATAGTATATTAAACCCACTTTAAACATCAAAAAAGTCATCATGACAGGGGCATCTTGGATGCCATTAGCCATTAACACAGTCAGAGGGCAAATAACTGAATAACAGAGAACTGAAAATGAAATGGCTACCTGCTTCTTTGGGTGTTCATGTAGTGTTCACTAGTTATTTCCAGATATGCGACTATACTATTAATAGAATGTCTAAAAAAAGTTTTTAAATAAAAGCATTTCTTGGTTCTTCATCCCACTGCCCCATCCTCTTCCTATGAAGGCTGTGGTCAATCACTGGTTTGTGACAGGATCGTTCAGGACAGTGCTAAATGGAGAATACTGAAATACATGATTATAGAAATTATTCATGACATAATTTCACTTGGTCTCTTTTCTGAACAAAAGTCTTTTGATTTAGAACTTTCATAATGAGTCTATGTATTACCTCAAATTATATTTAAAACATTAGCAACAACCTTCTGGAAGACTTTCATTTTATATAGACTTTGAGTAAATTTCAGCTAATTCTATATGCAATATTATTTTATAAAGTAGATGGGTTCTCATTGGCTAATAATTTTAATTAAAACATTTAAGTTAACAGTTATTTTGTTGATTCACTACCATTTTAAAAGACTCTCATAGCAATCCACAGGATTGGGTTGGAAAGTTCCTAACATTCATGTTACGTAACATTAAAGAAAAAAATCTAGTTGATCCCTTTAAGGGCTAAATGTATTTTTCCTAGGTTATAATGAGTAAAACTCCTCTATTCATGGGATATAATTTGTCAAATATTAAAAAGCTTGAAATTATGTGAGAGATCATGACCTGTAGCTTTGGTAATTACAGCTAGAGCTAAGACATCGTCTTTGTTCAGAAAAAGAGTCTATTTCAGTCCGATTTTATGTCATTGGAAAGTATAAGGTCATATTATATGGAAGGACAGGCATAATTTTGTAAGAAAAGGATGGCTTTCATGACTCCATCCAGACTTTTTACTATTAAGAATTTGATTAAGTAATACCAATTTTCTATTAATATTTTATTTGGGGAAAGTATTTTCAGAAATGCAATCTCTGTGTGTATTTGCAAACTTTCTAGAATATTTCTACATATATACATATAATCCACCATATGAATATTTTTCGATCTTTTAAGATCCTCAAAAGGAGCCTGAAGGCTCTGTGTAATGTTCTGGAATCTAGGCCAGTACTTTCCATTGTGTTTTTCATCCTGGCTAGCTTTCTACACATTTTTAGTTCCCATTCTGTGATGAGATGAAGAACTGTCCAAAATATGAATTGTTGATGTCACTAAGCACCTTCCTAGTGAAGCATGATTCTAGACACCATCCTAACACTATATCTCAACACAGATGCATTAGTGTAACCTCGCCACCCCATAAAGAGGTGACATTTTTCTCCCTCCCCTTGGATCTGGGCTGGACCTATTGGTGTTGTGACCAGTATAAAGTGGAAGAAGTTAATCTGTGTGACAGCTGAGTCCAAAACTTAAAAGCTTCTACCTCTACCCCTCAGTGAAGCAACTAGCACATGCAAAGTCTGGTACCCAAAGACTACCATGCTGTGAAGAAAGGGAAAGAGTCTATGCAGTCATGTGGGAAGGGGGTGGTGGAGAAGAAAAGACAAGAGGTGAGGACATGAGAGATCAGTAGGTAGGAGAGAGAGAGGAGTGGAGAAGAGGGGAGCAGAGGTGTTACCTGAAAGAACACCTATGTACCAAACACATGATCAGAGACTTTTTTTGAATCTCACAAATCAGCCAGGGGACAGCTGAATGTACCCAAGGGAATTATTTAAGGTAACAGCATGTGGAGTAGAAGAAAGGAGGGAAACTTGCTAAACTACAAGTTTAGCAAGATAATGCAGATAATGGTTTCTGTGTTTAGTGCATGCTTCTGCTTCTCCTATTGTTCTAGAGAATATTTATCTTAGATTACGGGTTTACAGGCATTTTCTGTTAGAGTATCATATAGTCCATATTTTAGGTTTTGTGCAATGTGTAGTGTCTAGTATTCTGCAAAACAGCCTTTCACAATACTGAGGCACATGAACCTGGGTCTATTCTAATCATCTTGATTGACAAAAAACAGATGATGACAGTGTATGAGATCACATGCACCTTTACTTCATGCTTTGATGGGAATTGGTGATGGGCCTGGGGGTACTTTACTGAAAAACAAAGCATAACAAGATGTTGTGGAGTAATTTCGGAAATCAATTCTCAAATACCAGAACATATATTTCTTTTTAATCAAATGAAACTCAAGTAACTAATTCTTAACAGTAATATAAATGACTAAAAATGATTAGTGAAACTAATGCTGAATAGTTCTCATTTCATCTGAAAACAAAACACTAAAAATAATTATAAGTTGATTATTCCTTGGCACTAGTAGACACTTTTCATTTAAGTAATACTTTCATTAAATGAAGTAACCAAGTAGAAGACATAGCATACAAGAACAATAATAGCATAGGAAAGGAAATGCATGCATTGACAATAAAGAAAGAAATAACAGAAAATGATAGCAATGAAGTTTAAAATACCAATCATAAAAATGAGCTAAGTAGGCTAAGTTTTCTGATTAGAAGACAACTTTCTTAAATTTGTTTAAGAGAATCTAGCTGATTTTGAGATATAGGATAATGAAAAACTGTAAATAAAATTAGAACTTGAGTGGTGAAATAACCAATAAAGAAATAAATAGAGGAAAAAACAGGGTAGGTAGAAGTATATTTTAAACTAAATTTAATTCAATTTGAAATCATTTGGTAGAAAAAATTATTTACTCTTTGTTTGTAAAAGATTGTTTTATGTAATGATAGAGATAATGGAATGACACATCTTTGTCTAAATACACATGCATATGTAATTTATAATACTCTAATGGATGCAAACAATATTTAAAGAAATATTGTTCAATAGGAAATTTTATATGTGCTCTTATAATTTTACAGCATATAATTATCATCTTATATATAGACATGATTAAGGTGAATACACAGGTGAATCAAAATTAAATTGCCCTGAAAATTTTCAGACATCAAAATGATTAGTCATCTGCAAAGTATCCAGAGAATAGCAGAGTAAATTATAAAGTAAAAACTTTATTCTTCTAGCTACTATCCCTAAGACCAAATATAACTGATATCTTTGTGTATACTTGAATTCATTAACTTAAACTTTTTTAAAAAATAGATCTCATAGACTAAATCATTTTAATATATGTCTTTAATTTCTAGTGATTTAAATTGTTTCCCACTTGGTCTTTTAAATAACCAGATGATGGTTTAAATTATTAGCTTAATGCTCAGAAATTGTCCACTTTCCTACTATTTTCACTCTTAATTTTCTCCCCTTAGTTATTTATATTCTCACCAAGTAGCAGCATTTTCCTCCAGTCTCACTAAGGGAAGTTTAAATGTCTTTGGATACCCCATCCATAATCTGAAATGATGAGTTCTGTGTTTCCTTGAGTGCAGAGAGAACCTGGCTGTGTTTTGTGTTCATTTGTTTTACATTATTCTCCTTCTTCCAATTTCATCATTTCCAGAGGGAAGCAAAAATTTCAGCTCAGGCACTCATATGGTGAGTGTCATTATGTTTGTCTTTAGATAATTCTGCAAACAAGCAAACAAACTAACAAAAAAGACTTAGTACTCAATAGGGCACTGCAATTCTCCTTCACAGCACAGCAACCAGTGAGACAAATTGAGTTTCACCCCATGGAACTGAAAAGTAGCTACTCTCAAAAAGTTAGATTTCAGCATGAAAAGATGGGGTTTGTCACAGCAGTTATAATAGGGGACCTCTTTGCACTTTGCTCTCATACCATTAGGCTTGAAGAGTCTCATTCATTTGGATTATGTTTCAAACACCTTAAGAAGTCACGTAATTATATCCAGCTAAAGATACATCTGAGATTTATTGAAAGTATGAGAGGATATGATAGTTCTCTAAGAAACATTAGGTTCTCAGAAGAAATCTTTGCAATTAGAAATAGATCTGATAATATGATTTTTTAATTTCGTTGACAAGGTATATTACTCTTGTTTGTATGCTCTGTCACAGAGTTCATTAGCTTATTTCTCTAGTGCTGAATTTGAAAATATGTTCTGTGAGAAATATTTTCTCTTTGAAAGAAGAGTTATTAATATAAACTGAAACATCTGGATAAATGCATGTTAGGAAAATACAGGAAAAACAAACTAACAAAAATGTGACAAGGGAATATTAGCCCATGAGGATCATGGGGACTCTTGGGGTAGTAATTTTAATAAACCCCCTGCACAAGCAAAATGTTAAGCAATTTCTGATCCCTTGCTCTTAGCTGACAGCAAATAGACAGATAGACTGCAGAAAGAACCAATTAATTTCTTTCCTCTTTTTCTCTAATGACGCAGACCTACTTGGGAACTAGAGCATGGTGAGTGGGACAACACGTTACAATTCTTGTTACCTTTACTTGAAGTCTCATGACATTCTGTATTCTGGTTTAACAATCTAAAGTTAAATTAGCCCTGTAGTGTTCATTACAGCTAAAATTCATCCATAACAGCCTAGAGTGAGTGTCCACAGCAGAAGTTCCTCAGATGCCCTTGATTTCTGGTGACCTGAACCTTTTAAAATTTTTCAAAGCATCCTTAAATCAAAATATATTTCTTACTATTCTATGAAGACAGTGTTTACAAAACTTTAACAACAGTAGTTTGTGGGTGTCCAATGATACAATTAAAAACTCTCCTAGTGTCCTTGAATTCATTGCAGCACCCCAGGGTGCCAGTTTGGGGATCAGACTGTTTAGAAATATTTAGAATCTGTTTGAATATAGATGAGGTTTTAAGATGCATTGTATCAGCTCATCTTTTAATTGAGTAATTAAATGATCAGAGTGATGCTTGTATAATTGTATTATTATCTACCATATACGCTACTTCTTTGGAGAGGATTTTTTTCCAAATCTTTTAGTCGTTTATTTCAAGTCTTTGACCCAATTTCTTCTTAGATGTTTCTCTCATTATTAGGTTTTCAGGAAACTTTTACAGGTTATGTCCTCAAATCTGTTATTCATTAGAAACTTATTTTGCATGCATCTCCCAGGTACGTAGCTAGTAGTATCTTTCCCTCTTTTTAATTAGTATATTTTTATTGAAGTAGCACTGTATTATAAACTTATATAAACTTCAGATGTTCATTGTTGAGAATCAATATATATTAATAACTACATATGTATATATTTACACTAAATTCACTGCTAAAATTCCCAATATGTCCTTCACCATCTCATTGTATCATTTTTCCTGATTTATCCAATCTCTATTAATATTTGATTAGGATTGTGTTACGTCTATAAACTGATTTGAGGATAACATTGCAAAATCCCATACCTTTAATAGACACTGAGATACATTCAAGTTAATGATTAGAATTCTTGACCAGGATTTGTTGTATTTGTTTTATTAGTTAAATTATGTATTTCATGAAAGTTGTCAGATTTTGTGAATAAAATTTATTGTGATAAGACAATAAAACTATTGTCTTATCACTCTTGTAATATCTGTAGTACCTGTAGTTATGCTGCCTCTCTCATTTTTGATATGACAGATTTCTGCATATTCTGATTTTCCTTATCAGTGTAAATAGGTGTATCCATTTTATTGATTTTCTTTGAAATACTGCAAATTCAGATAATTGGTTTTGTACCCTTCTTTTCTATTATACGTAGTGCTATAAATTTTTTAGGTACTGCTTTAACTGCATCCCACAGACTCAATTATGTTGCTTTTCATTTTCATTAAACTCAGAAGACTTTCTAATTTCCCTTTTTATTTCCTCTTTTTCTGTTAATATCTACTTAGTTACCAGGCATCTTTGGGCTTCTCAGATCTCTTTCTGCTATTGATTTTCAATTTAATTCCTTGTGCTCCCAGAACACACTTTGTATGACTTGAAGCATTTCAAATTTATAGACTTATTTTGATGCACATCGTATGATTTATCTTGGCATTGTTCTGTCTGTACTTGAAAAGAAACTAATCTGCTATCATTCGTCTGAGTGTTCTATAAATGTTAATTACATCAGATTAAGTAGTTTCACTCAGGTCTATTATTACTATGAATATCTTCAACTTACTCTATCAGCTTTATAGGAAATAATATGAAAATAGTAAATAATATGAAAATAGTAAATGTAGATTTGCCTTTCACCCTTGCAGTTCCAAGCATACCTTTCTCCCTGTATTTTGTAACTTTGTTATTGTGTGCATAAATGTTTGGCAGTTGTGTTCCCTTGATAATTTGATCAGTTTATCATGATGAAATTCTATATTCCTAATAATATTCTTTGCCCTGAAATATTCATATCTCTACTGATAGATCACTATCACTACAGTAAAGAACACAACAGAATTTCCCTCTGCTTCTATAGCAACCTCATATTCCTCTATTTCTCACAAAGTTTGGAGTCATTGCAACATTGTGAAACAAAGATTAATTGCACCCATCACAGACAGAATAAGAAATTGTATAAGACTTTTGCTGTGTATGAGGCTGAGGCATGGTATTAGACCTTGTGATAGCTGGAGGGCCAAAAGTCACTGCAATACTGAAATTCGTTACAGCCTAAAAATGTGGAGGCAGTAAAAGTATTGAACAGTAGCAAAAAGATCTTTCCTTCCTGCACCTTTCATTATTTTTACAAAGGAGTTAAATTCCACATGCAGGCACTGATAAGAACTTTGAAATAAACCATGTATTCTTAAAGATTTTTTTAAAAAATATTTTGTTTTAATCATGATAGAGAAAGGTAGTAAGGGCATTTTTTTTTTTTTTTTTGCTTCCTTGAACTTGGAAAATAGTTTGATTCTGTGTTGAATTGACAGCAAGTGTCTAAAGTTAGAAAACTGGTCTGAGGATCAGAATATTGTCATGATTTTGGTTTGGCTATTAATTAGACCACTACTATGTAATTATGACGATCACATCTTGAGGCATGGTTTATAAGAGACAAAAATAGGTATTGCATTAGGTGATGTTTAGGCTTTCTTCTTGTTCAGCATTTCTATAGTTATGTGGTTGTTAAACCCAGAACATCTTTTTTATTTTAAAGATATTAAAAACTAGAGAATATACTAAATCTGAGGTTAGCTGAGATGTAGTATTTATGACTCACGATGAAAAAAAAAAAACAAAAGCAAATAAGTCTCTGAAATTTTTATCTAAAAAGTACAAGTGTTCTATTTACATTTTACAAGATTCCTAAGAATTAACACATTGTAGGCTAGCATACACACTTAGGACAGAACATGATGCTCATTCTGTTATAATACTCTTAAAGTAAAATAGCTACATGTTTTTCTTTCTTTTTGATACTTACCTTTTTTTTTTAAATCATTACCATGTTTTAAAAACCTATTGCATCAAATTTGCCAGCTTAACCGCTTTTAAGTCTACAGTTCCTTCACTTAAGTATAGTCACGTCTTTGTATAATGGATGCATCTCTTGAACTTCAGCATGGCTCTTTCATTAACAAATATGAAAAAGTGTTTTACTCTATTAAAAAGACAACGATACCTTTCACACAAATTACATAGATACTTTTCATATGATTTACACATATATAAATACATTTTAAAACATGCTGTACACCTTAACCTGTGTTTCTGGCACGGTAAGCAACTTCAGTCTGTTTCTGGAAGATGCAGAAAATGCTGTCATGGCAGATGATGGATCAGTGGCATTTCTGCTTGCACTGCAATGGGTGGAGGTGGTTAGCACAGATGGAGGGGCTGCTCAGCTACATAGTAGGTGTAGAAGGGCCTGGCCAAGAACGCCTTAGCAATGTGGTTAAAAAAAAAAAGAGGGAGTGTACATGTGTATGTTGAATGAAAGATTCTATCTGTGGGAATTAATCATTCCTACCTACACATGAAAATTAGGGTCTTAGGGCACTGGTTTTCCCCTGTTGGTGTGTCACAAGTAAAAGTGACTTAGTGACTTAGCTGATCTGTTAGTAAATATCAACTTAACTAATAGCAATTGTGATTTGCTTCTATTTCTTCAAAGCAAAATATATTCATTAAAGTTAAAGGATTTATAATTGCATTAGGTAGTTGAACATGAGTATTGATACAATATATTAATATAGACCTCTCCTTTCCTCTGGTTTCCTAGCCCGAGGTTACCTGTGCCTGAGCACTCAGCATATTCTGTGTTACCTACTTGGGTTTGATGGAGACCGTTTCTCACTATGTGAGCACCATGAGAAGGGGGGATGGAAGTCAGAAAGAAGAAAGTCCAAAGCCAGGGAGATGGCACCCCAGTGCTTGTATGCATAAACAAATAAATCTTTAAAAAAAAACTCCGTCTTTTTCCAAGTTCATGACGTTTTAACCAAGAATAAATTTTCTGCATAAAACTCTTTTCTTTTGATAGTACCTTGAAGTTCAGAACAAAAGAAGGTTCATACTTCAGTTATGAAATAATATTTTATAGTTCTAACTGACACAAATCTTTTCCTGGAATTACAATTTTTTAAGAGTAAACTCATGAATATTTGGGAATATTTTCTTATACAAGGAATATATGTATATACATTCTTATTTATTTTTCTTTAAATAAAGATTTCATAACTTTATAAAGTTTTTAAGAGTACACTCTTAAAACATTTAAAAGATACAAATAAACCTTAAATATTCTTTCAGGGCGTTCTTGAATAGGTTAATGAATTTGCACTGAGAACACAAAACTTGATTTCTTTGCTTTAGCTTAATGATTTCCTATTTTTGTAGCAGTTGTCAGCTTCACATTTTTTTATACTCACTTGAAGTAGATAAAAAGGTTAAGTATATTTTTTATCTCTTGGTAACTAAATGTAATCATGTTTATAATGTGCTAAATAAAATTGCATATTGAACATTTTCTCACCAACGTACAGAATACTAATTACCAAGAAAACTTTGCTCTCAGTAACCGTTTTGAGTTAACCTTTTCAAATAGGATTTTGTCTTATTTTTAAAATGTTTAAAAAAGTATTATATTACTATACATGACATAGTTTAATAATAATGTCTAGTTACATATGTACAGTGTATTTCTGTGAATAGAATTGTCTCATATCATGTAAATTGTCTCTTATTATGTTTAAACTGTTCAGTGAACAGATGACAGCTTTCAATAAAGTAATTTTAATAGGATACAATAGATTTGCAGTGAAATAGGAATGCATTGGATTTCTATGATCACTTAATATATATTATATTAATGATTCTGAATTCTAGAGACATGAAGACACACAGCCATACTTATTATTAAGTCTTATATTTCTGTCATTTATTCTGTGTTACTTTTGTGCATCAATTAAAGATATTACAGATCTCATTTCAAAGTTCAAAGGGTATCAAAATGCAGTCAGTTGCAGCTTTGAATTAATTACTGCTATTTTTGTAGTGCATAAAGAACCTGTGCCAAATTCTGTAACCTTGATCTTACAATCAGTGCCATATCATCTTGCATTAAATACCAGATGTCGTCAATTTGCAGTTTACACATTCAAATAATATACTAATCTAAAATACACCCTCCTTTAAATTATAAAGAAAATATGATGCTTTAATTTATCAGAGTGATAATAAAAAGAACTGACAATTTAGTCTCAAGTTTATGATAGCATTTTTTATGTAAATTGGTATTTAAAATGTCTAGGTTTCATGGCTAAAATTTCAACTAAATTATAAAATATTTACATTTTTACTGATTTTCCTATAAGCTATTTCTATATATGGAAATAACAAAAAATGAAGCATGTTTTAAGAAAAATTAAATATTTTCCAAGTTGAGAGCAAAGTGAAAATACCCTGCAGACCAGGTAACACACTAAAACACTTTGATGTCTTGCTAATGGTTTTCCCTTAGATGATGGATCTCTATGTTCAACATGACCATAATGAAGAGCAAACAATAAGCAAACTGAATTTGCAATAAAAGTAAGAAAGTGCTTACATAAGAATTGGATTTATTGACATTAAAGATGTTCTTCTGAGCCAAGAGGTGGCACTTTTAACTTCAGTATGGATTTCTGTTTTAGTATCGGTAACCTGTATCCTCACATTAACTGAATCACTTTGAAAATAAATATGGAAAGTCTATCGGTATTGCCACACAAGGCATTCCCCATAATGTTCACACAATTAAGACTCTCCCCAAGCCAATCCAACACTCACACACACACGTATATATCTATATTTATATGTAATCTGTATCTACATTTATGTCTGTATCTGTCACATTGTACAAGTAAAGTTCCTTACCAACACATAAAGCACAAGTAGAACTTGATGCATTTGGTTAGCCTATTTTCCTATAAGGTAGCTCCCCAAATATGGAAATAACAAAAATGAAACATGTTTTTAGAGAAATAAAATATGTTTGTGTAAGGCCAAATGGTTTCTAGAAGAAATGTGGTACTCTTAACACATAGGAATTACGTTGTACAAATATTTGTTATTGGATTGTTTTTCTGGGGTTGTGTGGTTGTCATAAACTTCCTGGACTATACTATCTGACCAGAATTTCTGATTGGAGAATAATCTCTGCATTCTAACCATCCTTCTGCAGATTGCCCCAGCACATTGTACCGGCCTGAGAGGTATTTATTATCCACCGAAAGCATAGTAAGAAAGCTGGAATAGCTCTGCCATTACTAACAAAGAGTAAACTTTCCAGTGATAGCAAAATCATATTTAGTGATTTTTTTTAAAACATATTTTCTCCTATTTTTTAGGGAACAGTTTGCAATGTTATATGATTCATAAATATAGGGTCACCCCTTCAGATATGTACTACCACACCCCCTGCCAAGGCGCCATACTCCATTGGGTATTCCACACTCTCCTTCCACCTTTACCCTCCTCCTCTCTCTCATAGCCTCAATTACATAGTCAGATTTCTAGGACTTGCAATTGGTTTGGTATAATCTGATCCTTTTATTTTTTCTCCATATTCCACATATAAGAGAAACCATGCGGTATTTGCCTTTTGCTTTGTAACTGAATTTGCTCAGAATTAGCAATATCACCTCCATTTGTATCCATGTTGTCACACATGGCAAGAGTTCATCTTACTGTATGACTAAGTAGCATTCCATTACACACACTCACACACACACACATCTTCCTGGTCCACTCCTCTATCCTTGAGCACTTAGTATGTTTCCATAGCTTGGCTCTTGTATCTGGTGATGCAATGGACAGAAGAGTGCATATACCCCTTCATATTAGTGTTGCACATTCTTTGGCTAGATACCTAGCAGTGGATTCTCTGGATCGTATGGTAGATCTCTTTTTAATATTTCCAGAAACTTCCATACTGTTTTTGATAGGTGGTAGACCAATCTCCATTGGACCCACAGTGTATGAGGTTTCCCTTTATTCCATACCAATGCTCATTTCTGGTATTTTTGATGAGACTCATTCTCATAGGTGTGAGAGAGTATTTTATTTAATTGTATTTATTTGCACTTCCCTGATAATAAGTGATGACCATCTTGCATGTACCTGTTGGTCATCTGCATGTGTTCTTTGGAGAAATGCCTGTTTAACACTTCTGTCCATATTTTAATTTGGTATTTGTTTCCTTGTACTGAGTTGTATGAGTTCTTTGTCGATCTTGGGTATTAGTCCCTTGTCAGAGGTATTGCGTGCTCATGTTTTTTCCTGTTCAGTGGATTTTATGTTTGTTTTTCATGATAGTTTATTTCACTGTACAGAAACTGTGTTGTTTGATATGGTTCCATCTATTTATATAATTTTTTTTTTTTTTTTGTTTTCCTTGGTGTTAGAGCTGAATCCTCAAAGACATCACAAAATGGTGCTGAGTTATAGATGCTAAAGCACCCTCTGCTTTTTGGATGCTGGTTGGCTAGTCTGTTGAAGCAAGTAATGAATAGGCTGCTTAGCTGCCCTCAGTTTATTCCTCAATATTTGGAGCATTAGGGCCCTCCTGGTGGCGCAAGGGGTTAGGTGCCACACTATGAAGCATCTGCAGTCACTGCAGCATGAGTTTGATCCCCGGCCAAGGAGGTGATCTACATGGTACAGTAGACCTCTCCTGTCCCACCTGCTGTTCCTCTCAGCAGTGTGTTTCAATCAATCTACAAGTTCTGGTCCTGCTCTGTCTCTGGTGAATCCTGTCATGCCCCACACCTCTGGCCTGTACCCCAATTCTGTATGCATAAATCTTTAAAAAAATATTTGGAGCATTAAATAACTGCACTGGAGAGATCTTGAAATGTCAGCATTATCACAATGTACAGAAGAAGAAAGAACGATGCCAACTGTGATTATGATACTGAAGAGCTGACTTGCTAAAAAACTAGAGTTGCAGGCAGATCCTCATATTTATAACCACTAAACAGAAGATCCCTATGGGAAAATAAATAATTGTGTAGGTTATGGAATTAAGAGAGATAAATTCAAAATTTGATTATGATATTTTAAATTCAAATTAACTTGTTTTTTAGTATAACACAAGTTCAAACTTTTCTCTCAATAGCTCTCTAAAAAAATTTGTCTGTACTGTGCTATTTCTCTAACCTGTTTTTACCTATTTATATAGAACCTGGTTTGTTTATTAGTTTGTAAAAATAATCTATTGCTTTGAGTTAAATGGGAATGTGTTCATTCAAAAGATATAGAATAATACGTGCACAGCTGTTGGAAAATAAGCTTAGAAGTATTACTGAACATAAAGTCATTTTCCTAAAATTGGAAAAATGGGACTAAAGTACTAAATCGAAAAAGAAAAGAAATAGAGCCTCGCTGAGCATTTTCATTGGAGACAGTCCCAAAAGGGTCCTCAAAAAATGAGTACAGAAAAGTTCACGCAAATTAAATATGTGACAAATCTGAAATTAAGCTATCTAATTAAAGTAGACCTAGTCTCATAAAAATAGCTTCACAGGCCTCCCTGGTGGCGCAGTGGGTTGAGCAACGCACTATGAAGCAAACCACAACCACTGCAGCAAGAGTTCGATCCCTGCTGCCGGCCAGGGGGGGGACCCACATGGTGCAGCAGACCTCTCCTG
>JAGFMF010012288.1:6904152-6935020 GCA_019455555.1 Galemys pyrenaicus | reverse complement strand
TGCTCCCCGCTCTCTGTGGTGAATCCTCTCACCTCCCCACACCTCTGGTCTGTACCCCAGTGCTTGTATGCATAAATAAATAAATCTTTAAAAAAAATAGCTTCACAAATTTGAATGAAATGTAGAGAAGATAGGAAGGTAATATACAAATTCAAAAGTATAAAGCTAGCTAAAATGAGAAGTTAAAATTTGCTTATTTGGAAATTACTGTTCTCTAGATATCCTCCTTCCCTCTTGTACATTTTTAGGATAGATATTCATTTTCTACTAAGTCTATATCTTGTAAATTCAAATTCAACTGTTAAGACTTAGTACTTCATAATGTTAGTGATGCTTAATTAATACACATTTCTAAGCACTAACAAAGTTTTGCAATGCATTTCTTTTATTGCTTGCTTAAATCTGAGAAAGAGATGATCGGTGTATTAGGCAGAGTCCTTCTACTCGAAAGTACTGGTAAATTATATTCATATATTTTGACATGGTATTTAAAGTGCTATTTGTTCCTTTTTAATTATTAGCATTTATTAAGTGTATACCACAAATGTATCTTTCTGTGGAATAGTAAATTTTGCAGGAAATAATTTTCCTCCATTAAAATATAGCTGTACCTGAAAGAACTAGTTGTTGTACGAAGGCAGAAAATGTTTGAAGAGTTAACTCTATTTGTCATACGCTACTCATGCGTGATTGACACAATTTTGTATGATCATTTCAATATAAAACAGTGACAAATCATCTTGGTCAAACTGAATATGAATTTTTCCACCCAAGGAGCATTACCTACTTGAGGCTTAAATAGCATCACCACGTGTACCCAAACACACACAAATAGACACACACCACAAGAAAATGGTGAGTAACATTTATCTCTGCCTTAAATGCATCAATAATTCATAGGATTTACAGATTTCATTAACCTCCTTCAGCACTTTGAGAAAGTACATGGACTCTTTTGGATGGTGATAAAGAAAAGGTGCATTCATGAAACAAACAAGTCAACAAAAAACACTGAAGTACAAATACAAACCAATGCAATCCCACCCCCTTTCCAGAACCAGCTAAAACATTGCATCATTTATTCATGGGTTTTGGTTTCTTCCTTTCTTTTTTAAAGTTAAATATGAGCTACAAAAGAGCAAGGGATTCAGGCTCTTTTTTGCTCATTACTGTATCTTCAGAGCCTGTAACAAATCAGGGCACAATAGAAGCCAACTCAGGGCACAACATAAGCTTAATACAAACATATTAAGTATATGAATGAACAAATGCTTTGGATAGTGTGTTTTTTTTTTCTTCTGCTTAGAAACTGTAGGAAGCGCTATGACTACTATTAAGTAATGATATATAGTGATCAGCTCCATCCAAATCTAACTGTGCAAAACCATCAGCTGCTATTTGTGTTATAAAATTTATATAAGAAAAGTCCTTTTCACAAAGACAATAACATCGTTACTACAGAATTATATATAATTCTGTAGGAAGTGACATTAGTGGGATGTAAGTGGTAGAGAATAAAGACAAAAGTGAAATCCAGGAGGGATGGGTCGCCATTAAGGTCTGGGAATGCCAATTTCAATTTCTATTTGCTTGATTTGTTGTTACTGTGTTGTTTTGCTTGGGATTTGAATTTTGCCTTCAAATGAATATTGCCCGCTTCCTCTAAGGACTTCACCTTGCCCATGGTAGAATATTCAACACAGAACAAACCCCATATGTTTCTTCTGCTTATTCATTCTTGCAAGAAATGACACTGTGAGAACATCATTTCTTGCTCAGTCAACCATCTCTGACTTACCACTTGTTTTGTGAACCAGAGATTCTCGTCCTAATCCCCTGCTAATTTCTCACCAACAACTAAGAATGGATTTGTCTATAATGCTGATGTTCTGTAGAGACAATTTTCATATATGAATTACTAGTCAATCTTATTTTCCTTTTGGGAGAGTCACTTCTAAGCTAAAACAGTTTCATTCTCTTTAGCTTGTTGTCGGTAAAATAATGAAATTAAGTGGCGCTCACAACATTATGAAGTTATGGTTGTGAAGTCATAAAAACATTTTATATAAAAACTTTAAAAAAGGGTGTAGTTAGAGTTTTAGCACACAGATAGGACACATTGGATCCCAAACTTGGAGTCCAGTTGTGAATCATTGTAGTGTGTTGGGAACAGTAAAACTTCAGACAACCTGTAGGTAAAAGAATTAGAGTTACATTGGACTCCAGGTCTCTTACGTGGCAATCCCATCTGGTCAGCATTATTGATTTTTCTTTCCATTTTGTTAATCCACTGCAAGGATTATGTGCAACAGGGTGATTTTTATGTATTTCACATGTTCTTAATGATCTCTGAAAATATATATACTGTTGAAAAGTGCTGAGTTTCAAGTTTTAGCTAAATACTACCTGTGTTTTTCTCTCTCTCTTTATTTACTAAATCAACCTTTTCAATCAATTTCTGGGCAACCACAGCAGTCCACCACTAATTAATTACTATATTATATCAAAAGAGCAGAGTTAGAGAAAATAAATCTAATTCATATGTCCTTGTATAAAAAATTAGACAGGATGATGTGAATAGGAATGGCTAAGATACTGCTCTAGATTTGGGTGTCATTTCATAAAAAGGAATTCTGGCAGTGGAAGGGGGATCATCAATGGGAAAACCTAAGACAAGGAGGAGCCAGATTTCTAGGTGATCTCAGCTCTGATTTCTAGGCAGAGAGCTCTAAGCCAGGAAGGAAGTCCATGGAGGGGAGTTATGATCTTGTGGTGATCATCCTTTCAGTGAGTGAGAGCTTCAGGGTCTGTTGAGATAGAACAACAAGGTCAAGGACATGTAGCACATGGTGATTCACTTTTTTTTTTTTTTTTAAGTTCATGTGTAGAAAATTTTACAGTCCTGTCCTATGACAATATGGCTATAGTTAGAATTTTTAGCATTCATCCAATCTTTATGTCCTCTTTATGTTACTTAAGGGGCTTTTTCTGAATTACATCTGTGACAGCAAGACCCAGAGGGATTTCAACTCTCAAGGGTCTTTAAATTTCTGATATAAATCCTCATAGATTACAGAATCAAATACTTAAAATCTCATAGAGAATTAAGTCAAATACAGTGAGTTTAAGTAAACTCCACTGATCTTTTGAGAGTACTCCAAAAGAAATTTGGGGATAGAAGCTTAGGGGAAAAAAAAGATACATAGCTAGATAGGTGGATGATGGGGCGGGGGGTGGCAGTTGACACCTTCATGCATTCCATGACTTCTTTGAGCTCATAGATGAGACGTAGATAATACAATTTTGATACTTACTAAAATTTTGGATATTCTGGGATGGCTTGGAGAGTTTTATGCTATATAATACAAATTACCTGATCTTAACAATATAAAAATAGAGTGAATAGATATATCAGTGTAATTATCTTCCTAGTTGAATGGAATTTTTAAAAGGCAAGAGAAAAAGGAATGACTGTGTTAAATAAAGTAATTTTCCTAAAACTAAATAGCAGGGCTTCCCTGGTGTTGCAAGGGATTAAGCACCAAACTAGGAAACATCGCAGCCACTGCAGCACAGCACGAGTTTGATCCCGGGTCAGGGAGGGGACCCACAAGGCGCAGCAGACCTCTTATGCCTCGCCCACTGCTCCCCTCAGCAGTGTATTTCATTCGATCTGCCTGTTCTGCTCCCCACTCTGTCTCTGGTGAATCCTATTACCTCCTGCGCATCTGGCCTGTACCCCTGCTCTTGTGTGCATAAATTTAAAAAAATCTTTAAAAAAAGAGTTGGGGTACGGGCCAGAGGTGTTGGGGGGTGAGAGGATTCACCAGAGACAGAGTGGGGAGCAGAACAGGCAGACTGACTGAAACACACTGCTTAGGGGAGCAGTGGGCGAAGCAGGAGAGGTCTGCTGCCCTTTGTGCGTCCCTCCCTGGCCAGGGATCAAATTCGAGCTTCTGTGCTGCAGTTGCTTCACAGTGAGGCACTCAAACAGCTGTGCCACCAGGGAGACCCTGTATCCCAGTTCTTATATGCATATATAATTTTTTTTAAAGACAGCCAAAGAGGTTTCATAATATGTATGTGATTGAGAGTCTTGTCACTTTTATTCTTTTTTAAAATAGTTGTTGAATATTTGTCACTTTGTATATTGTCTTTACTAGATTATGACTATGTTGAATTCTGAAAAATTCTCTAAAATTACCAGTGTCTGATAGCATTCCTGTCTAGTCTATACTGGAAAAAATATGTTAAATAAAATAAATATGAAAAATTTCTAGAGAACTCCAGATTAGCAGGATGAAAGAACAGTAAGCCTTTAGGAAGAAAGATGGAGAACCTTCTATAGCCAGATTGGCAGGGTGATAAATGAAGGCTGGTATATTGGATGGACAGTGTGCTTTGAACTAAGAAAGCACTAAATATTAGAATGAGTAAAATGAAATGATGCCTATAAATATAGTAGCACGGTCATTAGCATGTTTAATAGACCGTCAAAGGAGTAAAAAACCTAATAGTTATCAATGTTTTCAGTATTCAGAATTTTATCACATGTTGAGTATAAGTTGTAGGTATATTGTCATGTGAGTTTCAATGAATAGATTATGTAAAAAGAGATTACAAAATATTCTTAGCATTGCCACTTTATTCACTGTTATCTCTAACACTTGTTGAAAGGAAATCTAAAGCCCTATTTCAAGTATTTTGTTTTTATTTGGAATATGGATGTCATTTAGTGTAAAGTTGTGTTTGAAGTTCATATTAAACCTTTCTTGGTTTTATTTATAAATATTGTTACTTTAGATATAGATTTACATATAAATGGAAACAAAAATAAAAGTTCTCTGAAAGAGAAATCTCCAGCTATAATTTAATATTTATCTTCTTACGGTATTGTATTTAAACCTAGACAAATTGAAATGAACAATTCTTTCTAAATAGTACATTATAAAACCTCTTGAAAGGATTCATGACAAGAGTTTAGGTAACCTAAATGTACTTACACCTGACCAAATGAAACATACTTTGGAATTGTCTACTCTGCTGTTTTTGAATTATGGGAATCAGCCTTATAGTCTAACATGTGTTTTTAGATATAAACTTACTTTGTGACTTAATGTGGTGATCCAAGCGACCTTTAAAACCAAAACTTAGATAAAAATGAATAATTTTAGGTGATATTTCTGCCCTTTTATTAGTAATTTCTTATAGGAAAGTGCATGCATCTTTATTTTTTATTCTCTTTTATAAGTGAAGTCATTCACCATAAGGCACAAGTATATTTCAAACTGAAGTGCATACAGTCCAAACCATGTTTTGCTCTTGAAAAAATCCATTTAAGTCAGTATATTTGTATAGTAATATATTAGAACCTGAGAAAAGAAAATAAAATTAGTGTGAAAGTTATGATTAAGTATTTCTGAGAGATTACTGCAACATTGCACACCAAGAATCCTTTTGCAAGGATAAGCAATAGCTAATAATACACGTTTGTAAGTCATGTCGATGTGCCTATATTAGATAGTCTCCATGTTTTCCTTCAAGTACAAATAAGGAAAATATTTTTCTGTCAGAATAAACTGGTTTGGTACCTTGTTTTTTAACCTTTGACTTGAATGTCCTGGACTAAATCATGTTGTTATTATTATTTTAGTTTTTGCTTACTTATGATTTAAAATTTTGGGCAATAACATAAAATCGCCACATGAATGGAAGACTGTCATCTGCCTGGCACCTATCCATCTGCACCGAATTATTTTCATTTTGACCTCCTTCCTTCCCTACTTTGCCAGGTCAGGTCTATTTTGGACCCTTGAACCCCAACTCTGGGATAACACTACACCTCCACTTTCCTGTTTCCCCTTCTATTCCCGGTCCTGTTCTCATATGCCCAACTTATGCCAGAGCTAGGCCTATCCTTAATACATTTTTACTCCAATTCACCCCAATATGCATCATTCATGAGATCACTAAATTCTACCCAACCTGTATTTTAATGTCTTTAAATCTCTCTCACTATACACACTACTACCATAGAGCAATTTTAGAATCACTTTCTCCCCTCCCCCATCTCCTACATACTGGGCTCTCTATCTGATCTGCATCTTGGTCACCAATGATTTTTTTAAAGACAGTATTGATTATCAAGTTACAATCAAATCTACCTCCTAATCATACATTAAAATCGAAGTACTTACCATGACATGAAAAGCCCTTTTCTGCATTATCATAGCTTATGTTTTCACATAATCTCACACTGTTTCTGCATTTTAAATAATTCAAGGGGTGTTCCAATGTCGCAATACTCTCATATACCTATCTCTTTACAGGCACATAGCCTTCTTTTGACAAGGAATGTTTGATTGAAAACCACCCCACTCCTATTCCTACCAGCTGCTTCTCCTGACTCACATTTTCCTTCCTCGATATTTAGTTCAGGGAACAATCGAGTTAGAAAGTGAGAGTGCCTCTCCATCCTTCACTAGCTCAACTCGGGTGAAATGTCTCTCATATTAACAATAGACTCCACTATTTTTATAACTAGTGTATTTTTTACAAATATGCATTTTGATAAGAGGTTTTCTGAGCTCTGCTTAGGATTATTAGAGTATATAAGATTTTAAAAATAGTGATTCTTTTTACATCTCAAATAGCTAGTTGGGGATGAGTGGTAATAGGGTGTTATTGTTGTTGCCAGTTTTATAGCATTCACACTATGAATCTGGATCATATTTGATTAGATAGAGTAATGTAAAATACACATTTGCTGCAGAAAATACTATAATTGTCACCGTACTTTCATTGAGAAATAACAGAGATGGCCATCCTGATCTCTTACAAAAATAGCCTTTTGTTATATTTTTGCTGAGAATGAGCTCAAAAAAGGACAAGGGCATCACTTATAAGACATGATAGTTAAGCCCAGCATGGAAATTAGCCATGTTTTATGGATTGGGAACTTGAAGATTAGGAGAAAAAGGCTTTGGGTGAGGAACATCAAGTTTTAGTCACAGCCTCCATTAAGATCTCATCTTTGATTCTGTCATTTGTTAAGCAATGTTGCTTTCCTATTTGTAGTTTTCTTACAAAGAGATAGGGAAATAATATTAGAACTAGCATTTATTTCAATAGAAAAAAAAATCTCAACATGTAGATTTGTTTCAATGGACAGACCATGCATACGATGCTGGGGTATTCAGTACCCACCTCTCCAAAATAACGCCATCACCACTCCTACCAGAACCTCTGATAAGAAAGCAGACTGAGAATATTAAAAAGAAGAAGATAGGCAGAAATTTGGAAACAGGTTTTTGGTTTTGTTTTTTAATTCAAAGAAGGTTATAATAGCATTTATGTCCTAAATAAGAACTAGGATTTTGATTACCATCCAAAGAGGAATTAATCTGTAGAAAATGTTTATTTTAGCTTAAACACTATTAAGAACATGAAGGATTTATTTGATCTCCTTGCAGTTTATTTAGCCATAAATTACGGTTATACATTATATATTTATGTATGTTTGCTTAAGGAAACATACTGGGGATCTTATGTATTTTCACGGAGAAAATTTTTTTGGTTACTTATTTTAATTGAACTGAATGATTTTTGAGAATCCCCTAATATCCCAGTAAAGGAAGTGATAACTGAATTTAATCTACTTTTTATTTGAGAAAAATATATAAAATAGAATGAAATGTAAAGGCATTTCTGTTTGGGGGCTTAAAATTCAGTCAGTGATTATACTTCTGTACATCAGCAGAATAATTTATTTAGTTCATTCTCCTCAACTACCTTCCCGTGTGTTTGATGTAGATGAGAAAGTGCTACTTAACTAAGGTCTTGTGAATTCTTTTTATTAAGGTGTCTTCTCATAATTACAAATTTAACTATCATATTTATTCCTATGCACGAGTATTATAAATCTAATGACATTTAATATTTGAAAAATAAGTGGTAAAGTTTTTCCCGAGTTTTTATTATTCATGACTTATTTTTTTTTTAATTATCCGTGATAAAAATTCTTTTTTTCATGACTTATTCTTAATGCTATGCATTGGTGGGAACTTATTTAACTGTTTCCAGAACAACAAAATGTGAAAGATAAGGGGGCACCAGTTTTTATGTCTGTAATACTGATCTTTATTTTTTTTAAAGATTTATTTATGCATACAAGCACTGGGGTACAGGCAATAGGTGTGGGGGATGAGAGGATTCACCAGAGACAGAGTTGGGAGCAGAACAGGCAGATCAACAGAAGTACACTGCTGAGGGGAGCAGAGGGCACAGCAGGAGAGGTCTGCTGTGCCCTGTGGTCCCCTCCCTGGCCGGCAGCAGGGATCGAACTTGTGTTGCAGTGGCTGCGGTTTGCTTCATAGTGCCTTGCTTAACCCACTGTGCCACCAGGGAGGCCCCTATGTCTGTAATACTGATCTTTATCAGCCCTAGACCAGGGTGACATCATTAGACTATGCCGCATTAGCGGTGAAGAGCCTTCAAAATACATAAGTAGAGATAGAACAAACATTTGTGTTATAAGACCATCTGTCTGGCGCTTCTGGTAAATAAGAACGGGCAGAGCCTGTGTGATAGTGCCCCCAAAATGTAATAAAATTATTTTTTAGTCAACTTATATTGCAAGTTATGGCAATTACTAAAAATATCACTATGTGGGTAGTTGAAAATGAGGAGATGGGCTAGAACCACTGGTTGGGGTGGCTGCTGCCGATTTAAAAACCATATATCCATATATAGGAGAGAAATACAATCTGCCTTTTCATATATGGAGGAGGAAAATGAACAAGAATAAAATGTGATCACATGATAACAGAAGGAAAAAGTGAAGGAAGAAATGACACCAAAGGCAATAAGAAGAGAGTGAAATAATCATTTCAAAGCCAAAGCTTTAGGCAGCCTTTTCTGTCTTGCTGAACGATATACATAGATCAAATGACTTTTAGTAATTGCTCTGTTTCTGCCACTGTCATGCCCTTAGAGGTATAGGGAGCAGGTACAAAAGATACACAACAAAAGGAGAGAAAACAAATACCTTCTAGAAAAAAAATAATAATAATAAATAAGCATCTTCTATAAATAGACCAACAACCAGTCTTCTCCCTATAGAATTTATAAGTGTGTAGTTATTCCTTATGAACTTTCAAAAAATATATAGTAACTCCTTTTCTCTTTACTTCTGAGAACCCATAAAATTATTTGGTCTAAAATTGAAAGAGAAAAATAAATTCCTCTACATGTCACACATTTTAACATATAAAAATCAATGTAATTTTAGGTATACATTTGTCCATTTTTTTTCCCAGAAAGAAACAAAATTTTCACTGACTTTGTGCATTAATGCTTTTAAATTAAAAGCAATAGTGACATATTTGATTAGAAGTTCACGGATATACATGACTGACCAACCAATGACAACTATTTCATAAGGACTAAGAATTAATGAGAAAGAAATGGAAATACAATAGTTATGAAGAAAGTGGCACTGCGGATTTGACATTTATAATGGATTAGCTGTTAATTTTTCCTCTTCTATATGTTGCTCTAATAAGATTTGTCAGACTACTGTACAATTTATCTTTCTGCACATTTCTCTTACGGGTGATGGATCACTGCATATTAGAAGCTAACTTTTCAAATAAAATGAAGAAGAAACTTGCTCACAGCAATAGATGCATATGAAATAATAGCATTTGTATGATTATAACCATGACACCTATGCCCTACTTTTCGTTTTTCAAAAATATGTGTGTAATTGTGGCTAGACTTCCAATTATATTGTATTCAAAAAAAATTTTTTTGTCCTGTTGGGAGTTCAGGTATAAACCAGGTACTGGCCCCAAATCTTTTTCTTTCTCTCTCACCTTTGTCTTGGTGCCTCCTTCATTCTCTGTTTTTTTTTTTGTTTGTTTGTTTGTTTGTTTGTTTTGTTTTGTTTTTTGTTTTTTTTTTTGCATCAAACCCTTTATCTCTATTCTCTTTTTTCTCTCAGCGCATATATGCTAAAAAGGAGATTAAACTGCAAACATCATACAAATTGAATCTACTCATTAGAATTTTATTGAGATGGTGTTCACTTATATATACTGCAGTCCAAAAGACACAGGGTTTGGTAGATTTGCAGTTTATGAGTCTAAAGCTCGATGGACCAGAGGTACTGCAGGCTAAGTTTCAGTACTTGGAGAACCATCTATCTTTGGCCCTGGGTAACAATGTCACCCAAGTTTATAATGTGACCTGTCACTCCCTCTGGTACTAACTGTTAATTGCCTATCTTCTCCACCAATACATTCTTCCCCAAATAAACTTGTAAAACAGCAACCTGTTAGAAGCTGTCACAGTCTCTCCCCTCATGAAATATTCTCCATCCACCACTTGATAACAAACATACATGGCCACAAGGTCCATTTTTCAGCCAGTGTAAGCACATTAAGTCTAGATTTCTAGATAAACTACTTGGATTTTCAATATTAACCCAAACTTGTTCTTTAGCACTGGAGTTGAAGCCCCAATAGAACTATTTGTATTTTGCTGCTAAAATTCTTCAAGAAATCTCCCAAATGATAAATAAAAATACCTTAATGTTATCAATTGTTTATCTAAGATTTTAACAAAGTGATATAGTTCCTATTTTTCTTCAATTTATGTATAATATTTTAAGAACAAATGAATAAGGGTTGATTTATATAGGTAAAAATTTAAAAAAATAATTTTCCTATCAACCAAACTTTACATTTTGTCCTATAAATTAATTTTGTTTCTATTTATAAAATTGAAATCAATGACTTCTCAATTGATAAACTTTATTTTTCATTGATGAATATATTTATACATTAAGCATTTGACTAAAATATTTCTTCAAAAGTTTATGCTTAGCAGATATATAACATTTAAGTAACTAAAATGAGATGTTTAATATATATATAAATTCTTTAAAAAATATTATCATGAACTGAATTAGAATGGACAGTTCATAGATGATGAAGTCAACAAGGCTAAATGAGAACTAGGTAGTCTTTTCAACATTGCTATTTGCTGTTTGTGGAATTTACTCATGGAAGAAATACACAATATCTGGAGCAGAAACAAACCTAAAATTTAAATGAGTGCTATGTTTTGTTCACACATAATATTATTACAGTGAGGTGTTTTCTTAAAAAGGTCATTAAATTAAGAAATTGTAATTTATGATGTTGTTTATTCATTTTAGCATCCCCTGATATATAAGCCCCACAAATCATTATTTGGTAGGCAATTAACACAGAACATCATTCCTGTGAAGTTTGACTATCTCTTTGTCTGACTTTAGGACAAAAGTTAGCGAACAGAACATTGTCTTTAGGTTTTAAATGGACATTTGGTAAATATCTTTTCCCCTAGAAAATGCATAAATGGCAGCCTCACAAGAGTTTGCAAACATATTCAGAATCTCTTGATTTTCTGAAGCTCAGATTGAATACTCATGTGTAATAGCAATGAGTTCCCAGTAAGTTTGAATGTGAAAGTCAATGTGGATCACTTTTGTAAAACAGATGCTACATCTGTCATCTAAGACATGCTAAATTAGAGGGGTGGGGGTGACAGGGAGAGAGGCTGAGAATTCCTATTTGTAGAAGTGCTCAGGTAATTAGCATGGTCAGTGAGAATACAAAACCATCAAAGGCTGCCATTTGTTTAGCTATCTTTCTCACACTATACAGACTTGGCCTGGATGAAAAGCTAGAAACTAGAAGACAAAAGTTAATCATAGGAGCATTAATAAAGAAAAAAAAAAAGCATTTCTATTAATCTCTTAATGCATGCTCTATAGTATATTTATCCTTAACATAAATTAACACACTGACTTCTCAACTAAACATATCTAGCAGGTTCTGTTACTTGCATCATCTCTTGACCATTGCAGTTGAGCAAACCAAAATTTAGATAGATTAAGTAATTTGATCAAACTTTCAGAGTAAGGGGCAATATGTGAATCAATTCTAGGGAGACTGGCCCAAGAGCCACATTTTTTACCAGTGAGCTAGATAACGATTCTGTAAAAAATAATTCAATGTCATTTTTCAGTGGACTTGAATTTTTGTGGTGTAGCACAGTTCTCTAGATGGAAATCTATTTGGATCAAGGCATACTAAGATATGCCTAAATCTAGGTAGTGGGAAAATTACTGATAAAGGTAAGTTTGAGGACTGGGGAGAAATAAACAGCATATCATTATTGGAGATGTATATGAATTTATTGGGCTGACTTTCAGAATCATTCCAAGGCTTTGTAGTATACCCAGGTTTTGTTTTTTGTTTCTTGCAAAAACTCAAGTAACATGGTGGCATTGCTTCTATAAAGGAATGAAAATGGTGGTTATATTTCAGATAGCCAACTATGTTGTCAGGTTTTTTTATTTTGATTCTCTGTTGGGTAAAGAAATGTATATCTGTATTATACTGTTCATAAGGTACTAACCATAAGTAGATGAGTAGGAAAAGACATGGCAAAGGAATGTTTATGTATAAGGTCACCAGAAACAGAAAATTATCAATTAATTTTCAGCAGGTACCCCTCTTCATTTCCATTTCTTCCTGGAAAACAGCTAATATAGGATTACATCCCCAATCATAATAGGTATATTGTCAAACGGTCGCTTTTTGGAACCAGCATACAACTCTGATTGTCAGGGTAACGGAGAAGAAGGTCTATGCATGAATTATTTAAAGGCTTGTATAATCAGTACAGCATTCAAATTAAGCCTCAGAATGTGCAAATTAGGCAATTATTCATAAAAATTATTAACATTTTAATTTTTCAGAGCTCAATGTGACATTTTGCAAAGCTTTGCTTAAATATAGCATGGAACTGTGCAATTATAGCTATAGTCCCAATTCCATATTTAAGCATTATATGTTTAAATGTCTGCTTGCAGGTCTGTAATAATATTGTAGGAGTAAAAAATAGTAATAAAATTATTGACACTTCTTCCATTGTGAACATGTAACTTGTAAGGCATGATCAATGAGCTCTCATGCAGCCTCTACTTAATTACTTGTGAGGTTCTTCAATACTGGCCCATTTTTTTCCCCTTGGAGAACAGAGAACCTCACAGTGTATCGTCTCAAATGTCATACACATAGGGCCTCCCTGGTGGCACAGCGGATTGAGTGCAGCACTGTGAAGCACCCACTGTACATCAGTATAAGTTCAATCCCCAGCAAGGGAGGGGACACACATGGCACAGCAGACCTCTCCTGCCTTGCCCACTGCTCCCCTCAGCAGTGTGTTTCAGTCAGTCTGCCTGTTCTGCTCCCCACTCTGTCTCTGGTGAATCCTCTCACCTCTCACACCTCTGGCCTGTACCCAGGTCATGTGTGCATAAATAAATCTTTTTTAAAAGTCATACATTTAGGGCCTCCCTGGTGGTATAGCAGGTTGAGCGCCACACTGTGAAGTATCCATAGCACAGCAGCGCAAGTTTGATCCCTGGCCATGGAGGGGACCCACATGGGGCAGATGACCTCTCCTGTCCCGCCTGCTGCTCCCCTCAGCAGTGTATTTCAGCCGATCTGCCTGTTCTGCTCCCCACTCTGTCTCTGGTGAATCTTCTCACCTCTGACTCTGGCCTATACCCCAGCTCTTGCATGCATAAATAAATAAATCTTTTTTAAAAAAGCAATACATATAATAGATCTATATTATTCTATATACATATGTAGTCATTCAGTTAAAAATTATAATTTTGTTTAAAACATCACCACATACACTTAGAGAAATAATGAAGAGCTGCACTGGGTTGGTAGTAGTTGAAATGGTGAGGAGGTTCTATCTGATTACTGGAAACAGTTGGTTGTTATTTTTCTGGAAAATCGGGTATAAGAAAAGCAGAAGAATTATTCTCTTACTGAACTAGGTAGATTCTGATGCAACTGAACAATTTGTGTAATTCTAGAAATGGATGATTTGGGCGTATAGACCTTTGGTCTTTGGAAGAGATCAATGAATTTGATTTTGGCCAAACTAAGTTGAAGATATCTGTGGAAATTCCCTGTGGGTAAGATCCTCGCAAGTGGATAAAAATGCTTCTGTAAAATGCTATTTCATGTTTAGAAACAGCCACTCTGTAGTCTTAGTATGTTACTTGTATGTCAATAGATGGGCTAACCAGGTAACAATCTTCATAGCAAATCAATAGATAAAGATGACCACAGAAAAGCTTGAGATATAGAAGGACAGTTTTTGAAGCAGGAGGAGAGCCAGGAAAAGAAATAATACTGATTAAAAATATTAAATGATGGGGACATTAGTTTTCTAGTGTAACTGTAACAAATTATTACAAACTTGGTGACTTCAAAGAGAAATAAATTTAGTATCTTATAGTTCTGTAAGATAGAAGTCAACAATGACTCTCCCTGGGGTAAAAATCAAGGTTTGGCCGGGTCATGTCCCTTTTTGTAAGTTCTTGGCGGGGTGGGGGACTGTTTCCTTGCTTCTTCCAGCTTTTATAGATCACCTCTGTTTCTTGAGTTGGACCCCTTGCCTCGATCTTCAAAACCATCCATGTGGCATCTCTGACCACGCTCCCAAAGCCCCAATTCCACTATTGAGGAAGGTTCTCCACTGTCAAGGACTCATGTGATTATATTTAACCTTCCCAGATAACCAAGGATGCTTCTTTCATCTCAAAATCCTTAAATTGATTACATCTTCAAAGTATTTTTTGCCATGAAATTTAGCATATTTTCAGGCTCTAAGTATCAGGATATCTTTGGGAGGTTATTCAGCCTATTGCAAGTTTTAGGAAGTGGCTTCACACATGCAACTTTGAGACACAGGGAGGTATCATTCATAATATTGTCAAATGTTGCAGAAAAGTAACAGTGGAATGTTTCTGCCTTTTTGGTATCTTTCAGTGATGCCATCAATTCTCCTCATCTCTTCCAATTATGAAGGAGATTTACTTAAGGGTTTCAGGATATTTTAGCAAAACAAGGGGGTCATGAGCATAAGACAAATAAAACTGGAAGATTCTTCAAAAATAGTGATTAAGAGTAACACAGATTTTCTAGAGAGCCTCACGGAACTCAGGGAAAGACATATATTCACCAATGTATTAAAGGCTATGAGAAAGGATACAGATGAACAGTCAAAAAATGAAATGCATAGAGTAACATCTGGGAAAATCCCAAACGCAGGAGTATCTGTCCCTGTGGATTTAGGCCACATCACCCTTCTGATGGAGGGTTGAAAATTCTAAGTTTCTAAAAATGATTATTTTTCTCTGGAGACCAGTCCCCATCTAGGAAGTCACCCAGAGATGCCTCATTAGAATAAAAGATGTCCCTAATTCCCTTAACACTTAGGAATTTACAAGTGTTCTAGATAACCTGTGTCAGGTAAACAAAGATCAAATATTAGAAAAAGAGAGAATCCCTATGCTCTTATCACCTAGGGAATTACAGAGGTTATAGAACTCTGTGCCAGGACCTGAGGATCAAAGACCAAAATATATATTTCCTTTCATGTCACATGCTGATACGATAATGGTATTGATTTAAAAAAAATAAGAAATGAAAGTATACAGGAAAACATCTCTTGCGCAGTAGGTATTCAAAGTCAGTTAACAGTAATGAGAGTAAATGAAGTACTTATCTGCCAGAGACTCCATGGTATACTTTGGCTTATCCTTAAGTTTCAGCTGATAAAATGTTTATTATGTGCTTGTGATTGCTTTTTGAGCTAAACAATAGAAATAAAATGAAAAAGACTGATTATAGAATGTGAGAAAATAGAGACAAACTACATATCTGATAAGAGATTAATATCCAAAATGCTGGTGCCTTCCAGGTGGCACAAGGGGTTAAATTGTAGCACCATAAATCTGTCAGCAGCCACCAGAGCAGCAGGAGTTCAGTCCCTGGCTAGGGAGGTGATCAGCATGGCACAACAGACCTCTCCTGCCTCGCCCGCTGCTCTGCTCCGCAGTGTATTTCAGTTGATCTGCCTGTTCTGCTCCCCGCTCCGTCTCTGAGGAATCCTCTCACCTCACCAACACCTCTGGCCTGCACCCTGCTCTTATATGCATAAGTTATTAAATATTTAAAAGGTGCAATTGAATAGAAAAAGCAAGCAATCTAATTTTAAAGTCTAAAGGACCTGAATAGACATTTCTCTAAAGAAAATATACAAATGCCCAACAGGTACATAAACACAGGTGTTCAACATCGTTAATCACCAGAGAAGTACAAAACCATAATAAACTAGCACATCACACATGATAGGAAAAGCCTTTCTTAAAAAGACCAGTTCTAGAGAAGATGTGGAGGAATAGAAATCCCAGTGCACAGTTGGGAATGTGAACTCTACAGATGTTATCTAAAACAGTATGTAGTTTGCTCAGAAAATGAAAAATAGAACTACTGTATGATCTGTCAGTTCCATTTTGGGCTATCTATATCTTAAGGAAATGAAATCACTGCTTGGAAACAAATTTCCACTCATGTATACAATAGACAAGACATGAAATTGTGGTAGGGTGTGTGTGTGTGTGTGTGTGTGTGTGTATGTGTGATCCTACCATAAAAAAGGACATCTTCCCATTTGTGATATGGATGAACCCTGGAGCATTATGCTAAGTGAGATGTCAGACAGAAAAAGGTAATACTGTGTTATTTACATGTAGAATCTAATAAATATCAGATTCATGGATGTGGAGAAAAGAGTGGTTGTTATCAGCAACAGTGGGGTGAGTTGGAAGGGTGAAGTTTTTCAATGGGTACTAACTTCCATCTCTACATGGACTAAGTCCTGGGGATGTAATGTGCACCATGGTAACTATAGCTAAGTATTATATATTTTTTAAAATGTGTTTTAAAGATTTATTTATGCATACAAGAACTGGGTTGAGGTCAGAGGTATATGTGTGGGGGGGGTTAGAGAATTCACTAGAGACAGTGGGGAGTAGAACAATTAAATACACTGAAATACACTGCTGAGAGGAGCAGCGGGCAAGACAGGAGAGTTCTGCTGTTCCATGTGGGTCACCTCCCTGGTCGGAGATCGAACTCGATTTGCAGTGGCTGCCAATAGCTTGATAGCACTGAGACTTTAATCCCTCTACCAATAGGGAGGACCTAAATGTTGTATATTTCAAAATTGCTAAAAGAATAGATTTTAGAAATCCTCACCACAAAAACACAAAATGAATTTATTTTAAATGATGTAGAAAGTTTGA
The DNA here is from genome assembly GCA_019455555.1 of Galemys pyrenaicus. NCBI lineage: Eukaryota > Metazoa > Chordata > Mammalia > Eulipotyphla > Talpidae > Galemys > Galemys pyrenaicus. The sequence continues at coordinate 6,917,793 of JAGFMF010012288.1, read as the reverse complement.
ATCAAGTTGGGGTATAATGAAAACCTTTTAGTTTATGAATCACATAGAATTTGCATCATTTTTTTTTTTTCTCTGTGACGCCACATATTATCAGCATACAGAATTTGGGAAAACTCTAATTGTACACTCTCAGACAAATGTTTAAAACGACCTTTTATTTCAAATTAAAACACTGCACTACAATGGTTAACTTCTTGAAAGGACTGACATCATAAGTGTTGATGATATCATTAATTTTCATGTAATATAAAAAAGATAATTGTATTTCATTTTCTTCTGAAGATTTAACTTGGCAGTAGAGAAGACTCCCATGCTAACATACAAGATTAAAATAATTAAAACGGCCCATAAAACCTAATGATTTTTTAAAGGTCTATTTTTTAAAGTACATGATTTAAGTTACAGTTTTCCTTAAAAGTCATTGCCCTCATAACTAATTTGAATTGTCTGACAATATCAAACAGTGGGCAAGACGTGTTTAGTGAAGTTCAAAATGTGAATGAAACAAGATTGTATTCCACATGCAACTAAAATATGCGGTGTCCATAAATGACTACACATTTCACAATTTGTTGATGTATAAATAAATATGCCTCTTCCACACAAAATGCTCACATTCCCATCTGGGAAGAGTTAAATACATGTAAGAGGATATTTTATGCCAAGGAGATGTTGTTTCATGCTTAATAGAGGAAAACACTAGTACAGTCTCCGAGAGATGTGATGTAGTAGTAGAAGAAATGGCTTGGCTTGGAAGAGAAAGCAATAAAGGACAGTCATCAGCAGACAGTCTTGAAAAGGTAGTTTTCTAGAAAGGTAGTTTACCTATCTTAACTTCATCAGTAAAATTGATACCAAATTGTTGGCATAATTTCTGTGAGCTGACTTTGTGAAAATATTTTTCTAGGTGTGATTATTATTAAAAAAAACCTATTGTGTTTGTTGTTTTGTTGGCATACAACATGGGAGAAGAAAACAGATATTAAATGCAAGAATTTTTAGCATGATGCAATCAGAAAGTCCTGTTCTTAATCTGTAATTTGTTACTCATGAGATGAAAGTTATTTATCTAGTGTAAGATGACCATAATTGTATCTGTTCATACAATTTTGTGAGAAGTTAATGAAATCTTTTTACATGAGTCAGGAAATGTAATACCTTACACAAAGTAGGCACCTCATATGTCTTAGTTTAAATCTCTCATTTATCTAATTTGTGAAAATAATATGTTTACTTGCCCATGTATTAATGATTTTCATTATCAAAATTCAACTTAAATCTAAAACCAGTAGGAGAAGACCTCGTGTAAAAGAAGCCACACAAAGCTAATTGTTTTTTCCTTAATGGAACTTTTGCTCCTTTTCTTTTTCAGTCCTCTGGCTTCTTTCAACAGAGAAAAATGTCTAGAACAGAACAATAAGAATCACTGTTTTATATGAGGAGTCCAGATCCATTGAGATGGAAATGTGACCATGGAAAAAGATTATTTTTAGCTTTTTCTTTCCCTGAAGTTCTCACAAGTGTAGCATCATGGGGGTGGAGGGCAGGGGAGAAGGGACAGGAAGATATATTGTTTCATATGGGCAGTTTTAAGTCCTTTAGTTATTTGAGTTATAAGCAGCTCACATATATCATTGCTCAACAGTTAATTGTCACTCACTAGAAAAACCCCATTCAAAATCAGACACAAGTCAAATATATTTGCAGACACACTATCTGTGTGCAGCCTATGAAGCGGAAACTTCAACTTAATTCATAGTCTTCTAAATTCTCCCTGATAAACTTCAGAATCACCTGCACGTTGCTAAAGAGGAGCCATCGAATCCTCTTTATTTTCATATGAACACTGCTAGCTTTGGCCTAGTCCTAAGGACCCCAGCAGGGCATGCCATGTTTTCCTATCAATAAACTTGTTAAAAGGACTAATCCAGAGGAGTAACTAGCACTCCTGAATTCACTTGACAGAATTCTGCATTCATAATGAAACCTGGCCCAGATAGGTGTATATAAAAACGAACTCCTAACAGACCCTTTTTGAAACCTCATGAAGTAAATTTGATGAAATAACTCAATATTTCATATTAATTACAAGTTAACTTGTGACAGTATTGCCTCTGCAGAACCTCTTCATTCAGTGCACCTGGGTGCCCTAAGAATAGCTCTCCTGCTCCGACAGCGCCTGTAAAAGTAGGTCAGTGGGGAGGGGCGACTTACAGATCAGGCCACCAGTGAGTTGGTCGACTGTCAGAGATGACATCTGTGGCGCTCTGGAAAAGCACTGGGAGAAGCAGAACAATTTTTTTGCGAAGCAGTAACATAAGAAGTTCCTGTTCTTCTATGACAGTATCTTATTCTATCTAAGGACACAAGTCCCAAAACCCCCAAAATTCAGATTCCCTTTGAAGTTAGAATCATTCCTATTTGCTTAGAGAAGTTAATAAGCATATGTGAGTGGGCTGAAAGGATAATCATTGGCTCTGAATTGCTAAAGAAAAATAGGTGGAGAAGATATCAATCGATGTGTTCATTGTACAATGCTTCTTAGGTCCTGTCTTTAAGGAGCCTGTTTCTGGGTTTTTTTTTTTTACAACTGAGATCCCAGCATAGATAGCAGAGCCTTTGAGTGGCAATTCTTTGTATTTTTTGGCTGTTACTTTAAATAGTCTGAAATACTATTGGAAGATGAATGCCACATGTATTAAGAGCTGATATTTTTTCGGGCCTCCCTGGCGGTGCAGTGGGTTAAGCAACACACTATAAAGCAAACCGCAGCCACTGCAGCCTGAGTTCGATCCCTGCTGCCGGCCAGGGGGTGACCCACATGGTGCAGCAGACCTCTCCTGCCTTGCCCGCTGCTCTCCTCAGCAGTGTACTTTCGTTGATCTGCCTGTTCTGCTCCCCGCTCTCTGTGGTGAATCCTCTCACCCCCCACACCTCTGGCCTGTACCCCAGTGCTTGTATGCATAAATAAATAAATCTTTAAAAAAATGATATTTTTTCAGGAACTTACGGACTTTAAAATATCTCAACTCTGATGTAAAGGAAAAGGACATGGAAGAGCGAATTTAGGGCTCCTCTGAAGATGAGATATTGTGCCCAAAAAGACATCAGAATGAAGTGACACATAGACCATTAATTTATTAGTCTCACAAATCTCCTTTGCTAGGTATGGAGCATACTGATTGGCAAGGTAGAGGTAGTTCTTTTCATCTAACAGAAAAGAAAGCAATCACAAGAAAGTGTGAAGTTTAGATGATAATGAATAACAGGGGAGCACTTATCAAGGAGATCAAGGTTTGGCATGGAAAAGCTTCCCAGAAGCAATGCCAACTAGAGAAATACTCAATGCGTGAATGAATGGGTGTCAAGTAGAGAAGGTTTGGATTTAGGGTAAGTTTCCATGAAGAACCACTTGCATTCAGCAAAATCAAGTAGTGAAAAAAGATACAGTATTCAAAAAGCTAAAACCCACAAGACCTTCCATGTGGACAAGGCAATGAACATAAGGGGATATTGGAGACAGAAGCTGAATGGGAAGGGGTACAAGATCTTGACAGTCCCACACGTAAGCCAATTCAGGAAAGGTTGGTGCAGGCCTTCCTGGTGGCACAAGGGGTTGAGCAGCACACTATAGGGCTTTGGCAGCCATTGAATTGCAAGTTCGATCCCAAGCCAGGGACGGGACCACATGGTGCAGCAGACCTCTCCTGCCTCGCCTGCTGCTCTCCTCAGCAGTATATTTCAGCAGATTTGCCTTTTCTGCTCCCCACTCTGTCTCTGGTGAATTCCCTCATCTCACATACTTCTTGTCTGTACCCTAGCTCTTGTATGCATAAATAAATAAAATCTTAAAAAAGGAAAGGCTGAAGCAATCTAAACATTAGGAGTTCTCTGTCCAGACTTGAGCATGGTGTGGCATTTTCTCATCTGTGTTTTACAAGAATCATACTGGGTACAGCTTGCACATTATAATAAAGAAACCAACACTCATTTACTCAGAGACTAGCTATTTAGGGAAAATTATTTATTGGATTTGAAAGAGGAAATAGGAAAGACATTTTTATTTTCAACAAGTAATGATTAACAGGGGGAAATCACAACACACTAATTAAATATATGGGGCAGTGTAATAATTGAGTGAGGGAGCTTTTGAGGGCTCTAAGGCAGTAGAAACAAACCTCTACCCAGCGTATCTATACTGCTGGCCCTTCAAGAGTGGAAGAAGTCCAGTGCAGTTCACTTGCCACCTAGTAACGGAATGGCTTCACTTTGCTTTCTTTCTGTAGGTTGGACAGTCAGCCTTGGGATGACAAGAACATACTGCAGGTCCCACCTCTAGCCTCTGCCTCTGCCTCCAGTCACATGTACGATGCCTCTTGGTAGTGCTGCATTGGAGTGACCAAAATTGAGGCTAATATCAAAGGGCTGAATCGTTTTGTCTAATTGGTTATTTGTCCTATTATATAATGGACTTTCTCTAGGGAACGTTAACATGTGACTCAAAGCTCGTCATTCTTACTGCCCTGTCATATTTCAGTCCACTGTAATCAGGCCTGAAGATCTACCTCTTCTTGTCCACATCTTCTAGAAGTTGCCTAGCACTATGCCTGTTCATTACTAATTACCTAGAAGTCTATTAATCGCCTAATGTTATGAGACTTTTCTGTTTTTCAGAAAGTGGTTGACCAGGTGCCTGACATAAGCTCTGATGATTAGATAGATTTTCCCTCATCTTTACATTGAGCTGTAGTTCACCTGTGGTGCAATTTCTTCTTCTAGCGACACAGGAAGATGACGCAGGTTAAGAGGCCTGTGATATAGTCATAGGTGTGAGCTCTGGAGGGGGCCCTAGCCCAATGTGGGGCAAACCTGAGGGTTTAAGCTACTGGCTCATGCAACTGCTAGTGTTTTCTAGACACACTTAATCCATAGTGTATTAACCTGGTTTCACCCCACATTCTAGATGGTTGGATCCAGAAATCCTTTTTTGGGATTTTGAAATCCCTTTTGTGTCAAAGATAAATAAACTTAGACATTGGGTGATGTTATTTTGTAACTATTGACGTTAGGGGGGAACTTTGTTCTTACTTGTGTTCAGGCAACTGGATATTCTAAAAGGAAAATGAGTAAAAATAAAGATGGGGAACGGAGAATCATGTCAAAAAATATAAAAAGTTGGTCAATGTAAATGTGACTAAGCCAGCTTGGTATGCCAAATGGCAATTATCAAAGTTAGAATTCTGTATTCCTGCAGAAACAGGGGGACTAAGGTCTTATCTTCCCTGTTTCCATCTCAAGTTTTAGAGAAAGACTTGTGAATTGTAAGAAATGCATGTGCAAACTCAAAGGGAACAGAAAGGACTTACAGTTTTAAGGCCTTTTCAGTAAAAGCTCTAAGAAAAGGAGGTCAGGGGCCTACTGTCAGAAATTTGTGAGAACAAACAGTAAATTCTTTTGACAGCCCTGAGTTTTTCTGAGAAGAACTTCAAAGGGGGTAGGATTGTCCCTGGGTTGTAGCCTTAGGCTGGCTAAAAACCAGGGTAGAGTTTGGTCAGTCTCTTAATCCAAGAGTGTGAATATAACCGTGTTTGTGCAGTTGATACTCAGGATGAGTTCTGGGGATGTTGCACATTGGTGCCTCGTGATCAGATACTCTGTGTTCACAAGAACCTAACAAAAATTCAGGAGCTATTTCCCAAAGCATATAATTCACCCTTGAAGATGGCATAACCTTGCTTCAGATCACTGAAGTCTGCATTACCTCTTGGATTTATCATGAATCCCACATATCTTTTTCTCAAAATTGCTTCTTTTCACCCCAAGATGCCTGCTGGGTCCAATGGCACACATGTCAGTTCTGCTTGCCCCCAGCCTGCTTGAGTTGGATCTTGTGCTAAGGTCTACAATAAACTGTTGGTAGCCTTTTGCTTCCAGCACACTCATCAAAGAGTGCTGCGAGGTGTACAATATATGGCCGCCTCACCCCACATGTACTTCATGTAATGTAGTATACAAGGCATCTTTCCTTCCTGCTTTATGTTAAGAAATGAATCAGGCCACACAATTCTTCGTCCTTTTCTTTGGAAGGTGCTTGGCCTTCTTGAGCACTGAACTCCTGAAATACTTCCTGGTCAGATAGCCCCCTGATGGCTTTTGAGGTCTCTCTTTCACCCTGTGGGGTGCATTTCCTTTGCAGTCCATCAAATGTGATATCTTGTCTTTACATGGCACAGTGAACTTGATGCCTCCTCTAGAAAGGTAATGTGATGCTGGACAGGATGTCTGGAAGATCTATAAATGTGTATGTTCCATCAACTGTGGTCAGTGGAAACTATTTCTGCCTCTATTTCATGGTCAGAGTATAAAATAACATATTCACCAAATCTGTAAGTGTGTACCTGATTCTGAGCATCATCCAAATTACCATCATGGACAGTAGTGATCTACTATCATTTTTGGGGATATTTATAATCTCCATGGGGATATTTATAATCAATGCACACTTACCCTCTCCATGTCCTATGTGATGAATGTAAATATATATATATATATATATTTATGTATATATGTATATTTTATGTATGTGTGTATATATATGTGTATACACACACATATATGTGATGTCCACCACGTCCTTGCAACCTTTTAAAATCTTATGTGTGGAACAATCTGTTCCTATACCCAGAATGGAATATTTGTATGGCCTTAGCATCTTTTCTGGTGGAGGGGTTTTTGAGGCTTCCCAACCTCTAAAATTTGGCCACTCTTCACTTGACCTCTGAAGGCCAAGCACCTTGTGTGTGCCTCACACCAACTAACAAGTAACTGTATTCTAGATACATGTCCAAGAATCAGGAATTCATAGAGAGGGAAGGGCTAGAGAAACTAGAGTGAAGACAATTCAGAAAGAGAAGCTCTTTTAAAGGAAGGATTAGAGTAGAATTTGAGATTACAAAGAAGTCAGTATTTTTTTTTGTAAGAGGAGGCTCAATTCTCTGGTGACTCATTTTCTCTAAGAGGAGACAGGATTATTATCAAAGAGGGAGAATTCAGAGTTTTGAGGAGATTCTTTTGGAACAGACCCTATGGAGACTAGAGAAAGAAAAAGTGGAAGAAACAACATCCAGGACTTTTTTAAAGCTAAAAACCATAAATTTAGAATGGCACCTATCTTCTGAATATGAAATCATTTCCAGTAGCACTTGAATTTGGGGATAAGCATTGAGAATTTTGATAAGATTGAAACACTAAAGTGAGAAACTGAGGATGTTATAACGAGAATGACTCATGTACTTAATAATGGATAGGTAGGGGCTTCCTTGTTGGCCTAGGGGTTAATTCTCAGCTCTACCTACTGTCAAGAAGGCCCAGCTCAATAATCTGAGGCCTAAATTCAATCCCTGGTCAAAGAGCTAATCCACATGGTGCAATAGATCTCTCCTTTCTCATCTGTTGCTCTCCTTAGTAGATATTTCAGTAAATTTACCTGTTGTGCTCCCTACTCTGTCTCGGGTGGATCTTCTCACCCCTTGCACCTCTGTCCTGTACCCCAGTTCCATTCAAAAATAAATACATGTAGTCTTCAAAAAGAAATGTAATAATGAATAGGTAGATGGACTAATCTTCTGATTAATGGATTCTAAAATGGTTAGATTTACTTTGTAGTGTTTTTATTTTTGTTTTTTCAACAAGGGTAAACCATTGATGATATGAAAATCTTTATTATTCCAGATGGTAATATTACATGTAGTGAAGTGATGCTGATGACCTATTTTATTCAAATGTATTGCCAATAAATTGATTCATGTTTGTTCCTACATTTAGCAATTTAAATATTGAAAGGAAAATCAATGCACACTTACCCTCTCCAATGTGTGGAGAGCATATTACTTTTAATTTGTCTTGTATATATTGGGCAAAGTTCAACTCTCCTACACATCTTTTCTGTTTATGGTGAAATAGTATCTGTTGATTATAGAATATAAAATAAAATCTTGTCCATCCCACAGTAAGAGTGGGCACATGGTTAAATTTTTGTTTTCTGTCTACTTTCAGATGTACAGATTGAAGTGAAACAGTCAGTTCAAACACCTTTTGATTATTTCTTGAAACATGAAAAATCTATCACAGTAAACTTTCATTCTCTTTTAGATATCAAAAACTATATATACAATGTACTAGCAAGATAAGCATATTTTAGGATAGATTTTTGCCTAAGTGGAGATGAAATCAATTTAATATTGAAAAATCAAATATGATAAGTGCCTGACTTACCACTAAGTATAGATAAATCTGTTAATTGCTTTAATCATTTATAAATTATAATCACTAGGAGAAAAGTTTGAAATTTGTAATATCTTATGAGTAACTTAAATTAAAATGAAAAACACTTTTGCAATTATTTTTATTAATTTCAAACAGTTCTGTGCAATGAAAATTAAATTTGAAATGACAGCAAGCCGTGAGAGATAACATTAATCTGTCAGTGATGTGCTTAGCCAGTGGTTTGCAAAAAACCATTAAGAAACTTATAATTATTGGAAGAGTTGAATTACTTTAAATATTATAAATGTTATATATTATATATATATAAAAGTATTGACTTTTAAATATGGCATGCATTCCATGCATTGCCAATAAGTCAATCCCTGTTTGTTCCTACATGAACCTACAAGTCCCTACTTGTAATTATGACTTTTAAATATTACAAAAGTCAATATGAGCATACAGAGCCAGTCAGTTCATGTTCAAATTTTGATTCACTTTATTTTGTTTGTTTTTAACTTAAAAAATATTTTAACAACTTATCCTGTTACTTCTACTCTTCCATTAGCTCTAACAGAAGAATTCTATTAGTCATCAACTAAAAATGATTTAATGCAAACTCCCTTGTTTTTCAAAGCAATCATTACCTTGTTGGAACTGGTGTATTTTGTTATCAGTTATTTAGGTCATTGGAGTCATATACTAATTATACATCACAGAAAATAATTTTATTTAAACAATATTAATTATGCTGTTGATTAAATGTAATAGAGCATGTTCTAAAATTGCTAAATTATCTTCTGAGTGCCACTCCTGGTGCTTTGGGTTAACACTGGCAAATAATTTTACCTCTTCCCCTCACCTATTATTAATTCTATGAAAAATGAATGAGGATGATTATTTTTCTAATGTATCTCCCAGTCTAGTAATACACATGACACATAGTGGGTGCTAACAAACATCATTTGAATAAGATAATAAGTGGACAGAAAGTTACAATATAAAGAGTAATAAAAAGGAAGCACATTCGAGGCAAGACTTGCAGCAGAAAGGTTTGCTTGGAAGTAGGATGCTTGAGAGGTGTGTTGAGATGATAAAGAGACTACCTTGACAAGGAGTTAATAGATTCTATTAAAGGAAAATGGGCAATTTACTTCATTCATTCATTTAGCCAGGAAAGACATTGTGGTTCAAAGAAATTAAACATTTCGCCCAAGGTCAAGCAATGACTAAGTGGCAAAAAAAGGATTGTCAGAGCTGTCAGACAAAAGATTTTGAGCTTGTAACTAAATGGGCCAGTAGAGAGATCAAGGAGATGCTAATCAGGAAACTTGTTTACTTTGCCTAATTTCCTCACTAATTATCTATAGACTCAGGCAAGTCAATCTTTACCTCTTGCCTCCACTTCCTTCATTGTTTTAGAAGAGAACTGCCTTGCAAGCTCCCCAGCACTGAGTGAAATCCAAGAGTTCAAAAATGGTTGCAGGGACTATATTATACACATCAAGATCAGCGTCCTTGGGTCCTTATTATTAGCCTCAGTGATGAAATCTTATTTAAATAGAGATAAATGAGCTCTTAAAGATCTTGAAGGAGTTATGACTTTTCAAGACCTACTTAACTCAACTGGAGGACAAACAAAAATGATGGAAGCAGATAGTAGATAATTTAGGATGTAAGATCTCATAAGAACAGGTGGGGGTAGAGATGATTAAGGAATCTTAAACTAAACAGAATCTGAGATGGGGTCAGAAAACATCAGCCTGAAGTGGGGGTAGTCACATTAGACCAACCCAACCTGACCCCAAGGAAGTAAACTCCACAATTATTTCATCAGATATTAAAAGAGCATCCCTTGCCCTGGCAAAAGGCAGCAGATCTCCTGCCTCCTGTGTCTATGCAGGCATTTATATACTTTATTAAACCTGCCCCTTTCAAAAATGTCGTGCTGGTCTTTTAAAACTTCCCATTTGTTTCTATGCAGGTGTTCTCTTTCCTTTTCCTTTTTAAAATAAACTTGCTATGTGCTGATGAATGGGAATGATGGAGGATAAGAATCGAGAAACTAAAAAGGAGGTGCCATAAGACCAGAAACCTGGCTCACAGAAGGTGGGGGTAGAGGGATTAGTATAACCATCTTCCCCACTATAGAAACCGAGATCTTTAGGCACCAATGCCTTCATCACTAAAGAAAAGATCCAAGCAGGTAACAGATTGCTGTATCAGGTGTCTGGATGCAGACCTGAAGGTACAGATATGGAGATTGAGCCCACTGTAGACTCTCCTGTCCCTTTCAAATTCTAGTTTATTCAAAGTCAACAAGCCAGCCACTCCAAGGAGCGAGCCCCTCCCAAAAAGAAGACTATATCTGGGCAGTCTCTGCACTGGCAAGGGGCAGCCACCTTCTGCCCACCTGTGAATATGCAGGTGCTTCTCTTCACCTGCTCTTTTCTCTGCAGGGAAGCAGCCTTCTTGCCTGCCCTTGACCTGTACCATTCTGGGACTTCCCTTCACAGACCCCCCTCAGTGGAGGCAGCTCTCCTTAAGGCCGCCCGCCTGTAACCATGCAGGCTGCTCTCAGCAACCCTGTCCCTTTTGGGGCAGCTCTTCCTGCCCACTTTTGTCTATGTGAGTGCTCTTTATTCTTCTATTTCTCTAATAAGCCTGCTCTTTAAAAATAGCTAATGTCTCTGCCTTGTGGAGAAACTTGCATGGGACACTCGCCACGTGCTGCTGAACAGGGAGCTCTGGTGAAGCCTTTCCCAGAGAGAACCCAAGAACCCCGCTCTCCAAACCCACTGACTCCAGAAACATCAGGAACAGCTACTGGATTCTTTCTAAGAGGGACCCAAAGACCCTACATGCTGAACCTCATCACTTGAACCCCACTAAAAACATAATTGCAAGTGACTGACTTGTGTAAAAACTAGTTAGGACCTAGAAACTTATGGTATATCACATTTGATAAAATACTTCAAAAACTATGACTCCTTATAGTCACAATCTCAGGCCAATCTGCTGTATTTTGAAGAATAAATTACAAACCATCATCATCACCATATTATATATAAAATATAAAGAAGAAAAAATAAAAATAACAGCACACTTTATAGAGCTAGACAATTTGGGTATCTACCCTTTTGTGTGTTTGCTTGAACTAGACTTCAGAGATGGTTAACAACTAGAGGTTTCTTTCCACTTTATTGACTCCATTTTTCCTTTTCATCTTAGCCAGTGTCTAAATTGTTCAGGAATCTGAAACTACTGGGATGATGCAATCCATCTTTCCTGCTGACTTTAAGCCATTATTAAAAGTGTCTTTATAGCATTTCCTATTGGTCTAATTTACTCCTTTTCATTTTGTAGAAATAAACCCATTTTCCTTTGCCATCAGGTCAGTAACCATAAAGCAGTTACACTTGTGGTGTGACTTCATGGACTGGAGAAATACAAAATATCCAGGTGGCATTTTCACTTTTTAGTTCATTTGAACCATTATTAGATCTCCTGATAGAGACATTTATTCCATGGGTACTCAGAACTCCAAACTAGCAAAATCCAGTTATAGGAAATGTCAGACTATCATTGTGTGAGAGTATCCTCAGCTGTGCTGGAGGAATATGACCTTCAGATATGCAGTTCTTGGTCACCAGTAAAATGGAGCTTTGGAATAATATACATGGTTCAGGACATTAACATACCTTGTGGAACAAGCACCAAAGACTGTCCGCTGGCATCTTCAACCAGGTGCTATCATGATGTCTTCAGTAATCAGTTCTATTAGTCTCTATCCCCAGTTATTTTACTAGGATGGATTACAATGGACCAGTAGTTAACCACTGCCTCAGTTTTCATAGAACATGGATCCTTGTGCATGATCAATACCATAGAAGGGCACATAGAATTTTATTAGTTTTCAGATTGTATTTCTGACAAAAGCTTGTAGACAGGAGTGATGAATATGCATCCAGAATAACTGACTATTTTAGTGAGGACAAATAACTGCTCCTTACATAATGAAAGTGGGTTAATTTAATCATATTGGTATTATATTATTGATGGGGATCCCTAGAAAAATTGTGCTGTAGTGATCAGCTTCACCTCTCTTGTTGGCAGAATGAATATAGCTGTAAAATAAATTAAGTAAACCTTAGATTAGAGAGGCCAAACTGCTTATGATATCTGTAGGTCATGGACTTATTGACCAGGTAAGATTGACTGGAGGAAAATAACTGACATTCACAAAAGGATTTGTTTTTCTTCTCTTCATTATGTAGCCCCCTCTTTGACAGGTGTGCTTGGTCAGAATATGCATGCAAATAGAGTATCTCAGTGTCTGGGCAATTTGGGAAGGCAGTTCACACATAGCTTGTCCATCTCTGGAGACCATAATTCAAAATCTTGTCCTTCAAATTGCCAACTGCTTGGTCAAACAAAATATTCTCCCCATTTGCAAGATTTTTCTTTTAGAGAGAATTTATCTGGTGTGGAACTGTAACCTTAGCTTCTGGATGTCTTCGCTATTGGTACATTGCTTGAACCCACTTGCAAATCAGTGTTGCATCTGTAGCTTCTCCATTCATTCAGTCAGGGGGGATCCCCGTAAGGCTATGGGGATTTTAGGAGCTTAAATAAAGAGATGAGTAAGTGTCTCAGGAGGAAGTGCATCTTATTTCCTCATTTATTCAGTTATCAAACTCAGTTTTCTATACACTACCCTTCATTGTGTAGTGCTCAGTCGACAGCAGCGTGAATTCTCACTGTTGAACTGAGGTGACTAGAGCCACAGGGAATACAGGGTAAAGGGGGCCCATGGGACTGTGTTGGAGGGTTATAGGTATTTTGATGATAGATGTGTTGTGATAAGTTACATTTGAAGGGGTGTGAACCTGTACTACTAAAACATACAAAGTGTTGTAAATCAGCATCAGCTTTAAAAAGAAACCAGAAATCTGAGAGTTTAGTCACTGTATCAGTATAGATTAGCAGATTGTAACAAATATCCTATTCTCACTTAAGATGCTAACTATAGGAGGGTCTGTAGGGTATGTACCCTCTTCAGTGTTTTTACATATTTAAAATTATTTGTGAGATGAAATATATTTTAAATAGGAATAAAATTTGTTGGGAGATTTGGATAAACTGAAGTCAGGTGGGAAGCATCTGGACTAGCTGTAGTAGCGTATGACTGGAATGACAGCAGCACCTACCATTCTAACTGCTTCTTGACAGCTAATAACAAGACATTGCAGCATTAAATTCAGCCACCACAAATTATTCTTGCCAACTATCCTGATTCCAGGAAGGAAGGAAGGAAGGAAGGAAGGAAGGGAGGAAGGAAGGGAGGAAGGGAGGAAGGGAGGAAGGGAGGGAGGG
>JAGFMF010012288.1:6886605-6903943 GCA_019455555.1 Galemys pyrenaicus | reverse complement strand
GAGGGAGGGAAGTGAGGGAAGGAGGGAAGGGGGGAGGGAAGGAGGGAGGGAGGAGGGAGGGGGGAGGGAGGGAGGGGGGAGGAAGGAAGGGAGGAAGGAAGGGAGGGAGGAAGGGAGGAAATAACAAATAGCAGGGAGTTCATCTTGGCTTGGCTTCGTACTTTCAAGCATCCCTCAAGTTTCAAGTGCATAGAATTAGCAGCATATTATTTGCTTCTAAAAACCTAGTAAGAGATTTGGAGAAATAGAGGATTCAGTTTACAGCCTCTGCAGAAGAAAATACATTTATAAGAAGGTAGAAATGAATGTGTCTCAATCATCAAATTCCTTATTCACAGTCCTTAATTATTTGGGTGTAGTTTATGAGTTTCTTTCTGTCTCTAGAGGAATGGCTACAGAATCTTTTTACTAATTAAGATGGTCTATTCATATAATAAAATAATGAGCATATTACTATGAGAGCTAATCTTGGAGTTCAGAGGGAACAATTGGATTATGTCAAACACAAACAAAAATCATAGCCACATGATAAGGAAAAAATGACATCGTTGACTTTTGGGTTCTATTTTGCCTTGGTTGGCTTTTTTGTTTTTAAGATTTATTTATGCATGTACAACTGGGATATAAGCCAGAGGAGTAGGGGGTGAGAGGATTCACCAGAGACAGAGTGGGGAACAAACAGGCAGATTGACTGAAATACACTGCTGAGGGGAGCAGTGGGTGAATTCTGTTGTTCCATGTGGGTCCCCTCCCTGGTGGGGGATTGAACTCATGCTGCAGTGGCTGTGGATACTTCACAGTGTGGTGCTTAACCCCTAGCACCCCTTGGTTGCCTTTTTTAATCTAAGTTCATTCTTTTTTTAAAAAAACTTTTCAAGAGTTCATTGTTTTTTAAAAATCTGTTTAAAATCACAGTTTTACTAATTACTAAAATGTTTATTATGGAGATACATGGATTTATTAAGGAATTTTGTTGTGAATGAGAAGATCTAGTATGTGGAATTGACTAAGTTAGGTATAAGGCAGGGGGAATTCCCCTTCCCTGTGTGGGAAGTTTGCAATCTTTGTTCAGTAGCAAAATAGCAGATTAATTTTCATTTGCATCATCTTGAAAGTTGATCAAATATTTATATGGGTTGGAGCTTTAGGAAATTTGCTAGACATATCTCAATGTGTTTCTTACGTCTTGAGTTCTACAGTAATTTCAAACATTCTAGAAGAATGTCCTGAACCACTAGTCAATGTGAGAATTAAATAACAGAGATATAGTCATTACTAAGGAACCATTTCTGAATTCGAACAGTAGTAAAATAATGCTGAATGTCAATCCTGAAGATTTGTCAAAACAGGGAAGTGGAAGAAAAGTAGGACAAGATTAAGAGAATGGATTTCTCTCTGCTGTGTTCATTAAAGAACCACCAATTTGGATTCATCCTAAAAGAGTGATCCATTAAATCTCCCTGCACTTTTCAAACTAATGCTTTGAATTAACCCTGAGTCAGATTCCAAGATGCAAATCATTGAGCTGAGAGCTAGGGGCATGAGGAGATCAATGATGTACTGCTAAATGACAGCACCTCCCTGTCCCTCTCTCAGCTGTATCCTGTTGGTGTTCACGGCGTTCACTGTCCCATGGATTCACAGAGCTGCTGGTTAAAAAAAAAAAAAAAAAAAAAGCCTGGAAATTTTTAAGGGAAATCCATTGCTAACAGCCTTGAAAAGAGAGACTCTCAATATTTTAACAAGTGGAAATCTTTGGACAGCCAAACCCAGTAAATGAAGTTGGTTACTCTGACAGTGCACTCTTCAGAAGAAGAATACTAATTCATGTAATAATATTATAATATCATCGTATTATGTAATATATAGAAAATGTATATGTATATATAATGCATATTGTGCTGTAATATATATATGATACAATACTATTATAAAATATTTTGTTATGTGTATTTGGACAAAACCACAGAAAACAATGGAGAAGGAAAGTTCCCCAGGGAAAGGGAATTTAGGACTTGTACTGTCTATCCAAGAAATTAATTTCATCTACAGGGCTCAAATTCTTTCTTCTTGCTATGCCCATAGCTCTCGCTGAGATTTAGAGATAAATGTCTCTAAAAATGACCATTCTGTGCCATTTCTACTTATTCCTTTATACAATTATGATTTTTTTAAAAAAATTAAATCATTTTATTTATGCACAGAGGAGAAGAACTTAACCCTTGGCAGCTGCCTTCCTCTTGCGGGCAGGGTGTTAGGCAGCTGCTCTCATCTGCATGGTATGGATGTCCACGCCCATGAGTTCCATGAACTTGACCCTTTTGTCCTTGCACACCTTGAGCAGCTCCATAACACACCACTGATAGGGGGCAAAGACACATTTTTTTTTATCACTACTTGGATTGTGTTCCCTATGCACTTGGAATGGTTTGTGCAACACCACGGCAGTGTCCGTGCCCCAGTTTGCCCACATTCTTGGTCACCTGTGGCCTTTAGGGTGGCCATGGCTGCTGCTCTTTAATGGTCACCATGACAGAAGAGCCAAATGTGACTGGTTTGTTACGCTTATGGAGAAGTATACTGTCAGCAAATGGTAGATAGTTTTTCATATAGTCGCGGATCTAAGCCTTGAGGAATGTCCTCGGAACCGGATATGAATGTGTAAACTGTCTTTATAAATTTCTGATTTGGACCAGGAATCAGTAACGAATTAGAGTTTGCACAAAGGACGTGCTTGATTTTAGTTTTTAGAATGGGGACATTGCTTTGGAATCAATGCATAGGGTTGGTTACTGGCCCTTAGAAATTGTATTACCAAATGAAGAGTTTGTATGTTCATGGTAAACATCTGAACTGTAATGTTCACTCAATACCTGTATTTCTGCCTATGTGCAGTCACTCTAAATAGATCTATTTGGGAAACACACATCTCATTATTTTAGTCATGCAATTTGGGTAGAATTGATCCGATGCTCCAGTTCTGGGGGTAGACATGTTATAGGACTTTTAAGCAAACAGAGATTAGCTCAAGAATAGACTCACTACTCATTGAGAGACTAAGTTGATTTCCATTTTCATTTCATCTCATTCTGTAGATGATTGTGAGATGGCCGGATGCAATCCCAGAGCTGCTCAAGCCATTAGATCTCCATGAAAGCAGACATCCTGAGAATCAGCCTGTGTTCGAAAATCATTGCCAGGTAAGTAACAATAAAAGAAAAAATAATCATTGATGCCCTGGAATAGTTGTGGCTGATATCATTAGTGCATGGGTGTATTTCAGCGTGAGCCCTTACACTCCTATTTTGCTTACTCCTGAGTAGGAGTTTCTTTGTCTTCAACTGAAGTAGTGCAGCTACTTACCTGACAGGAGAGATAGCATAGTCTTAAGCCTTATGTCCCAGGGCAGGCTTATTCATCACAATCCAGATGTGCTGACCTCGGCAATTTCCCCCAGATAAGTATGTTGTTCCAACCTACATAAAGCTGGGACCTGTGCATGTCTATACTTTCAGGCATAGTTACACTACTAGAAAATTCTCTTTTTTGCACTTTCTTCTGTTTGTATTTTCTGTAATTATATAAACGGAATGTGCTATCTAGGAAAGAAGCTTTAATATTACATCGCATAAATATTCTATTTATGATGGTGATAGTTAAAAGTGTCAAGTTTAATTAAAAAAAGAAAGAGAAATTCTTTAAGTCACACTCAATTCATGGGACACAATTCACTTCAGTTATGTATCAAAACAATGCCAAGTATAACTATCACTATTGCTTTTGATAAAAATTACTGATACAAGGAAAATATTTGAAATATAATTTGGGAAAATGAGTATTCAATTTATATTTAATTTGGTTTTAATTTTACTTTCAAGTCAGTAAATATTTTCTGATCTCTCCAAAGTTAATTGTACTCCAAAGACTGACTTCACTTTATTTTTATTATGGAGTTAATATTATCATATGTTTATTATCACCCCAGGTTTTTAAAAGTCTGATCTGATCAATTAAAGTTTTAGAAACGTTTTGATTATTTGATGCTCATGTAGATGTATAGATAAACTGCAGGTAAAAATCAATACTAAAAGTAATGACCTTTCCTAGGTAAGGTAAACATAATATATGAATTGTGTGAGTATGGCATTGAATTTTTGAAATATTTTTCAAGAGTAAGACAATGGATAGTTGAAAATATGTAAAACAATGATACTGTTTTCTTAGACTTGCTCTCCACAAAGATTACCACAAATTTGGAACAAAGAAATAGATATCAAGAAAGTCTTACTTCTCAGAGAATAGTAAATTATAAAATACTATGTATCTAATCATTTGTTGTTTTTTTTTTCTAACTTCAAGTACTGACTGGCATACACAAATACACCTACATAAATATTCACATTTAAATATGAAATAATGTGCATCAGAGGTAAAAGACATACATTTAAAAACTGAGATTTTTTAAAAATATTCTTGTTTTTAAAAACCGATACATATAGTTGTATTTGTGGCAGCAGATTATATTTATACAAGTAAATGCTATGAATACCAGAGCTAGAGGTGGAGTTGATATATTTTGGCATTTAAGATGTGGTCATGCACATTCAAAAATATTCCAGTGTGTTTATCAACTGTTTGAGTCATCATAAGAGAGGACGATATTGTATTGACTCACAGAAGTGACCCGAGTCCATTTTTGGTCTATACCCAGAGAGTTAGTGGCTCACATTCAGTTGATACAGGATGTTGCACTATATCCTTTTACCTCTCTTGTTAGTTGGATAATTTTGTTTAGTTGACAAGTTGAAAATCCAAATGATATACAGTTTCTTTTTTTTTTTTTAATTTATTAGTTTTAATTGTATTTGACATCGTTTGTAGTCCCCAGGGGGTTCCCACCACCATTTCACCCGTGCACCATCACCTCAGTCCCTTGTGCTTTTTATGCCCTCATCCCCGTCTTTGCCCTCCCCTCCCTCCGCCCACCCGTGGTCCCTTGGGTTTATCTTTGATCTTTTGATCTTGTTGAGTTTTTATTTGTTTGTTTGTTTTTGGTTGTGATTGCCCATTTCCAGTTTCTATAAAAAGCAAGTTGTGGTAATTTTCTTTTTTCATAAAAATAAAGTGTTCTTTAGACACCCTGGAATTTATATATTTATACAGCAGAGTAGAATTTAATTCCATGTAGACAAGGTCTAACGAATGTTTTTTTTTTAATTATGGACTAATGTACTTGCCAAACAGTGTGTGGAAGACTCATTGGGATATCCTGCTACAACTCCATCCATTGAAATATCATCATAGTGCCTCAAAGATAAGGAAATTTGTTTTTTCTTGATATATTCATGATGAAGTGCTTTACACAGCACAAATCATTGAATTACTTCCTTCTTTACTGTGGAGTAGAAGTACATTTTCTACTCAACTGTGTCTAAAATCAGGGAAACCTATGTGAGATGTGTAGAAAAAATATCACTGCCTATTTTGGAATTAAAGAACATAAATAGCTTTCTTAAAATAGACTTTAAAAGTAAACATAACCTGCAAATGTTTTATATCATTCTAGATTATATGTGTGTGCATGTGTGCGAAGAAATGTTATACTTCTGAAAAATAAAGAGTAAGAAATTTCCTTCTTTTAGGGAAGAGAATCAAAATTTATATCAGAGAAGAAAAAGTCTAGTGACATAAACTTGATTAGATTAAATGAAGTGTAAGAAAAGTAAAACAATACTGTAGGCTTTGTGAAAGAAAACTTTTCTAAATCATGAAGTAAATTACCTCAGGATTTAATATATTTCCTCTATATAAAAATTTCCATATATATAGTATTTGATGAAATAAAAATTAAAAATACATCGGGTGGGGCAATAGAATTTTTTTCCCATAGCTATGAGAAATCATTGTATCAGTTAAAATTTATCCAGTCCATATCCTGTACATTAGCAAAGTTAAATCACAATTATGTTTTGTTTTTAGCATGTGCAGTAGTTAATTTCTTGCTCTCTTAATTGAAGTTATTAGTTTAATTTTTACTGTATTAAATAATGTCTCAGGTAGGAGAGCCAGATGATTCTCACTGGTGTGTGTGTGTGTGTGGTGGGCGGGGGGTGGGGGCATCTGAATCAAAGAGGTTATTGCTGGGAAGACTGTCCTGACCAGTCAAGGTAGTTTTAGCCTCAAGTACATTTTCACAGGTCATTGGTTCCTACATCTAGTAATCTCTGTAACGTTCAATTCTGGGCAGGAAAAAGAGTGGGATGGGAGAGTATCGCTCTCCATGTATAATCAGGCCTTCATTGATCTCAGCAGATTTCCTAATTTTAGCATTTACCCCAGGTAGGTCATCCAGTTCCTTATCTGTGAAATCTTACTGTCATACTCAGCAACTCAGAGTAATCCAGAGGAGGCAGAAATCTCCTTCTCTGCAATGTATAGTAAGGGACAGAGTATTGTAGCTTGTTTCTGGTTTTGAGTGCAAAGTCACAGAAGACGATCATGTCAATATAATAACTGAATGCAATGCTTTTGTTAACCACATTTTTATTAATTTAATACCATTTACACACCCACATCCACTAAAACTTGTGTGTTACCTCATTTGGAGTTAGTATTTTATATCATTCAGTAGACTCAATATACTATGAATCTCTAGAGGTTTTAGGTTATTTATATTAGATGGGGGAAATTTTGTTAAGACTGATAGCACAGTATCATTTTTATTAAAGTGTCTCATTTTATTTCTATTTTTCTTTACCAAATAACTACTTTATCATTGTTATGTTCATTCATATATGAGGTGACAGGGTTAACTTATTTCATAGATGACTAATTATTATTGATGTAGATCTATAGGTTATTTTTCACTAGTTAACAAATATCCTGAATGAATCTTTTCCTTAATGTTGTTGTACACGTATTTCTAATCTAAAGAATTTGTCGATAGTTTGAATATGGCAGACTTGCACATTCTCTTTGTATTCTACTTGCTTTTACAATATTATTCCTGTCCAAATGAAAAGCAAGCACTTCACACCAATGTTTCATAAAACCTATGGAAATAATGAGGTTAAAATTCTGTTTTGTAAGTATTAAACATATTCTATGTTGGTTCCATCATTAGTTATCTATTAAATTATCCTGAAAAATGTATGTTATTTTTATGAGAAATTATTAGCAGCTGAACTTATACAAGTATTCCCAAATCTCCTAAATATTTCTGTCATATATTATGTATTGCATATGAGAATTTTCTATAGAATGAAATTATCTCCCTTATCAGAATTAGTACCACTAGAGTACATCACTCCCAAATATGTAGATGAATCTGCAGATGCCTACCCATTTTCTAGCTATCTCTTCCAACACCCAGTACCAACAGAATAGTTAACTTGATTTGAAATATCCTGTGACTGTTTTTGCTAGCAAGAGAGGCTTTTGCTAAAAGACACATGCCCACTGTGCAAACTCTTCTGCACTCTTCTAGTAAGTTCTGAATACATTGACCTGGTGCCAGCCCAATACTGTGTCTCTCCATCTTTCCTCAATCATACCTGAAGATACTGGTCATTGTACTAGATTCTTGAGCAGAGAAGGAAATGAGGTACTGGAATTTGTTTTTGAGAGGATAAGTGCCATTTGTGTCTTAAGTATTGATTTGGTTTGTTACACAGTTTTATTATCACTTTTCCAGCTGGGCTACTTAGCACTCACATTACTATTTCATAGTAGTAGAATCTGCTAAGAAGGAATACATTGACCAGGCATTATTCAAACTAATAATTATCTCACTAAATACACTAAATTCCCATTTAATTTCATCTAGGCAAGAAACTCATTAAAATTATGTATTCCCAATGATAGTGAATAATTAAGTAAATATTATATCTGAAGGGTTAAAAAAGAGGGGAGGAAAAACATAGATAAATGTGGATTAACATGAGTTTGGAAAGACTAGATCATGTGAGTAAGGACATGTATTTGGAAGGGTAGGATGTCATTGTAAATTATGAGATATTTTTGGTTCTGGATTTTAATAGTGTATAATGTGGTGGATTGGGTTGATGTTTGAAATGAAGTAGATATCAAAACTACTGGAATTGATCAAAGCAGATAAATGCATGGCTAAGGACCATACTCATGAGTATTCAAGTCCCTTAATTGGAATAGAATGGGAAAGGTGTCAGATTCACATAAGTTTGGGGGCCTTTTAGTTAATAGAATATGAAGATAGTAACACAATCTTTGATAGTATCAAACTATTAAGTATCTTACTTGGGAATTTAGTGGAAAGCAACCAGTGGTATATGAATAGGGGAGAATGAATGGTCTTCATTTAAGGTAGAAAAGTAGTAGGATTCTTGGAAAGAATCAGTTTCAGCGAAGTTAAAGTTTGGATTTGTGATTCTGTAAAGTGATTGATGATGTATAGTAATATGTTTACCTAAGATAAGTGGTTATTAAAGATAAGTGTTAGCATTGATAGGCAACTTGACATGGAAAAGTGAATTGAGAATTTAACTAGAATGATTTCCTGGGTAGATATTATTCACTTAAAATACAAAAATCTTAAATGATGATCTACCTACTGAACATATAATTTATAAAATGTATCTGAAATCAAAATAGAATCCATTTAGTGAACACCCAAACCTATATTTTAAGTTAATTCCTTCTAAGTTTTATTGAAAGCCAAGCTACCTTTGTTTATGTGTAATCTTTTCAGCTAGTTCTGTATTCCAAAGTTCATCAACATTCCCTGATAGAGCTCATCAATAGCATTTGCAAGTTGCCTTATTATCCTGTGATGTTCTCATTTAATGAGGGAATTTGAACTCATTTAGAGCAACTGAGTAGTTTTTCAAAATCTCTTTACTTATCTTTGGCTTCAATTAGATCCTACACAGGTTTCTTGTAATCTTTCTCTTTCACCAAGCAGTCTTATGAAAGATGAAAAGCAAAGTAAGCGTTAGGTTCTTATTTCCTAGTGTATTGTATATTACACCCTTAGTATTTTTTTATTTATTTTTTAATAGAGATTTTAAAAGTTCCTTTTGTTGAAATATCGGATCCCTGATCTTGTTCTGGCTCTCTTTTCTTCAAAATATAATTGAGATATTTACGTTCATTCTTTATTATGGCTTAATCTTTTTGCCTTTTCTGGATTTTTCTAGAGCCTAAATGTAGTTAGTTGATCAAGGTTTGCTACACTACATTTTCTGTCTTTTCATAGCTTGTTTGTCAACAGGATCATTTATAATACAGCACGGAAACTTTTCCAGGACATTCAGACAATCGATTTATACCTTCACTGGTTCAGCATCCTAATGTCTGAAATCACCCTTTCACCAATACATTGACTGGTATTTTGCTTTATGATGGGAGACAGTTTGAGTAGTATTTACAAATGTATGTGCCTAAACTGAGTCTGAAACTGAGCCCTGGCCTTCTGTGAACCATATGCAAATTTACTAATTCTTGGTAACCCCAAGAAAATGTTCTTGTCAATAGATAAGGATAGTGGTAGATACCTTAAAAAGTTGCTGAGACAATTTTATAGAATAATTATATAGAATAATTATACCATAAGTAGAGTAACTCAAAACATTTTATTAATCTTTTTTATTATTGCTAATAGTAAATATATATCAACACATTTTTTTGAAAGTGCATATGTACCGTTTTCTTCTTTTATAGCTTATTTTTGAGTGCAGTAATTTGTATTTTTTCAAATATCCTTCAGTGAGGAATAAGGATTTTGGAACCTTTTTTAGCTTTGAACATCAACATATTATAACGTGTTTGGTCTATTCCCTAATGCCCCCGCCCCCAACTGTTTCTTAGTTTATTCCTTATTTTATTTATTTCTCACTTTACTTCTGTGGTGGTACTTAATGTTCTTATTTTTCTCATTAATATGGCTTTCATCTTAAGCGTCAGAGGTAGGTTCAGGTTCTTTTCTTTTTTTTTTTTTTAACCTATTCACAGAATTCCATTTGAAACTCTACTGTATTTTTTCCCCAAATATTATCTTTGTTGGTTTTATGGTTTTATTACAAGTGGGAAAATCTGACACTCTTATGACTGGAGGGAAACACACTGTAACATTTTAATTGAATTATACATATCAAGGTCAGGACACAGAGGTTTTACAGAGGGCTCTTCCGGGATCCTCAAAAATCACTTTGTGACAAATGATTCTGTACTTAGTATAAAAAAAAAGTCATTTTTTTGAGGCTTAAATTTGATTTGTGCAGAATTCTGTAAGCATCTTTTTTATTGAAGGCATTGCTTATGCCATTTTATTTCATTTATGAGAATGCAAATGGAATAATTAGAATTTTGTACAAATGCCATTTTAATTTGAATAAACAAAACATAGACCTTGTCAAAATCAGAGTGAGAAGTACAAACAATCCTAGTCTATATATTTCTACAATAACGAACACTGCTAACAATCTAGCACATTGAACGCAAAAGTTCACTGAGAATCTGCAATATCCTGTCCAACTTGTGATTTTCATGTCTTATAACAAAACTCCAGCTTTGGCTTCTATGAAAAGAGAGACAACTAGACCAGCATGTTCCAGCTGGTAAATGTTTTTGCTCAGAGGCTTTGGCCAGAAATCATCAAATAGATCAGTCAGCATAACTATAGGAGTCTGGGGAATGTTTGCTGACACATGGCTTTTTGATGCAGCAGAATATCTCTGCCCCAATAAATCTGTATCAGATGTTTTAAAGTTTCCTTCGTTTGTCAGTTGGGATGGGATGTTTCCAGATAGGTGGTCCATTTTATCAGTTTCTTTCTGCATCTATAGAGTGTCCAAATGATATTTTTCTTCTTTTTTTCTATTTCAGTAATGAGTTTGATCCATTGCTTTTATGGTAGTGAATCCTCCTTTTTTCCTTGGTTATGTCATATTAATGTATAATTGGATAGGTTTGCTAATATTTTGTGTAGCGTTTTTCTATCATTTTTCATCAAAGAGGTTAGCCTGTAATTTTATTATCATGTAATGCCCTGACGATTTTATTATCAAAATTATGTTGACTCTAAGATTTGTTCTTTCCTCTTTTTTATTCTCTTGAAAAATTTGCATAGAAGATTTATTTTAATGTTGTATTTAAATGTGAAATAGTAAGTAGATAAGTCATTTGTCAGTAGAATTTATTTCATGTAGAAATTCGTTTCTTAAAAATATTTTGCAAGCGTTTTGTTTTTATCATAATTACTCTGATTTATGAAATGTCTAGAAATTAATACAATATTCCTACTTTTATTTTCCATATTGGTAGCATATATTCTGTTTCTATTTTTTTCACATTAATATATCTTTGTGGTTCTCTTTTCAATGAAAAAGTTTTGTCTTTGAAGCATTCTTTATTGTTTTTGTTTTCAATATGTATATTTCATTTATATCATAATTTGCTTTTTATTTATTTAAGCTCAATTGTTTTATTTTTGTCTTTAGATTTATCATTATTAATTTCTAGTATGTGTATTTGATGGTGTAAATTTCCTTCTAGTCATTGAATTTTAAAATTTTATGTTCATTTTAAAAGAACTCAGATTTTCTCTAATTACTATTTTAGTTCTATTTGAAAATTTATAATTACTACAAATGTTCTAAAATAAAATAATACTAATGAATTAAAAAATTAAGCAGAACTAATATTCAAAAATGTCCACCATAACAATAGTTCAGAAATAATATTTCTGATATATTTTAAAACAGTGATATACTGCTTAATGTTTACTTTGTAATTTCATATCAAAATAAGAGAAATGTTAATATATCTATTTGCATTATGATGGAGTATTATGAAAATACCAACAAAGCTTAGCAGATGACTTCACCATGGGACAAAATTGATGTAAATTATCTCCATGTTTAATTATTTTAGAATACAATTATATGAAAATCTAAAATGTGAAACTTGTAAATAAATAAAATCAAAATTTTATATTAAATGTAATTAGCATTAAATACCATGCATCTTGCTTAGATAATCTCTCTTCTCCCTTGGGTAAGTTGAGCTATAACAAGTATTTCCACTGGTACTATTTCTTTATGAAACTCCTTGTTGAAATATCGCATGACAATTTTAAGAGCAGAACTCACAGGAAAATATTATTTGTTCTTAACATTGTGATTCAACTGTTTCTTCTTGACACATAACTAAAAAGTAATAGCTACAAATGTAGGTGAGGTGTTTGTTAATACTGGAACTCTGCCTCAGTGACTTCTCTTTTCTTTTAAAAATCTTTGGGTGTCTTGATGTCTTGATGGCGGGTGAAGAGAGGTAACATACCTGTAAAGAGATGTGAACACTTGAGACTGTGAATCTTTTACAGTATTACCAAGGAATGTTGCCCCTCAAAAGTTCATTATCATATCAATGTTATGTAAATCCATCTGTACCCTGAATCAAATGTTTTATTTTGAGAAAATTACAGACTGTTATGTATATTATTATATTACCTTGGATAATATGGTCCTAAGTAATATGCTAGCATGTATATCTGCAATGTATAAAATAAATTAGAAGCCATAACAAGCCAAAAAAAGTAAAGTTGAAACCCCCAAAATTTTTAAAGCACTATATCATATTAATAGAATAAAAAGTAATTCTCATATGGTCATTTCAACAAGCACAGAAAAATGAATCTCAAAAAAATTCAACACCCTTATAATGGGGGCTTTCTTGACTTAAAGGGGTTCTGTGGGAAAGCGACAGCTAATGTCTAACTTTAGAAACACTTTATGTTCTTCTCTTAAAATCGGGAATAAGAAGAAGGATGTCTACTCTCATTATTTCTATTCAGCATTGTACTGCAGTTTCCATCTATAGCAGTGAGGCAAAAGAAAGAAATGAAAGGCATCCACACTGAAAAGGTCTCAATGATGTGTAAGTCAGGGGATTCGAGTGTCCGTTCCTCAGTTTTCCTTGGTCACATTCATTAGATTAGTTCTGGTCTATACAGTGGAAGGCAGAGGCTCATCCTGCAAGAAAATAACGTTTACAAAGAATCCCTGTGTCACATTAGAAGATAATATGTCTTTACATAGTTATCTTGATTGGTCCTTAGAATTCCCTGGAAAATAGCTATCATGATCACTATTTGATACGTGAGGAAGCTGAGGCTCACAGCAGCAGTCATGTGATCAAACTATTGGCACTCCTTTCAACTCTGGTTAAATTCCAATACACTAAAATTAACTTTTGAAAGTATAAACTAAATATGTTACTGATTTGGTGTATTCAGAATTTTCTACACTTTCTAGGTACCAAATAGCACATCAGCAATCTAAATATTTTCGACAAGCTGCAGAATTTGAATTTTTTTCTGTTCATGAACACTCAATTTCACCTGCTTCCGTTTAGTTAATTGAACCAGTGATTGTTCTTGAACATGTGGGTTGGTTGTTTTCTGCCTGAAATAATTACGCAATGAGGCTTACTCCAGGGCTATCAGCAGGAAGCTAGCAACCTGGTTTGGTTAGAAGAATGCATATACCATTTGTGTGTCTTTGCCAGATGGAGAAGCAGATGGGTATGTAATACATGCAAAACTAACTACATGACCTCAAATTTCCTCAGTATCCATTACCAACAAGGTCAAGGTTTTTAAAAACCAAATTGTCCACCCACTATATTACTAGAAATCATTTCAGAATACATTTCTATGTATGGGTCTGTATTATACAAAGCAAATAATTTTTTAAGTCAAAGAGTACATGGGTTGCCTACTACTAAAATGTGTGGTAATAGTGTTCATTAACTTGGATTACTGAATAACCTGGTAGTTAAAAAAAAAAAAAAGACTCTTTTTTTTAGAGTTTTACCTTTATGCTTCTCCCAGAATACAGATTTAAATAAATAATTTTAATACTATGATTTCTTTCCTCTAATTGAGGTAAAAAGCAATTTTAATTTGAAGATGTACATTGCCTTCATTTATGGGTGTACACATCTATCTATCTATCATCTATCTATCTATCTATCTAGCACTCATCTATCACCTGTCTAAAAATGCGACTGTTATAATTTTGAGCAATGCAATAATTATTAACTGTGCTTCCCCACTCATAGAAGTTCAGAGTTTTCCAACATATTTACATATCTGTTTGAATTTTAATCTTAATTATATGAACTTGTATGAAAACCTTTAATTATATTGTTAAAACAAGGTACACTTATTTCTAGTATTCCTAGATATGCAGTTGCCATTACAATGGAAAATTAAAAAGGCTGTGGAAGAATGTGTTCATATCACAAGTCTGAAAGTGAAGTTAATCATAATGCTTAGAAAAGAACACTCAGAAAATGAACATTTACTTTCTTAGTGACACATGCTAACATATTTCTGAGTTTTATGCTATTATTTACATTTTAAAATGTAATTCTTGTATTGCATTTCATGTTTCAAACACATGTCATTTAATTGTTCAAAACCTGGTTTATTAAATTGGAAAATGGTAAATGAAATAGTAACATAGAACAATTGAAATTAATGCTGAAAATTCATGAAATCAAACATAAATAAATTTAAATAGTAGATGAAATTTTACTCCCTAGGAAATGAATAGTCTGAATCCATTTTTTATAGTTATGAATTACAAATGTTAAATAAGTGATAAAGATCTTTAAAATTTAAGTTTATTTAGCCCTAGTTCCTAGGAGATACCTCAATATTATGAAGAATTTTGATGACTATCTTGTTATTGTTCAAAAAATGAAATAATTTTCTGTCAATATATTTTTCAATCAGTTACATAATTATATAATGTAGATGTAAAACAACATTTCCATTTGATATTAGAAGCAGATACATTATTTTTTCTTGTGGTCAAAAGTACAGTTGATGAAATAATCACTTTGAATATGTAGCAGCAAGGGATAAATCTCTAATTACTTTTATTCTCCTTATTACTAAAAATCAAATCTTATGACTTGGTTTCAGTTCTGATATAAAGAGTTTGGATGGTCTTACAGCTGTCAACAAGAAAAACCTGGACAAACAGAAAGTCATTGGCTTTTCATGGAATTGTCAGAAAACTGAGATATAGGGCATGACAGAGTCTTGAAATCCAGGGAGACAAAGGAAAGTCCAGAGAATCACAACAAAGCACATCTTACCTGCAGTAGTAGGTTCTAGAAACGAGTCTACTAGGAACACTTCAAATAGCATTTTAGCTAATTGATATATGTTGAGTGTGTTTTAGCATGAAAATCCATAGTATCTGCCATACTTTGAGGATAGGAATCCCTCCAGGGTCTTATGGTGAATGTCTGAGCACAGAAATCTTAGGCTCTGGCAAATGAAGGATGAAAGTAATCCTTGCCAGTCAATATGTCTAGATTATTCTTTATTATCAAATATATCTCTGTATATCTACCTATCTATCAATCTATCTATCTTTTAGATTTTGTAAAGATATAAAATATATAAATATATAAGGTACATATATGTGCAGGAAAAGAATATAGGAAATTTTCCCAAATGTCATATTATTAACCTTTGGATTGTGGGACTATGGGTTACTTTTTATTTTACTATATTTTTATGGAGTTATCATTGGTTTATAAAGTTGTGTGTGACTTATAGGTAGAGTATCTCCCCCTTCAGGTATTACTCCACTATAAAACACCCACACTCCTTGTGTTCCTTCTGACTTTATCCTCTCCCCTCTCCACCCTGCTGTGGGAACTTCAGTCCTACATTTTCCTATGATTTTCTTTTTTTTTTTAAGATTTATTTATTTATGCATACAGGCACTGGGGTACAGGCCAGAGATGTGGGGGTGGTGAGAGAATCCACCAGACAGAGCAGGACACAGAACAGGCAGATTGACAGAAGCACACTGCTGAGGGGAGCAGTGGGCGAGGCAGGAGAGGTCTGCTACGCCATGTGGGTCACCTCCCTGGCCTGCGGCAGGGATCGAACTCGTGCTGCAGTGGCTGCAGATTGCTTCATAGTGCGTTGCTTAACCCACTGCGCCACCAGGGCGGGCCCTTTCCTATGATTTTCTATTGGGTTAGCCGTATGGACCATTTGCTCTGTTTCTCTGTCTATTCCATATATAAATGACATTGGCTTCCACTGATATTCCTAAAAAAATCTAGGTCATTCAAAAATGGACCATCTGGGGAACTGTCACAAGAAGAGCCTAAAGAGACTAAAAGCCAATTGTATTGATAAATCCCAGCTAGATCCTGCAACAAAAATAAATGGACACTAAAGAAAAACTAAGGGATCCTGATAAATTATGAAATTTAATTAATAATGTGCCAATGTTGGCTCATTAATTGTGACCAAAAGACCACAGTAGTGGAAGATGTTAATGAAATAAGAAATGGTCATAGAGCATAGGAACTTCTCTTTACCACCTCACAGACTATAATTGTTATAAAACTTATAAAAATATCTAACATATTCATAATGACTGTCACTCAAAAGATAATATTTAGTGAAATGTTTAATGGGATATATTCCCTATCATTAATGGTCCCATGGGTAGAATATAAACTGGAAATTGGTAATTGAAATCATTACTGATGGTACACAAATTCTATATGAAAAAATATCATTAAGAATTATATTGTTATATAGTCAACATACATTGGGTTTACTCTTTTAAAGAGTATGTTTCAGTGACTATTAGTATGCTCATAGCATTGTAGAGCAACTTAAAACATTTCATCAAATCCACCCATAATTCTGTATCATTAGCACCCATTCTCTATTTCACATTAATCTCCCCTCCCCAGACTACACCCAACCCACTTTCTGTTTGTATGACTCTGCATTTCTGGATATTTCATATATATAGAAACCTGTAATACTTGGTA
Source organism: Galemys pyrenaicus (assembly GCA_019455555.1). Taxonomy (NCBI): domain Eukaryota; kingdom Metazoa; phylum Chordata; class Mammalia; order Eulipotyphla; family Talpidae; genus Galemys; species Galemys pyrenaicus. The sequence goes on along the minus strand of JAGFMF010012288.1, from coordinate 6,887,086 downwards.
TTTTGTCACTGGTGTCTTTCAATTAGCATGTTTTCAGCTTGACTCATGTTGTAACTCATATCAGTGCCTCATTCCTTTTATTGTAAAATAAGATTGTGTTGTATGAAAATACTCCAGGTGTATTCATTAATCATTGATAGACATTTCAGTTGTTTCCACTTCTTGGAAATTATATATGTGAATTATTGTGCACAGTTTTTCTATGGCAATAGGTTTTCAATTCTCTTACATATACATACTTAGGAGTATAACATTAGATGGATTTTTGTGAGACATATGAGAATCTGCCTATATTCATCTTTCCATGTGTTTCTTAGTCATTTGTATGCCTGCTTTTATTTTTTTTGGGAAAATTCAAAATGGTTGCTTTTAAACTAGTATGTTATTTTTTTTTTCATTTTTTTTATTAAAATATTTTAAAATTTACATATACTTGCCATTAATTGTAATCCCCATGTATTCCCCATCACCATCTCACCAG
>JAGFMF010012288.1:6845225-6886555 GCA_019455555.1 Galemys pyrenaicus | reverse complement strand
TGTATTTGTGTCTTTTGGGTATATTCCTAGGAGTGGGATTGCTGGATCATATGGAAGTTCCATTCCTAGTAGATTGAGGAACCGCCATACTGCTTTCCAAACTAGTATGTTATTTTAACAATATCTGTGTTTCACAATTGATAGGATGTGGTCACTATATATCCTGGATATAAATCACATCTTATATAATTTGTATATATGTTCATTCTACCTATGAGATGTTATTTTACATTCTTAATGATTCCCAGTTGGTTAATTATAATGTACCTGTGTTTTCTTTTGTTTGTGACTTAAGTATTAACTGTAAAATCTACTATTTAATACAGGTTTATGAAGGTTTGTTTCTATGCTTACATCTAAGAATTTTATAGTTTTAGTTCTTGCAATTAGGTCTATGGTCCATTTGCACTGATTTTTGGAAAGAGTATAACTTCTTTTGCATGTTATTATCCAGTTATCCTACCACCTTTTCTTAAAAAAGTAATTCATTTTCTATTAAATTGTTTTGGCATCCCTATCAAAGATCAAGTGACCCTATTGTACATACATGTTTCTATACTCCAAGATCTATCCCACTGATCTACCTGTCTTTGCTTGAGTCAAATTGTCTTCATTAGTATAGTCTTGTATTACGCTTTGAAGCCAGAAAATGTGATTATTCTGAACCTTTTCATTTTTATCAAGATCGTTTTGTTCATTTTGAATTTCTTGCATTTCCATATAAATCATAAAATACCCTAATTTCAGTAAAAAAAATCCTTATAAAAATTATAAGGATTATGTAGACCACCATGGGCATCTCACTGTCCTCCCAACATTAAGCCCTACTGTTCATTAAGTGAAGCATTTTTCTGTCTATTTCAGTGATAGTTTGTGATTTTCAGACTAAATGTCATCATCTTTTTTTATAAATTTTATTCCTCATTATCTTCTCACCTTGGTGCTATTATCAGTAGAGTTACTTTCTAAATTTAACTTTGGAGTGTCGAATGTATAAATACAATTCACTTCTGCAGAATTTTTTTTTTCTTGCAACATTAATGAAATTAGTAGTACTTTGTGAGTTTGTGTTCCTTTGGATTTTCTCTTTCCATTCTCCTGGATGTATTTTTTATTATTTCTTTCTGTTTTTCTTTATTTTTTTCTGACTTGCCTTGGCTATCATCATTAGAATGCTGAAAAGAAAAGAACTGTGCATCTTAGCAAATAAATTACTTTTATACTTTAATGACTACCAATACATTTTATTTATCATGAGGGAGCAATAACCTCTAATCATCATTTAATGTTGAGAACTTCATAAAATTTTCCAGTGAGTGTTCATACTTCGTAGATGCTATGAATATAATAGGTAACGATAAAAATAAGAACAAAAAAATCTGGCTTTCTACACTGAAATACACATAGTCTTATCAGGAATTAACATGTAAAAGAAGTTTTGATAATCAGATTGAGGATATAAAATATTTATGATTGTGTGGTGTATTCAAGTAGATTTGTTTGAATAGCTTTTTCATTTAAATCTATTAGGTATATGAAGTTGCTGTTTATCATAACTTTTATTACTAAAAATAATAATTAAACATTTCATAAACTGAATGACAATGGAGACAGTGAATAGTGAAGAACTTTATGCTTCCATTGTGGGTAATGATTTTCTTAGGAGATATTTTTTCCAAGTTAACCATCCATATTATTCTTGTTATTATAATCAAGTATTGATTTATCATACAACTCAAATATTATTTTGTCATGGATGGAGATTAACCTACCTGGCAGCATGCATGTGATCTGGGTACAGCTACTTATTGTATCCCCTCGGCCTAATTATTGCTTCATATATACAAAAGGGACGTAAATGGCAGTAATTTCAGATTTCGGAGTTATGATCACATAAGAAAGTTCATTTTCTTCTGGATCTAGAATCAAGTATACTGAAGCTAGTAACTAATACAGACATGTGACACCTGAGAGAAATTCAGCTGGAGAATATAATCAAATTAAGAATTGTGGTCAAATTAAGTCATTGATACATATTTAAGATATGTGGTATAATTGTCTTCCAAGCATGTCTGGAGAAAAGCCAAGTTTACACTATTTTCGTTAATTAACTAAAAGGAAAAATAAAATCATTAAACTTAGAAACCGTTACTAGTGGCAAATACCATGGTCTATACCTTTCATATTAGTTACTCCTAGGTAGTATGTGTGGGGAACAATAATAGTCATAAAACATGGAAGAAGGATTATTTGACATAAAAGCAGGATTTCTGACTTTAAATGTCCATAAATATTTCATTCCCAGTGGAAGAAGAAATGTAAGTGTTAAGCTATAAGGCCAGATAGGTCTCCCTGAATTATAGAAGCTGAGAAAAGTTTAGCATTTCTTCCTTTATACCAAAAATTATTGGTTTAGAGATCTTAAAAGAATGTGGTTGATAATTATTTAATTTAAGGTAGTGATTTTCTGTTGCAAACATTTTCTGGTTTGCAACATTTGCTAAACTAAAAAATGGGAATTTAATAATTTATGAAATATCAGATTTCTAAATTTTGAAATATGAGTCCCTGACTGAATATATCAGTATGTAAGAGAAACCCCACCCGAATGTATTCATGCTGCCGGCATGAAATCTGGGATACAGATAAATTTAGCCCAAAGAAACAAGAGAGGGTAGTTACATGTGTGAGCTGTTTTTAGAATCTCTAAAATAAATAAGTTAATTAATAATTTATAGTCTGCCTATTTCAATTTGTTTACTGTCTCTGAATTTATCCCTTGAAAAAAATGTCCAATCAGATAAATTTGATTTGTAAGATAAGTATCATCCCTCTGCTAGAAATAAGATTAAGAAAGGTAAGATTTTTTTTTATTAGCCCATTACACTAGAAATGGGTAATGAGAAGTTTGTGAAATCTACCACTTGTAGACCAACAAAAACCTACCTGAAGAAAATTTTTCATATATTTATACTTCTATTTTCTTTAGAAAATAAATACATAAAAAATTTAGGAAATTAAGATTATAGAAAATAAAGAAAATATGTTTATGCTTAAGTTTAGAAAGCAGAGGAGTTTATATTATAAAGATTTTAAAGTAAGTTTTGCCTGTATTAAGATATATTAATTTGGAAGTTGCCATTGAAATACTGAGATAAAGGTAAGAACTTTTGAAAGTCAAAGATGAAAATTTTCAAAGGGAATTTCTTACTCTCAAAATCTCTCATTGATATTGAGTATTAAAAAGGCCTGTCATGTTATAAGCCATCAGGTCTTTGTTGTCTGAGAACACAAAACCCATGTAGTTCTTGCTACATCTATATTTCCTCTCTTCATTCCAGAATGAAAAGATTAACAATCATTCTTACTAGACTAGGGAGGAAAAAGGCGGGAAGACAAAGAAATATAAAAAGAAATAAAACAAGATGCAGTAGCATTATCTTGTCTGCCTTCCATTACCGAATAGTCTTGCCTGGATTAGAAACTCCCTTGGTAGTGTGGAGAGTGGGGAGGGAGGATAGGGGCTTGAAGGGGAGGGAGGAAAGTTGTAATTTTTAAGAAGTTGTTTATTTAAAGTGTAATAATTAGATGGTACCTAATATTCAAAGCTCTAAAAAAAGTATTTTGCTACTGCAAAAAACTAGAATCTTTATAGTAAATTTCAGATATACACCATAATGTTTTAATCAATATTATCAGGATCTCCCCATTTTTAGTATTTCAGATATTTCTATATTTAGAAAAGTAAATTATATATATTGAAAATACATACTGTAAAGTTATTAAATAGGGCCTCCAAAGTGGTGCAGGGGTTAAAGCTTCAGTGTTATCAACCTGTTCCATCAGTACAGTTCCATCCTGGCCAGGGAGCTGACCCACATGGCCCAGCAGACCTCTCCAGCCTGACCTGCTGCTCCCCTCAGCAGTGTATTTCAGTCCATCTGCCTGTTCTGCTCCCCACTCCGTCTCTGGTGAATCCTCTCACCCTACACCAATTCTTGTGGGCATACATAAATAAAAATAAATCTTTAAAAAATTAAGTTATTAAGTAGGCAACTTTCTTATGAATAGTGCTTTTAACAGTGTGTCTTTGGATAATGCATATATTCTGAGGTACATGCAGGAGTAAATGACATTGCGCTGTGTTCTCCCCAGGAATGTCAAAATATCTCTCCACTACTGAGTTTAGTTTCAAGCACCAGGATACCTCTATCCTAAACCACTCCTTATGCAAGCAGATAATCTACTGGAATTGGAATTATTTCCTCAGATTTCAGATTGCTTTTTTTCAAGTACTGTTCTTCTCTAGGCATCTTCCTATGTGAAGGTGATGCTAACAGATCCTAGTCCTGGCTGGTCAGTTTTAGGGACCACACATGCTCTCTAAGGGAGTTAACATGATCAGATACTTTCTAGGCATAGATGCTGCTTCAAGCAATTAAATGTTTTCACTTGTTCAATCCTCTCAACTGTAAGTGCAAAGTATTGGCATGTTACCCAATGTAAACCTGAGGAAACTATTTCCAGAGAGGCTAACAGCTCGTCCAAGGGCACACAGCTTTGAAGCCCCAGAGCTGGAGTTTGGCCTCAGGGACCACCTACTTACAACAGCTCTGCACTGCCATGGAGTCCTTCCCAGAAACCAGAGCTAGCAGGGAGTGCACTTTGATCCTGTTACAAAGCTCAGCAGGCAGCTGGTGGAGCAAGAGTGGGAGGGTCTGTTGCCAACAGAAAGGAGAGCTGATGAATGGGCAGGTATCCAGCCAGGAAGAAATGAAGAGCTGAGCCAAGTTCCCAGAGATGCAATTGGGAGAGAGTGATGGAGAGGAATGATAATGAGGGAAGAGAATTTAGAGGGACGTGAGTGGAAGGAATAGGCCTACGATTACTTCAGTTTTCTGGCTTTGAAAAAAATAAATATTCCTTTGTTGCCTAATTACTTTTACTTGATACATTCAATTCTTGAGAGAGAATATGTCAGGAAATTTATAAACTCCCCAATACGTCAGCCTATCAGTTTAAAGTGATGAAGGAAAATTATCAGCAAATCTGAAATTCAGAAAGAAATGATAATATTTTTATGTGTTATACCAAATACCAAAACAGGTACTTACTGCCCCAAGATATACATTTATGAGCTGGTATCTGGGAACATGGTCAGTGAATGGGTTCTGCGGAATCTGAGCCAATTACAATTGCAGATGACATGGTGTGTGTCATCTGTGTCTTCCTCTGGGGAAATGGCCACAGTATGCCCTAGAGTCTCAGCAAACCTTCTAAACCTCAGTCCTAGGCCCTCCATGCATGTGCCTCATTCTCCCTTTCATGCCTCGCAGTGGTGTTTACAAAGTCTGCAGGCAGGCAACTTCAGCCCACAGGCCTGCCTGCCAGCTGCTTTTGTGTGACCTTGAGCAAGTTCCTAGTTCTTTCTGTTCTCAGTTTCCACAAATGGGGCATCATCTGGGCCTCTCTGGTGGTGCAAGGGGTTAAGCACCACACTACAAAACTATCTGCAGTCACTGTAGCAGAAGTTCGATCCCCAGCCAGGGAGCTGACCCACGTGGTACAGCCAATGTCTCCTGTCTCTCTGGCTGCTCCCCTCAGCAGTATATTTCAGTTGATCTGCCTGTTCTGCTCCCCGCTCTGTCTGTGGTGACTCCTCTCACTCCCCATACCTTTAGCCTGTACTCCAGTTCTTATAAATAAATACATCTTCTCAAAAAAAGAAAATGGGGCATCTCTAATATTTTTGATGGTTGATTTAGTTAATACAGACAAAGTCATGGAGGCAGTTTCTTGCATAAACAACAAATACCAGTGGTTATTATAAAACTCTTTTCTTCACCCAGCAATATTTTCCTCCACTTAGGACTTTATTTTGCAACTATTCCTGCCATATAATTATATGAGTTTGCATTAATACCACATTTGTAAAATCACTAACAAGGTAACTTGTATGAAACTAAGATGAAGAGCAGCATTCATCATCATATCCCTCACAAGGTTAAAATGCAAAAGAGTCACACAAGGATAAATTACCTATGATCTCACACAAGGATAAAATGGGCAGGGAAATCATGAAGGATGGATCCCAGCCTCAATAGATTCTGATGCTCTAGGTCTTTGTTGATATCAAGATTTTGTATTTCTGTTGAGATTCCCTAGGGATGAATGTTTCAAGTGATCATTGGACACTCTAGTGGATTTCTGCCTCAGATACTCTCCTTTCTGCCCACCTGTATTTCTGTAGATCTTAGTTATCTCTGTTAGTTATGATGGGATCTTAAAATTAGGTCACACAAATTGCCTTAACTATATATTCACAGAGGTAGATGGAGAAACCTTTCTTTTTTTTTTTAAAGATTTATTTATTTATGCATACAAGCACTGGGGTACAGGCCAGAGGTGTGGGGGGTGACAGCATTCACCACAGAGAGCCGGGAGCAGAACAGGCAGATCAACAGAAGTACACTGCTGAGGGGAGCAGCGGGCACAGCAGGAGAGGTCTGCTGCACCATGTGGGTCTCCTCCCTGGCCGGCAGCAGGGATCGAACTTGTGCTGCAGTGGCTGCGGTTTGCTTCATAGTGCGTTGCTTAACCCATTGCACCACCAGGGAGGCCCCGGAGAAACCTTTCTTTCAAGAAGTCTGCCTTCTTTTCTTTCCTCTGGGGAAAAAAAAAAAAAGGTGTTTATTGCTTTTCTACTCTGGAGGTTGTTGAACTCTTTCTTATTAAAGTTACTTTGTTATAATCTGCTGACCGTCAACTTTCTACCTGGCTATATATCTTTTATTTTTTAAATTAAAAAAAAAGATTTATTTATTTATCATACAAGAACTGGGGTATAGGCCAGAGGTGTGAAGGGTGAGGTTATTCAACAGAGACAGAGTGGGGAACAGAGCAGGCAGATGTACTGAAACACACTGTGGAGAGGAGCAGCCAGCCAGAGAGGAGATGTCTGCTGCACCATGTGGGTCAGTTCCTTGGCTGGGATCAAACTCATGCTACACTGGTTGGCAACAGCTTGATAGCTTTTACACCTGTGCTTGAGACTTTAACCCCTGTGATACCAAGGAGGCCCAACCTGGCTATATCTTGATTCCCTGTTATAGCAGTATCTGTAATACCATTCAAGAAGTGACTGTGTCAAAGTCATATAGTTACATTTTCTGTTTTTTCAAGAATATATGTAAGAGATAAACACAGACACACACACACACACCGCTCATGGTTTATAATCTGGTTTTTGGATGATCAATTTGGTTTTGGAAAAATAAATTGATCAATATGTATGACCATTATTCACCAAGATACTGAAGATATTCTGATTTTCCAATGTAATATTAATTCCTTAAAATTAATTGCTCATATTCTATGTAATTAAATATTTTGAAACTATATAATTTTTACATCATAGTGAAAGGAATTTAGACACATATTTCTTGACATATCATTCCAATGGGAATTTCATGCAAAAGTAATATTTTAACAGCAGGCTAGAAAGAAGACTCATTGCCTTGTCAAATGCCAGTTACAAAATTAGATACAGCCTTAAAGGGAATAAATGGGGGATTAAAATGTTTTTGAAGCTTCTCATTTGTCTAAAGTTTATTAAAATTTCCATGAAAGGGTAATGATATTGATCGATATATTGTCATGTATACAGAACAAAAACAAAGTGGAAGGAAGAATGATAAATTATTTCATCTTAAGAATTAACATTACCGATGGCCAGTGCTATTTTAACAGTAGTTAAATGAATTAAACAGATGTTACACTTCTTTTCCTAAAGAAAGGAATTGAATTCCAACGAAACTGTGAGAACCAAATGTTAAAAAATAGGTGTATGCGTAAAGCAATCACAACTCTGCCAGATGAGATGTTGATTTGATAACACTAATATTGTGTCTAAAATAAAATTTATATTATTGCAGTAATTGTTTTCTGTATACAATGTTTTTATGCAGTTTCCCTGGCAACTAACTTAAGATATAAATCAGAGTGATTGTATCACTTGGCTTTTATTTCTTTCATTTCTGTGTTCATTCTGTTTTCAGAGTGACCTGGGGCCCCTGCAGTCCTCTGGGCTTTTAGTTTTAGGCAGCGGGGTGACAGTGTAATCTTTGCTCTTGATAGATGCTGCTTTACAAATATACTTGTGTCTACTTTTCATTTTTTATTATACATTATATTTCTAGCCAGAATATTTTTAAAGTGTGTGAATTTATGTTTGCATACAAGAACAAGTTACTGTTGTAGCAGTATTTTCTTGACAGTCTCGTGGATAAAGAATATTAGTGGGTGTGCTGATTTCCAGGTGCCACTAAATTTGGTAGCCCAAGGACTTGGCTGTAGGTACTTTAAACATCTGCTTATGATAGTGCTAGCCACTCACCTTGTGCTCCCTGGAAGTGGGACCGTCACAACTGTCCTGGGATTGCTTAGGCTCCACCATCAATTTATCAACTCAGTGTTCAAAGTTAAAACAACGCCACCTTCTCTTCTGCTATAGTCGGGCTCTAGGATTCAGAGTTAGCTCCTGCATCTGTATGTGCAATGCAATGAGCTGGTTGTGTGGTTTGCTATGTCACTCTTCCTTGTAGGAGGGACAGCAACCTCACCCCTGACATCATCAACACTTGATTGGGGTTGATTTTAACCTTGGACTTGGTCATTTACTTTTCTTTTTAAGCTATATTTAGTAATGCATACAAGAACTGGAGCACAGGCCAGAGGTAAAGGGAGTGAGAGGATTCATCAGAGAAAGAGTGGGGAGCAGAATAGGCAGATTGTCTTCACTGCTGAGGGGAGCAGTGCAGGGAACAGGAGAGGTCTGCTCTGCCATGTGGGTTAGCTCCCTGGCTGGAGATCAAACTTACACTAGAGTGGTTGCGATTAACTTGATAGTGCTGTGTCTTTAACCCCTGTGTCACCAGGGAGGCCCTCTTTTCCTTCTTCCCTTTTTTTAAGATATATTTATTTATGCATAGAAGAACTAGGGTGAAGGGCAGAGGTTTAGGGTGTGAGAAGATTCACCAGAGACAGACAGAGTGGGGAGCGGAACTGGAAGATTGATTGAAATGCACTGCTGAGGGAACTAGCAGGCAAGACAGGAGAGGTCTGCTGTCCCCTGGCTGGGGATCAAACTGAGGCCACAGTGCTGGGTGATACTGTGATAACGCTGGGACTTAAGCCCGGCGCTACCAGGGAGGCCCCTCTGTCATTTTCTTAAATATATTTGCAGGAGACCAGCTTCTTTTGGAGAGACCGTACTACAAAGATCTGTCTGACTAACTTATACTTCTCCCTAGTGAAAAAATATTTTCATGAAAATATGAATAATATTTTACTATAGTGCAAAGAATATATTATCATTTCTAAATGAATAATGTCTTTAAAATTATACCTTGATTAAATTCAACATGTATAATTATAAAATCAAATCATAATTTAACACATATATATCTTTTCATGTATATGAAAGGTAGTACAATAAAACCTCAAAAATATAACTATGACCGAAGACAGTGTAACTATAAAAAATTATAGTATCAAGAATTAATGTTTACAATTCCTACAATGGAAAACTATCCATGGAGTTACATTCTTGTTTTGTGTTAAGAGAAATAACATCATCCTATGGTAAAAGAGAAACATTTAATCACACAAAAATAGATTATATAGATTGTAATGTATTCCCTCCATAATCACCAAATGATGGTCTTTCTCTAGAAATCATCATTCCTTAAAATATCTACTTTTATTCAGTTTGATTATTACCATCATATTCTAATGAACACAATTAAAATGTGATATAGCAATTTGAGATTGCATATGCTGCTATCTATTTTTAGAGGCAGTAAACATAAGGATACAGCTTCTGCAGGCAGACTTGATTCTCCAGAAAAAATACCTGAAAATACCTTGCCTACGTTCTCTAATTTTTAAATAAATAGAATAATAATAATATATATCTGACAGATTTGTCATAAGAGTCTATTAAACTATAGGCATACATTTTTCAGACCTTTACATAATGCATAATACAAATGCACATATTTTAGTAATAAAATAAAAATTGAAGGATATAAAAAACATACCCAATTAACTCCTATCTCTTTTATCTTCTATGCACTCTCCCAAATTTTGGTTAATTGTATAATTAACTTTTTATTTAACTTTATGATTTCAAATAGGATATAAATCTAATCTTGAGTCATAGGATTTAAATGTATTTACTCATTGGTAATCATCATTGCTTCCTTTTTCTCAAATATAAGGAAGGTGATGTTGCTTCAATTCCCTCCAGTCTAATTTATTTTTGCTCTCCCAATCTCACGGATTCTAACATTGATAATCTATACCACATATATAATGCTATACATTGTTTTGTTTAAAGACTGATCCATACAGGCCCTCCCTGGTGACACAAGTGTTTAAGTCTCAGCACTATGAAGCTATCCACAGTCACTGAAGCACAAATACATCCCCAGCCAGGGAGCTGTCCCACATGGCACAGCACACTCCTCCTTTTTCCCACTGCTCCCCTCAGTAAGGTACTTCACTAGATCTCTTGTTCTTCTCCCTACTTTGTCTCTGGTGAATCCTCTCACCCATGAACCTTCCGGTCTGTACCTTAGCTCTTGTATGCGCGAGTAAATAAATCTTTAAAATAAAAGTTTGAAAAACATTGAGAATTGTAGTAGCTGACAATTACTGTATTTTGTTCCAGGCACTGTGCTAGCTATGAACTACATGAGATAATTTATTATCAATTTATGATCAAGTTGATCTTATGAGAAAGGTTCTATTTTTAGACCCCCACTTTATTAATAAAGTTCTATTTTTAGAGCTCTATTTTATAAACAGAAACATTGTCTTTGAAGAGATTTTTTTTTTTAATTCTGTAACTTAACACCAAATAAATGAGGGAAATTCATATACAGCAGATCTGGAGCCTGAGACAGCAGTTAAACAAATATGTTAAGATATCACCTCAATATCTATGCCAATAAATATATTGTAAATATTATTACTAATACAATTAAATACGGTGATGGATAGTTTGTAAACCTTTTTCTTTACACACTTCAGTAGCTCAGAACAATGTCCTAACTTAGATGAGCTTATCACACCATGGCTGTTTGAACATTATTACAGTTTTCCTAGAGTCCCCATTAATATTTTTGATAGAGTCCAATGAAAATACTGTTATGACTATAATATTAGTTTTGCCAATTGTGAATTACTTTTTAGTGAACCAAAGAGAAATCCTTTACTTCTTGTTTTGTGATAATATAAATTTAATTAAATTCAGTTTGTTAAGGAGACATTTTTCCTGGAAACTCCTTTGCTTTCCTCTTTCTTCAAATCTTGTTTTCATTTTCCTGGAATACATTATGTTCTTTTCAACATTCAAGTTGACTGAATTAGAAGACTCTAAATAATAGTGACTTAAAAAACAGATAGTTTATTCCTCACATGAGGATACGCTGCTCTTTGCCTGGTGGAGCAGTTCCAGCAGAGACTGTAATTTCTTTGTCATTGTCTATATGTAACTTCTTTCTCATGTGACATATATCCTCACCTGTTTCCACCATCATATCATTATTTTTACTTGTGAAGGAGGTGATGGGAAAGGCAGTGTTAAAGGGATGCTTAGAGTTGATAGGTCTGACTCTACCTTGTACCCAAGACTCCATTTTGCTGAACATTTTACCCTTAAGAAGAATGTGTTGGCTGACAGTAACAGGTTCTCTCTATAGCTTGGACTTCTCTAAGAACTATACAAAGATAACTATATTTCTCTTCTCCCTCCCTGGCAACCAAGACCATTTGGAATAAAAGTCAGTGAACTATAGGACATATAATCTATAAATTATAGTTCTTAGACAACCTTTTTTTTTCTTAGAAAATCTCCCATTTTCCTCTTAAGATACCCGTAAGCAAAGACCCCAATGGGACACAATTTGGGGTGATACCAAAGCTTGTGCTCCCCAACTTGCAAATCTGAGATTCCAAATAGTTCTTCTTAGTGAATACAGTATTTCTGTTAAGAAGCTGAACAACTCTTATGTTTACATTGTGATGCTCATAACTTAGATACAGAGCTCAGAAAGCTACAAGAAAGATGGGGAGACTATCTCTTTTGTTAGGTGTCCTTTGCCCAAATTAGCATTCTTTTAGATTTGAAGAAGCCAGGTTGAACACTAGCAACTGTTTTGACCACAGTTCAGAATATGCATGCTCATTATTCACAGGCAGTGGACATAAAAGAAGCTTCTAGTCACTCAGGGATTCCTCACTAATGTGTAGTCCTCTTTCTTAGCATCAATTGTAGTTCCTTGTAGTCTTATCACATTAAATTAAACTTTGAATTTAATATCTCCCTATGCACCAAATACATAGTGGTCGGAATAGGTATTGCTAATATAGTATATAACTTGAAGAGAAGAATTTTTTTTAAAAAAAGTACACAGAACAATTATCTATAACTATTACCTTATTTTGCTTGGCTAAAGTTATGAAATGCGGGCCTTCCTGGTGGCGCAAGGGGTTAAGTACCACACTATGAAGATATCTGCAGCATAAGTTGGATCCCCATCCAGGGAGGTATGTGACACACATGGCGCAGCAGACCTCTCCTGCCTGGCCCACTGCTCCCCTCAGCAGTGTGTTTCAGTCAGTCTGCCTGCTGTGTTCCCCACCTGTCTCTGGTGAATCATCTCACTCCACCCCCATACCTCTTGCCTGTACACAGTTCTTCCATGCATAAACAAATCTTTAAAAAAATTAAATAATGAAAACTTTTGACTGAGAATTTAAACTTTCCGATTGACCTATTTGCCAGTGTGGGACCTGTATCTGGGAGAAAGTCCTATGTCCATTGCAGTCTGTTAGCCTTGGATACACTTTCTGTGGTTTCGTTTGCTTTTATTCTGTACTCTTTCTGCAGCCAAATTTTTGCTTGTGAATTTTAGATTAAAACTATCACAGATTTCTGTAGGCAGATACATTTTCACTTTACCAGTACATTTTCAGAAAATAAAAAGTAGATTCTAATATATTTACTTTCTATTTCCTGTACAAAAACAAAAAGCAAAACAAAAAAAAGATAGCCTAATGTGGATGTGGAGATTATTAAACTTGAACATTAACCATTTATGTTCTGGTTTTGGGGTTTGTCCATTAAGATGTCTTTCAGGCAACAGAGGAAACTTTCCTTGGGAATGTTGTTGAATATTTACCCATCAACACTGAGTTCAACCAACAGTATTGTTGGTGACAAGTTTGATTTTTTTTTTTTATTCCTTTGTAGGTAACTGATGCATAAATATTTTAGAATTAAGTATTTTTCTTTAGAATTTTGCAAACTCTTATCTGTGTGTTTAGGTCAATAGATTAATTATTCCTTTAAATTAGTACCTCTACAACTCTAGAGATTATTCAAAATAGGCAAGTGTAATGGCTGGAGTGGAGTTGTTTATTTGATGATTATTTTAATAGTTGGTGTAGATATTTTCCATATTCTGGGTCTTTGTCGGCATAACTCTATTCCCATAACCAACATTACTATAAATGTTTCTTATTTTTCACTTATTCAAATTTGGTGATATTTTGAGAGAGAAGTCAAATTTAAAACGTATTCTCAATCTAATTTCACACTAACTATACACATAAACTTTCACTGAATTTATTTATTTTTACTTTTAATGTGTTGCTTTCAAATAGTTCATTTTAAAATATAAGCTAGTTCCTATCCTAAAATTAGGCAATATCAATTTCTTGCTGAGTATTTTGAAAAATTGAGCAAGGTGATGAACTAAATCAATCACAGTACATTCCAGAATGATAACAATATAAAAAGCAGGATGCATTTTATGTGTAAATAAATGTAGTCTGAAACTTTTTTTTTATTCTTCAATGACACTAAAATGTTATGATTGATGACTATATGTTAATAAATTTCTGGACAATGAGAGACTTCTTGGACTCTTGGATATGGCAAAATTGCTGACATTGGAGCACTGGAGAGGTGTAAAGTGGTCTCATATTTGTATTTATATTTTATTGCACAATATTTGCAGTATGTTAATCTCATATAAAACTTTATTGATCAATACTTAGAGCTACATCCTGTGTATCTGTATATACATACATGCACTCATCCATCTGGTATGATTTAATTAAATGAGAAGTGCCATTAGTCTAAGCTTATTCTGAAAATGTGCTCATATTTTATTTCTAACCCAAAGTCCTAAAGAACAGTTAAAATAAAGAAATAAATACATAAATGCTATTCTTCTTTGTTTTGATATTTGACATAAATCAAATAATTTATGTCCCTACAGTCCTAGACATATATGATGAATGAGGTCGATTATTCCAATGTCAAAACTTCATCCTTGTGTATATAACTCTGCTAGACTTTCATCTTACTTATTATGTAATTACCAGTTAATAATTTTTTTGAAGAACATGTGAAATATTCTTATCTTTGACTAACTTGAAAACTACATTTTAGTGGATCCATGGGAATAACTGGCAAATTTGAGTGAATTCAAGAGAAATGAGAAGATACATTGCAAAGGAAGGAAAAAAAACCCAAAACACCTGCATGTTAACTGTATGGGAGAAATGGTATTGAGCATCTTGGCAGTGGTGTTCAATTGATTTTGTTTAGTTTGTTAATGTGAAAACTAAATGATACATTTAATGTTCAAATTAAAAAAGCACAACATATAAAGTCAGTAAAAGTGGAAAAATCCTTGAGCAACTTATTTAATGGAGGATTAGGGACTCTCTGGTGGTACAAGGGGTTAAATATCACACAGATGAGTGAAATCCTCTAGCATTTGTATCTCTCTTTTTGGTTGAACTTACCTGGCATAATCCCCTCCAGTTCCATCAATGTTTTCACAAATAGCAAGATTTCATCTTTTTTTTGTTTGTTTGTTTTCAATATATAGCTGAGAAGTATTCTGCTGTGTAAAAATAATTCAGCATCTGTTGTTGGGTCCTTAAGTCCTTTCCACTGGTTAAGATGACCATTTTAACCATGCCTTCTTATCCATGACTAGGGGCTATTGTTCCATTTCCTTCTATCTTCTATTTTTTTTAAATAATGTCATTGTTTTCATTAGGCAGCTCTTTCACCTCCTTTGTTAAGTTTATTCTTCTGTATTTAATTTTTTTAAAGTTTATTTATTTATGCATGCAAGGACTGGGTTACAGGCCAGAAGTGTGGGAGGTGAGAGGATTCAGCAGAGACAGAGTGAGTAGCAGAACAGGCAGATCGACTGAAATACACTGCAGAAGGGAGGGGAGCAGCAGGCAAGGGAGGAGAGTTCTGCTGCGCCTTGTGGGTCCCTCCCTTGCTGGGGATGGACCTAGTGTTACTGTGAGCTGGATGCTTCATAGTGCTGTGCTCAACTGGCTGTGCCGCTAGGGAGGCTCTGTATTTAATTTGTTTTGATGTGACAGAAGAGTAGATGTTGTGTGAGGGAAAGGAAGTGCAGAGATTGTCACAAAGAGTAGAGGGTGTTTGAAATTTTCAAGAAACAATAAAAAGAACAGGTAAGTCTTTTTATGTAGTGGAGATTATGTTACAAAAACAACGACACCAGTAGATATTGGAAAGACTTGAATTTAATTTGAGTGAGAGCAGCATTTAGAGATTTTGAGTAATTATTATATGTATTTATGTTTGCTTTATACATTAATTTTCATTTTGTTATATTAAATATAATTTCCCATTTCTTGAGTTTGATCTGTTTCATCTATGAAATCTACTTTTCTGAAAGTGTTGCAAAATATGACTTATGCTCATATTTTGAATCTGAAATTCCCCATTAGCCTGTTTTATGAGCATGGTAGGAGTTCATTTTACTCTGTCTATGGTGATGATTGGGAGCGGTGACGTATACCACCAGAGGGTATGCCTGTGACTAGTCTTCTGGGCAAGGGAATTTTTCATTCATCTGAGTATCTCTTGCACAGAATCCTGTTTCCTGTGCAAAGGGCTCACACTCTCTGCTTCTTCCCCTAGGCAGATGTTTTTGTTTGGTATAACTAAGCAAGAGGCAATGAGTTTAATTACCCTGGTTGCCCCTCCAAATAAATATTCCAATACTTTCCCTACTCCTAGGATTCATCAAATTTTAGTTCAGGACAACATTAACAGCAAACAGGGTTGCTGCAAAAATAGGAGTGCATTGTAGGCTAATGCCAGTCTTCCTATTGAATAAAGGCCAACCGTCTGCTAAAAGCTTTGTATGTAGTTCACTATATTTCATCCCCAGATCAAATCTCCACATTAAGTCGTAATATTATCCCTACTTTGCAGAGGATACTAAGACAGTCCAAGTAATTTTACCAGGGATATAGATTAAAATAATTAAACTGGTATTGAAACCCAATCAGTTTGGCTACAGGTTCCATGCCTACTCACCATAATTTGCTACCAAATTCATCCTATAAAGAGTTTCACATTTCTCCTTTAGTGATCTATGTGTTAGCCCTTTGTCTATTTTAAGTGACCCATTCTAGGAATGACATATTTTTCTCCAACTCTCTTTACTTTTCTAAGGAATTGTTGCCTTCTGAATTTTTAGAGAAGAAATATGTTATAGGTAAAGTATTTTTCAAAATTATACTATTTGTGCTCAACCTTTGAAGTCTAACTATAGCACTGATGCATTTAAAACACTACTAATTGTGGCTGTTTTCATATTCCTTTTATTTGAATATGAAAGGAATCCAAGATAAATCTGAATTTCTCTTAAATTATATTCAACGTTGTGTTTATATGTCCATTTGTATTATTTTCCTATGGAAAGTGTCCATAGATTTTGTTAGATCTTAAAATTGTTGTAAACCACAAAAGACATGTAGGAAAAACATGTCCCTATATACACATATAATTCTATACTTCTATTTTCTAAACAAAATGGGCAACTAAAAAATGCATCTATACCTAATTACATGAAATGAAAAAAAAATATTTTCCACTGGATTTATTATTGGAAATAAGAATAAGAACAGATTGGTAAAAGCATAAAAATGCTAACTCCTAAATCTTGCAGATATATAGAAGCACAACAAATGAATATTTCTCATTTCCTCATGAAATACAGCATTATTTACAAACCACATAAAACAAACAAAATAGCTCTAATGGTAGTAAATATGTATTATCATTCTAAATCAAGCCATAACTAATGACTCTCTGGGAAAGGTTTAGTTTATACTGAGGCTAGGTGTCTTGCAAATGAAAAGCTATTTAAGTGCTAAAATCAATTGACTATATAATACCATGTTTTCTGATGGGAATAGTGCACAAAAGATGCCTGGAAGTTGTTTGTTACAATGGCTAAATGAGATTCTACCTCTGGTTATTATCAACCCATACATTCATCATTATAAACCACTTCATTTTTATTTTATTATATTGATTTACCTTAGCACCCAAGACCGTTTGTACTCCTAGAAAATTCAGAAAACATTGATTTACTTAAATTATTCAATACTTTCTGTATGACTATTATGTCATTTAACATTTTAGACAAATCAATACAACTTTTTTTAAATTGCCTGTCACATACCTAAGATATCACAAATGTGTTTTTGCTGGAATCATTAATTTATACTATGTTGATGACATTTTTATAAATCAACCAGTTTAAGACAATAAAGTAGCATAGGTGGGGGAAAATGCTATGATATGAAATGAATAATTTAAACTAGTTGGAATATGTAACACTACAGAATACTTTATTAAGTTTATAATAATCCTATTTATAAAATAGCTGAGATTTAGACTGCTGTCTTCTGTGGACATTGTATATTTCTCTTCATTCTCTTTTAAACTCTATGTAAGTATAGCAGATGGGCTACTAAGTTAGCCTAGTGCACTATTTTGTGTTTTGAGAAATCTACTGTAGAAAATTTTGACTACAAGGCAAAGGAATCATTGTAATTATGAAGACAGATACATCAGATGACAGTTTTTTATATTTGTATATCAAAAAGGGTTGAAAAAGCTAATAAACAATATGATAAAAATGAAATTATGCAGCAAGATCATTATCTGAAAATATTCTGTCAACCCACCAATACTATCTACTTTCTGATCATTCTGAAGTTTTGTGAATATTAGGTTCATTATTTTACCTAGAAAATAAGCCCTATATAGGTATAAATTTGTTCCTGTATCACTGATTTGCTATATATATAATACCTGTGACCTTGCTGACATGTCATAGGTACTCAGTAAATATTTGTTGAATGACTAATGGATCAAAATATATAAATTTGTTATCTTTTACTGAATTAGTGATTGTCATAAGCCATTTGAAGAGCCTATGCCTTGTTTTCCTACTCTCTTTACAAATAATTATTATATTAAGTTAATGAAAAGATTGATGATGATATCCTCAGAGAATAACATTAAGGTGGTGATCTATGTCACTGATAATTATAGGATATGTTATAACAATCCCTAGAAAGGTTTTCCCTCCAAACACTTTTCCTTTGTAGTTTTATGTTCTGATAATTTAGTCCTAGCAATGTGTTTTTCCATTATATGCTATATATTCAGTCAGAGTCATTTCTTTCCACATTTGTTATTCATGCCTTTACCCAGATTCTCCACAAGTAAACTCACACACATTCCAGTTCTTTGTCAGGATATATTTTACATATTAGATTAAATATATTCCTAAGGAGGCATAATCAAATTAGGCAAATTCTGTAGTTCTCCCTCAAAGTATCCTATGTTATCTCTTTTAGCACATACTCTGTTTTTAAATTATCTGTCTATTGTTGGTTATTTATAGTCATCAGTCAGTTAGGAATCATGCTTCATTCATCACTATCCAGTTAACATGGTGACAGAATCACAAGATGACTTCTTCAATGAGCATATTTTGAATAATAGCTGGCTATTATTACTGGTGATGACACAGGTTAAAATATTACTAAATATAGCAAAACTTTTGGATTTGCCTTTGAAAGTCTCAACTGGGTGATTTAAGTAGCATTATTGTTGTGTTTCTGCTTGTGGTTCACCCAGTAGAATCACTTTTTATTTACAGCCATCAAAGTTGTCCTTAAAATGAAAACCAAATTAAGTAACGTATCTCTGAATATTTACCATTATATGTAATTAAAATGAAATTATTTATGAGATTCTTCTGTCACTTTTCTTCTAACTTGCTACTTCACACTTACTAGTTTTATAATATTTTATTCATCAAAGTCATTTCCATTATAAACCAAGTATCGGGTAGTTCTGGCGAAACTTCCAAAGGTATTCCAACAAAAAACTTAATGATTCACACCAAGTAGAAATTAAATGTTCCTCATATAATAGATCAGCTAGGCCAAGGATCATTTCACCTTGCAGCTCAGATTACATTATTTAATCTGGCCACCAGCACTATGTATGAATACCTACACTTGGGGTTTAAAAGAAACACAAACTCACCCCTTTGAGGGGATGGCCTTTAAATTGAACATGTATCCATTCATAGCCCGTTTCATAGCTCATTTCCCAGAACTACTCCTACCAGTTTAGGAACTATGTGTCCTTTTAGACTTAGAGGAAGAAGTTTAATTCACACAAAGGAAGACAAAGATGAATACTAAGGTAACCCAGCTGACTTTGTTACAAGGTCTTATACTTGTTTATTTCCTTTGACTGACATGGATGGTTTTTAAAATTCTTAGTTCCTAGGTGTCATTTAGATTTAACTCAAATTGATTCCCTCAAATGTTTAACAACCAGGGGTCATACTCTCCACCATCACTTCTTATTAGATTTTATTTTCATAGTACTCATCTCCACCAGATAATATCTTCCCAACTCTTGTTTTAATATTTTCATTGTACATTTAGATATTCTGCTCCATTTATCTATCAGAATAAATGCAAGTAAACCTATTGAAAACAGGAATTCTGTCTATAGAATACCCTTGTAACTGTTCTATGCACCTAGAAGAAATACTGTTGCCTTTAGCTTCTTAACAAATTATAGACGGAGTAAACAGTGTTAAGGTTTTGACACAGTGATATTCCATGAGATAAAAAAAGGCTTAGTTTTCTCTTTCTTTCTTATCATATTTGCGTGAGACATGAATATTACTGCAGACAAGTATATACTATAATACACTGATGTAACACATAGAATCAGAAACAATCGTCCATTATTTTAGGCATTTCCACTGTATATACACAGGAGGTAGTTATATAATAAAGAGCAATGGTTCATAGCCATCTCTTCTTTTAACTTTCTACCCCAGCTTATTTCTGTACAATGTCACTAATATATTTATGAAATTTACACTACTTATTTTGCCTGGAATGGTCACATGATTCCATGGGATGTGCATTTCCATTACCCATAGCACAGCTCTTATGGTGAACAAATGTAATCACATTTCTGAGAGTACAGTTATATGAGACTACTGTAAGAACACTGGACCAGGCTGAGAATGCTATAGAGAAGATGCAATTTTTTTAATAGTTTTGAAGGAGCAATAAATTGTACATAGAATACAACTTTAGGAAATAGAATAGGAGCGGACGACCTACTTAACGTCACTTCAGATGATCAAGGAATATCAGTTGTTGATGGACATGAAAATGTTTCCCTTTCAAAAGTCTCTTTCAAAAGCACTGTTTTGTTCTTTCAATTTTCCAATTTGCAAATTCTGGACTTTGATCTTGAAATACAGTATTTCATTATTAGTATCACTCTATGTTTCTGGTTAACTCTTACACTTTTGCTTGTGAAGGACAAATTGAAGATTAATTAATTTAATTTGTGTTAACATTATCTCTAAATAATCAGATTTGGTGTGATCCCATTACTGGATTCCCTTACATAAGGCAATCTCATTAACAAGGCCCTGAGATGTCACTTTAGATCCATTTGGTATCAGAGATACAGACATAAATTCATTACATGATGCACTCTTCATTCTTAAATTGATGAGGTTTGCTCTGGCTATTGTTTGAAAGCAGTATGCCTATAGTTTAGTATGTCTGTGAAGGATAAAGAAAATTCTCCTTTGAGAGAAAAGTTTAGAAAGAGAAAGAAAGAAAAGGAATGGAAAAAAAGAATCAAGGAGAGACTAAATGAGTAAAATATAAATGTATTCCTTAATCACATTAACACTCAAAAACACATAATGCAAAAATATAGTATTTATTCAAATTTTCAGAAATATTCGTACATGCTTCATTTCATTCCAAGGGGCTACTGATTATGACTTACCACTATTCAATTATTTGAAAATAGAAAAATGTAAAGATGTTCTTGTCATTTCTTTTGAGATGATATTTTACCTCTAAGAAAATTAATGACATCTACAACTTTTATTTAGCTTTCAGATAAGACATTCGCAATAAACTCTGCACTTATTGAGTAAGAAAATGTAAGCTCCTGCTTCACTGCAATATCCTCTTCCTACTGAAATATTGAGATATAATCAGTGACTGTGCGTGTGTGTATACACTAGCATGCATGTATGTGTTTGTGTGTGCGTGTGTGTTTGTTGGGGTTGGGGGCATATATGTAAATGGAGGTCGAAGGGGGAGGAATACAAGTGCTTGGGGAATCAGATAATAGTCTATTTTTTCCCTCTGTATTATACTGGCATTGACCCAGACAGAAGTGCTGTGGATAAATTACAACTGATAAGACATTTCCCTGATATTCATACTCTTGTACTTTTAAGCAGGTAGAGAATATCTATTTCTTTACCTGGGAAGCCTTAATGGGCTAAAATAAGTATAAGAAAATGTATTTTCAAGTTTTTATTTTTAATACATACATTTCTGTTTCTAAAATTAATAGCACTATAAACTATAAATAAGCTTATCAGTTTCTGCTTATCCCTGCATACCTCTGATTCCCAATCCCCAGAGACAAAAGTGTGCCATTCAGTCATGTTCCCCTGTCATGTTTCACTGTTTCTAAACACTGGCATAGCCTGCATTACCATCTCTGGGATTTTCCATGGGTAAAATAAATGAATATTTACTATGAAAGATGAAAAAGTAAATTTCTAAATTCATTATCTTCGTACACATGTACCTTGCCACATTCTCCCCAATACTCTGGTATCTCAGTTTCCAATTCAGTATTTAGTGGTTCAATTTTTATGACTGTAAGTAGTACTTAAGCTGATTTAGACAGCCTTTTTATTTTCTTGGAGGTGGTCATTATTTTGGTGGTGTGTCTGCATATCTGCTTTCTGCACTGATTAAGTCAGACTTTACAGGAGAATTATGACACTGTTCTCAGCATGGTCAGATATTAACTTCCAATTTCCTTTTTTTTTTTTTTAATCTTCTGGAGTCATTATGTTTTCAGTTTGAATTTGAATTTGTTGTGTGATATTCCTGCTAAACAGCTATAGTCATGGAACTTCTTTTCATTGTGACCTGGGAAATCTTGGTACTGATGTTGAATACCTATTTTGAACTCCCATAATTTTTTCTCTTCATAGTTTGATTTTGTAATGTTTCATAGATGAACATATCTTTTTTATTGGAGAAACATATTCCCCAGGAACTTCAGGTAAAACAATGAATAAAGATAACCTTTTTTTAAAAAAAAGATTTATTTATTTATGCATACAAGAGCTCTTAGAGTATAGGCCAGAAACATGGGAGGTAAGAGGATTCACCAGAGACAGAGTGGGGAGCAGAACAGGCAGATCCACTGAAACACACTGCTGAGGGGAGCAGCGGGAGATCAGGACAGGTCTGCTGTGCCATGTGGGTCCCCTCCCTAATTGGGGATTGAACTCACACTCACACTGCTGTGCAGCAGATGCTTCACAATGCAGCACTCAACCCGCTGCAGCACCAGGAAGGCCCTAAAGATAAACATTTTTGAGGTCTTGCTATTCTTAATGATCTTTATACCCTTTGATTGATAGTGTGGTTAGCAGTATTTTGATAAACTACTACATTGCTCGCTCGTTTGAGCAAAACTATAGCTATTTTACTATTAATTTTGTGACAACCATTACTATTCCTTGCGTCACTTTTCCTCATTTTTTCTTTTGTGGATGAATGTGCTTATCAAAAAGGCATCAACCATGTAGTGGTATCAGAGTTCCAGTGATTTTAATTGAATAGAAATACTTCTCTCTTCCTCTAACTATCAATAATGATTACTGACTACTGGTTGGAGGGTTTCACAGTACTAGGGGTTAATTCATGCTCAACAATATCTTTCAAATAGGGCCTCCCTGGTGGTGCAGTAGGTTAAGCAACAAACTATGAAGCAAACCGCAGCCACTGCAACACGAGTTCGACCTCTGCTGCCAGCCAGGGAGGGGACCCACAGGGCACAGCAGACCTCTCCTGCCGCACCTGCTGCTCCCCTCAGCAGTGTTTTTCTGTCAGTCTGCCTGTTCTGCTCCGTGCTCTGTCTCTGGTGAATCCTCTCACCTCCAGTGATTCTGGCCTGTACCCCAGCTCTTGTATGCATAAATAAATAAATCTTTAAAAAAAAAAAACAATATCTTACAAATAAATATTGTTATTTGTCCCTATTCTTCCAGCTGCTTGCACACATGCCAATCAGTAGGAAGAGGAGAAGGGAAGTGAGGGTACCTCCCCTCAAGTAGCAGTACCAAGATGATGCAAGTACCATTCCATTTCTAGATACTACACACATATCTAGTCACGTGACTTTTTGTTTTCTGAATGCCTCCTTTGCATAGCATCTTGATTTTTTTCCAAGAATATTTATTTTTCTTTCATTTGGTTGCTCATTTTTATCGCTTTAATTGAGCTTTTCACCTAAAATTTCACCTGCCTTTCTTCTGAGTCTTTGTTCTTTCTATGGGCACCTATTAGATATTCTTTGACAAGATGCTTATAATTAAAAGTTAGCCATTTTAGCAACAACAGCAGACAGTTTGTGAATGGGTCTCACAGAATAGACTTTTGCCAGAGGATGATTAGTGAAAGAGTCCATTACTTCATCGGGGAAATCTTGAAATGCCATCATCTTTAGTCAACATCCTTTGGTCTGCTCAGAGCTCAGAAAGAATTCTGGAAAACATAAACCACTCAAGAATCTCTCTCTTAACTTTTCAATGGGTAAATGGATTTTCCTATAAAGAGAGACTTAGTTCAAAATATAACTTTGATTTTAAGTAGTAAAAATAAGAATTCACTTCACAAATACATGCTTTAATTATAATTTATTGACTATGGTATTCTACACAATAGTTTTAATAGTTTTGATTCAGTGATATAAGACAGTCACAAAGAAGTTAAAATGTGTGTAATGGAAATGACAGATGTTGAGGTACGTTTCTACTTCCTCTTGGGCACATTACCAGACATTCTATTTTTGGACTCTTAAAATATTCTATGGATTTTTTTCAGCTATTTTTCAGAGTCTTTTGTTTCATTAGTTTGAAACTGATTAGCCAAAGACGCTGAAAAAAATCCAAACATGCTTCTTAGTATAAAATATACATTTAATGTTAGAATTATCAGCACTGAAAATAAAATGTTTAATTTAAATGTTTAGTTGACAGGAAAAAATATACAGTACTGAATATGTGTCTGTTAAGTACTCCAAATTTGGTCATTTAAATCCTAAACTCATTGAAATTTATATGTTAATTGAGTATGCCAGCCAGATATCTCAATATTTTGGGAAAGATGGAATTTCAAATATTTGTCACCTTTTCATACCATTTTGTTTTGTAAAATGCACTGAAAATGCAGTTAAGATCTACTTTGAGGAAATGAAAAGCACATACCAGGAGAAATGTTATCACACAGAGAAAATGGGAGACCTACTTATGTATTGTAAAAGAAGCAAGGAAATACTTTGTGTAAGAAAAAAAAAATCCACATAGGTTTTTGTGAAACTGTACCTCATGGGGTTTGTTAACTTTTAAAACTTTTTTACATGGGATTCCTAATTTACTTGATTTTGATTTTTTTCTAGCATTCTTTAATGCCTCCTCTTTCCTAGATAACCTCAAGACAGAACCACCTGCATTTTTTTCATCCTTGACCTCCTAAATTTTTGCCCTATTTC
This sequence comes from Galemys pyrenaicus, assembly GCA_019455555.1. NCBI lineage: Eukaryota > Metazoa > Chordata > Mammalia > Eulipotyphla > Talpidae > Galemys > Galemys pyrenaicus. The sequence continues at coordinate 6,861,474 of JAGFMF010012288.1, read as the reverse complement.
CATCTTATTTTTGCCACCCTTCTTGAAAAAGCAATTTACTACGGTCCTTTCATTTTTCTGGTCCAGTCTGCTTCAGATTTCTCTCTTTTTCCTCTGAAACTTTATTCTAAAGTGAATTTTATTTCCCAAAATGAGCTGGCATTTTACTTTTCTATATTGATCACCAATATTTTGTTACAATAGACTTGTTATCCTCTTCAGCTTTGAAAATAACTGATCAGGGGCTTATGCAATATCTGTCTATTGGGATTTGTCTGATGCTTTTGCTCTATAGACTGGGTTATGGGTTTTAGAAGAATATCTTGATTCTTATCATCTTAAGTGTACATGCTATTTATAGAATCATGTCACTCTTGATAATGACCTTGATCATATGGCGAAGGGGATGTTTGTTAGTGTTCTCCACTAAAAGCATTTTCTTCTTCCTCATTTTCTCATTATGACATTCTCTTTGAAAGAATGTCACTGTAACCAGGACAACAAAATAAAACAATATTAGATCATGACACGAAGTATTAAATATTAATGATCGCATACTGTTATAAATAAATGATCAGATGAATAAAAAGCAAGAGAAGAGACAATCTTCCTTGCAGAAGAATTTAGAATGGTTTACGTAGACATTTTCACTGAAGGAAGAAGAACATAGCTTCCTATTTCTTAAGTGAAGTTCCTTTTGACTTTTCTCAGTGGGAATATATCTAAGATAATTTCCCAGAGATGGGAGAATGCAAATAGACAATATTTAAGCACATACTGCCCAGTTTTCAAAACTAAATATTCACTGAAGTTTCTCTTCAAGCATCCTAATGAATTTTAATTAAAATATTTACTAGTGACACTGTGGAACATTTAAAACAAAGAAGGACCTCCCTGATGGCAGCGGCTAAAGTCTCAGCACTATGAAGCAGATTGAGTTCAATCCCAGGTCAGGGAGCGACCCATATGGCGCTGCAGACCTCTCTGGTCTCTCCCACTGCTCCCCTCAGCAGTGTTTTCAGTAGATCCCAATTCAGCTCCCCACTCTGTCTCTGGTGAATCCTCTCAGCCCCACACCTCTGTCCTACACCATAGTTCTTGTATGTACAAATAAATAAAAATAAATCTTAAAAAATATAAAGAAGCATAAAATAAAGAAAAAATTGAAAGTGCTTGGAGCTAAGAGATTATTTAAAAAAGAAGGCCATATTTTCATCAGCCTATGGAGTTCTTAAATATATCCAAAAAAGATAAGGGACTCACAAAAACAAAATATTAGAGGTGATGGCATATTTGCTCTAGGTTTTGGAAAGATTTTCTGTGAGAGGGAAAGAAAATCTCATTAATGAAGTAATACATGAAGCCAGGTAAACATCCATCACGGAAGTTTGTAACTTAACACTGCTTCAGGATTTCTTTGGCATCTTGACAAAGGTGGAGTTTTAAATATACACACCCCTCATGCCTGCATGTACTGACTCTGTAGATTTGAGCCTGTGCACACTTATGTCTGAGTTTGTATCAGTATGTTGGTATATATTACAGATAATAGAGTCCTCAGTCCAAGTTTGATAAGTTATTTGATTTGTTCTTGGGAAACTTTTAAGTGTAAGAATTACTATGAAATTTGTGATGTTTTAGAAGATATTAAATTACCCTACTATAGTTGATATTAACAAGCATCTCTTCTATCATGACATTGGTATGTTTTCTTTAACATATGTGAGTTAAATAATATTCACCACAGATTAAAGTAAATCTTTAGTAATCTAGTAAAGTGTGTTCATTTCTAAAAAAAATCTATGGTATGGCATGTACAACATACTCTAGCACAGGACAGTAGTCAAAATGGTTATGTTTAAATCTTCTGATTATTTAGAAGGTCATGTTAATTTCATTTTTTCAACATATGTAAAAGGTAATCCATTATTTATGCAGTGCTATTTTGTCAAATGTCATTCATGTTGAATATCAGTGAGCTGAAAATTGATAGAAAGACAGATGTACCTGCCACCTACTTTAAAATTATAAAGTTGCATTTCAAAAACTAAGGATAAAATCTTGACTCTGGAAAAAATATGATTCGCTTTGAGAAAATATAAAAACACTCAGGCTTATGTATAATTTGCCTTCAGTATTTTTCACCCAGCAGTATGTTTGGGGATTATAAACCCAAAGTTGTGCTCTCTTAGGCACATGATGTTTATAAGTTCAGAATTTTGTGTACTCAGAATTTTTTTTCTAAATGACACAGTCTTGCTCAAAACATCACCCAGAAACCCGTTTGCACTCACCAGAGACTTTTTAATTAACAATCACATCTGTGCTATTACACTATATTTTTGCAAAGCTAGCAACAATTTAAGCCACATTATTAAATTATGAAAAAATGCATGAATCTCAATGGACTTGTTTGGTGTTTCCAGAGTCGGAGTTCTGATTCCCGTACCTCTAGGGTCTGACCTTGTATATCTTAAACTTTTGTAATGATATTATTAAATATTTAATAGTATAATACTTTGGGCACCTTTCAAATATAAATGACATTAAAAATTAACCTGTTTAACTATTAAAGGTTAACCTGAGTAAATCTGATTAGTAATCTGTTTCAAATGTACTTAAAGTCACAGGATTCTAGAAGGCGCTTTCTAAGAAAACAAATCAATAGTTTAGTTTTAGAATGATATATGTATTAAATAAACATTAAAAAATCTAAAATTCGGTGGGGTGATTACTTAAATATTGAAATAAAATATTTATATTACTTCATTATTCTCATTAAACTTGTGTTTAGAAAAATCCTTTTTTAATTAAAAATCATCCATAATTATATATGTCTTTAATTAGTCCCATAACATCAAGTACCTGCCAGTTTCTGAATTCCTTAGAGTTTCTCTGTTTTTTCTTTTCTTTTGACTGTAATATGTTATTTTCTAATGATTCACTGAAAATGCTGAATGAAAATTTTGCATGTCATTTTTCATCTTTACCTTAGAGCTCCAGCCCAAACTCATGAGTTCATATCTAATATTTGATTAATAAAACATTATTGAAATAAGGCAAATGTAAAAATCTATATTCAGTAAACACTTCTCTTTTAAAATCCTTGTTAAGTTAATATTTTTCTAAACTTATAAAGTATATTATTTCAGAAGTATAATGAACTACATATTGAACATATTAATATTAATTCTTATTAAGAAAAATATAACTGTACATGGTAGAAAAGCATTTAATGTTATGTCAAATATTTCAAATCATTTTGTAGCAAATTGTTGAAGCTCTATTCAATTTTAAATCACATGCAAATATAAGAATTAATTACAATTGATTTTATGGAATACTAAAACAGCACTTTAAGCAAAAAAATCTGTTGTTTTTCAGAAAAGTGTAATACAATTTAATTTTCCTTGCAATCACCAGAGACCAAAACCTTTTTTAAATCTGTAATGATAATATTTGTCCTTTTTAAGTGGAATACTTGAAAAATGTCAGTTAACTCTGATACCATAATGCTTTATGTGAAGCATTTATTACAGCATATAATATTGTTTCTTTTAAAAAATGGGAGAAAAAGACAAAGGATTGTGATCCTATATAGAGAAAAATTAATAAATAACATTTTGATGTTTTTAAAGGAAAGCGTGGTATTTCTAAATTTTATCATTCAATGCAATCTGTACAAGGACATTTACATTTATTCACATAGCATTGAGAAAAATACTTCTTTTAAATTACCCTTGCTATTTATGCATTCATTAAATAAACCTACACAATGTTTTATTATGTCTAGACACATATTACAAATTTTCATTGAGATGAATTATGCAATATCATGTCTCTCCTCTTGCAGAATTGCAAATGTTCATATATACCATGTAATGAACATTGGGACTATTAAATGCATCTCGTCTTTAAAATGGAATAGACTTCAGAGTGACCCAAATCAGAAAACATGGGATAAACTTTAGTTTGAAAAATAAAAACAGGAAATAGAAAACAAAGTGTATCCTCCTCTGATAGCAGAGAAATAAGAAAAGCTATTTCACATGTAGTTGAGATGACAGGTAGTTGAGTATCCTTGATGGCTCCAGGACATATGAGAGACTCGGAAAACCAAAATAATCAATAAACATTTTACAAGGTGCCTAGGAAACTGGAAATATGCAGGAAGATTACATGCTGGTGTCATGGGTCTCCCTGGTGGTGCAGCGAGTTGAGTGCAGAACTGTGAAGCGTCCATGGCACAGCAACATGAGTTCGATCCCCGGCCAGGGAAGGGACCCACATGGCACAGCACACCTCTCCTGCCTCACCCACTGCTCCCCTCAGCAGTGTGAGTCAGTAAATCTGCCTGTTCTGCTCCCCACCCTGTCTCTGGTGAATCCTCTCACCTTCTGCAACTCTGGCCTGTACCCCAACTCTTGTATGCATGCATAAATAAACAAATAAATAAATATTAGAAAGAAAGAAAAATTACTGATGCCTGTGTCCCTCGAACTTCAGTCACACTGCTAAGCAGATCACGTGATTGTCCAGGAGAGTTTATCACAGTGCGCCAAAGGAAGGGAATGGTTATTGTAGGGTTAACACAGGATGGAAGCATGAAAGCCAATTTATCCTGGGATGGGGTAGGGAATTTTATGAACAATCAAAAATGTGATTGTAATGTTGAGTGTATTGCCTAGTAAAACCAAGAAAAAAAAAATCCAGCGACAAATAGAGTTGTTAAATTAAGAGAAAATTATTTCAGTTTCTGGGTTAGGAATACTAATAGCTCTGATAAGTGTTAGTGGACAAAGGAAGTATTTGATTGATCTGGTGTCATAAAATTACCAGATATGGAGAAGAGGGTGGGATATTGAGGAGTTGAGAGTAATTTTAAGTACAGTCATGAGGGTAACTAGAAGAGAAGACCATTGGAGTTAAAGATGTAATTGTTGTGGGATGGATGTCTACCTATTTGGGCAGAAAAGTTAATAAAGTATCAATAACATATTGAAACACTGTGGGAATTAAACAATAGCAAGTAACCCATTAATATAGCATGTACACATTATGAAATATTTCCATGTATGAATGAAGATTTTAACTCATTAATTTGGGTTCTTCTGATTTCATAAACAAAGAGGTCCCATGATTAGTGATTTGCCAGATTTTAATAATTTTTTTATAAATTTATTATTTTATGCATACAAGTACTGGGGTACAGGCCAGAGGTGTGGGGTGGGATGAGAGGATTCACCACAGAGAGCAGGGAGCAGAACAGGCAGATCAACTGAAGTACACTGCTGAGGGGAGCAGCGGGCACAGCAGGAGAGGTCTGCCTGCACCATGTGGGCCCCCTCCCTGGCCGGCAGCAGGGATTGAACTCGTGCTGTAGTGGTTGCGGTTTGCTTCATTGCTTTAACCCACTGTGCCACCAGGGAGGCCCCTAGATTTTAATTTTTCAAATGTCTGTCTGGAACCAGGTTTCCACTGGATTTCTGCATGTATTCATTTTGTTTGTCCTTTTACAAATGTAAATCAGGATTAAACCCATCTAGCTTTTTGTCTTCAGTGTCATGCCCGCTAAGCTATATTAGATGTCATGCGTTTTGAAAGCTATGTTTTGGCTCTAGGTATCTGACCTACTGTGGTTTATTAATTGGTTTCAGTGATTTAATGAAGCATCCTTTCTCTACACATTGTAAACTGTCTTGTGAAATCAGCCTCACATTCTGATGTCGTTTCTCTAGTTACTAGCAAGCACAGAAGGAAAGGCTTATTTACATTTTCTGCAAGCCATCCTCCCTGTATGGTGATCTAGCTATCACCAAAAAAAAAAAAAAATATATATATATATATATAAAGAATAAAGAGTCTCTCTTTATCTGCATCAGTAATTTCATATCAGTAGTGAAATTTTTATTTTCATGTAGCTTGCTCAAGTGTTCCTTTTTTTTTTTTCCTTATTACATTTTTCATTAAAACGATTTCTGTTTCTCAGCATGGAGTCAAACAAGAAATAATTATTGACTGATTTCTCCACCATTAACTTTGAGAGTCTCTTGGTTATTGCTCAGCCATTTGGTTATAGATGTATTCACTACAGTACCTACTTCACAAACATTTTCTTGGTATTGTTTTAATATCTCATATTTTCTTGAAAAATTTAGGACCTATAAATGGAAAAAATTATCAAATATAGATTACACTCCTTCTGTGCAAATAAGACAGGATGGAAAATGTGTGCTCAATTATAATAGTCTTTTGACCTATTCTTCTGTTTTGCTCTTCTATAATAGGTGTTTCAATGCCAGACTCAATTCTCCATTTTACTCCAAAATGGAGATTTGGGGACATAGAATGATGCTTTATTAACTCTTTCAGCTCCCAGGGGTTCCATGAAATTTAGTACTTTCATGTGTGAGAACTAAAGGATAGGAAATAAAGTGAACTTTTGATGGCGCTTTGGTATTTATCTCATCCCATTCCTGGGGTATCTTCAGTGTTGTAATTAAGGTGCTCTCAGTGTACTAAACAGGACACTGGGGGCACAAAAGTGATACTTTCTGAAGGTGCCAAGTTGATTACCTGAGAGTAACTAAAACCCTGAGAAAATCAGATCATTATATTGACCCCTGCTTTGCCAATTTTTTTCTCTCACTGATCTTCTACAATATAAGTACGTTTAGTACTAAGCAGTGTGAGTATATAAATATATCCTGCCTTTTTAACACTGTTAGTTGAATAGTTAGAGATGTATTAGATCTTCCAGTGGTAATTTCTTTGGCTCAATAGGCAGCCAATTAGCACCATAGGGCAGAGAAATATAACATTACAAACAAGCTATTTGTGTATTTCGGTATTAAAGTAGTGTTCTTTTAATTCACTGGAAGTAATGCTGATGATAAGATCTAATGAGTAAATGTGCATTCCCAAGCTTTTTGTTTTATCTCTAATTCATTTTATTTTTCTTTATCAATGTGATTTGCTATTGAAGGTGACTCATTAGGGAAAACACAAAGATATTCATGTGAAGATCTGAATGATGGAAAGAGTACAGTCCAAGCTACAGGTACATATCAAATAATTTTAATTAAAATAATGGAACTAGGGACATGTCTTACAAGATGATAATCTTTAAGTTTGATAAACTAGAAAGGCCATCTCCTAACAGACAAGTATTATCTTTTCTCAGCACACATAGAGTGAGGAAAATGAAATATAATAATTTATTATTGTATGAGGTATTTTTTGTTCAACAAAATTATTTTCACCTTGAGATTGCCCTTTCACTTATGTGCTTTAATAATTCTTCCTTGTGACAAAAGCTGTATTTCAGTACCATTCACTGAATAATTTTGTTCATTAAGGAAAACATACTAATTCTGATTTTCAGTAAAAATTCCTCCCATTTTTCCAATAAATATAGCAGGTATGAAAACAATCTTAAAGCCAGTCAATTACAGGACCATTTGGTATGGGGGACTATCTAGATATTTGGAGCTGAAGGAGTGACTATTACAGATTTCTGGAAAATGTTCTTCCACAGGAATATCTGAAGTACTGAGAAGATCTCACTTCTGAAATAGCATATTCTAATTGTGAGGTTGATTATGTGATGGTAAAATGAAGAAACTGTTAGTTAAAGGAGAAAGAAAAATGTAAAAATACGATTTAAAAAATTTAAATTGGGTGTTTTAAAATGCTACTGCAGCATTTATCAATAACTTGATAACCTCATGGCATATTTCTTATAAATCAATTTGATCGTTGAGAATTTTATCTTACTCTGACATGGCCAAAAAGAGCTTAGAGCTTCTGGCATGGGTCTGGACTCTACGGACTGCTGTCTGCCCACACCCTTTCAGGAGGACATTTCTGTTCCTCAAATGTATTGGAATATAGTTTCCTTTGTGTTTTTTTAATATCTATATATATATATATATATAAAATGTCTTTGTCTGCCTTTGGTATCAGGATAATGTTAGCATCATAAAATACATTTTAAGCCATCCTTCTTCACTTCTTGGAAGAGTTTGAGAAAGGATAGGTATTTGGTGATAACCTGATGGTTTGGTAGAACTTACTAGTGAAACCATTTTGTCTTGGACTTGGGTGTCTGAGAGATCTTTGATTACTTTCTCAGTTTTCTTGCTTGTAATTGATCTGTTCAGGTTTTCTGTTTCCTCTTAATTCATCCCTGGAAGGTTAAATGATTCTTAGGATTGTTCCAGAGCTTCTTGAAAATTCAATTTATTGGCATAAAAATATTCAAAGTAGTAAGGATGTATTCATTTTGTAGCAGGATGGTCCCAGGAAAAGGGGAAGTTCCAAAATCCTGGTCCCGCCCTAAGTGGGTAGAGCTAAGGAAAAAAAGAAAATTTCTGGAGAGAAGAGAGAAGGAAAAAAAAAAAAAAAAAGATAAAAAACAGCAAGGAGACCTGGAGGAAGCACGTGGAGCAGAGGGACATGTAAAGAAACTGCGCTTGCTTTTTAGTCTTAGACTGGTTAAAACAGATGTGGGTGAGAGACCCTTAAGAAGGTTAACAATAGCAGCTTTCATCTTAATTTTAATTTTCCTCTTTTCCTCCCAAATTTGTCTAACTCTTTCTAACCCTTTTTTATAAGTCTCTACTAAAAAGTCCTTTAAATGTGTGCCAGGTTTTTGGGCCTTGCTTTGGGCTAATCCTATTTAGGTGGACTTTTACCCTCAAGGAGATGGGTAACTTTAAATGCTTAACTTAGTAACTATATTCTTTGTTCTTTCTTTATTGTACCCTAGTTGTATTAAAGTTCCTTTCCATTAAAAGTTTTATATGTTTGTCTTAATGCAGCGAATGGCAGAACCCATTCAAAAAAGGCAGGCTTGGGGGTTCTGGGGTGCTCCTCTCCCTGCCCTGTAACAATTTAACTATTACTTGTCTATAATATTCTTTATTGTTTTATATAATATTCTTTCTGTTCTGAGTGATAGCCTAACTGAGTAGACTATTCTTGGTGAGACGTTTTTTCCTTTTAGCACTTTGAATATATCACTACTTGCTTTTTGGTCTGTGGTCTGACTTCTGATTAGAAGTCCATTGACAATCTAATAAGGGTCCCTTTATGTGTGACTCATTGCTTTTCTCTAGGTGATTTTACATACTCTCCTTATCTTTAATAATGGCCATTTAAATTATAGTGTGTCTTGGTATGCTTTTGTTTGGGTTTATTTTGTTTGGAATTCTTTAAGTTCCCTAAATAGTGATGTCTATTTCTTTCCTCAGTTTGTAGAAGTTATCAGCTTCCTTTTCTTCAAAGAGTTTTGCCCCTTTCTCTCCTTTTGGAACACTTACAATACAAATGTAGTTTGTTTCGATACTTATGTCTCTTATAGTATCTTTATTTTTTGTATTCTTTTTTCCTTTTTGATGTTCTTTTTCATGCTTTTACCTATCCTTGCAACTTGCTGATTCTGTTCTCTGCTTCATCAAACTTACGGTTGTGTTCCTCTATTGTATTTTTTTTTAGCTCACCTATTCTTCAGCTGTGTGATTTCTTTTTATAACATTTCTGTATTTTTCTTTTTCTTTGTTGTCATTCTCATTTTTCTAATCCAATTTTCTCCTAATTTCAGTGAGTAATCTTGAGGCCATTGCTCTGGATCTCATTCTGGTAGTTTACTTAGGATTTTCTTCCTAGGATTTTGTCTTGATTTGTTGATTAGGATGGATTTCTGTCTCTGTTACAGGGCAGGGGGAGGGGCACTTTAAAACCCCCTTTTTAAATGTGTTTTGATATTTGTTGCATTAAGATAAACATATAATTTTTAATGGAAAGGAACTTTAATATAATTAGGGTACAAAATATAAAGGATAAAGAATATAGTTATTAAGTTAGCATTTAAAGTTACTTATTTTTTTGAGGGTAAAAGTCCAGCTAAATAGGATTGGCCCAAATCAAGGCCCAAAATCCTGCCACAAGTTTAAAGGACCTTTCAGTGGAGACTCATAGAAAAGGGTCAAAAAAGTGTCAGACAAATTTGGGAGGAAAAGAGGAAAATTAAAATTAAGATGAAAATTGCCATTGTTAACCTCCCCATCATGGGTCTCTCACCCATATCTGTTGTAACCAGTCCAAGACCAAAAGGCAAGTGCAGTTTCTTCACATGTTCCTCTGCTCCACGTGCCTCCTCCAAGCCTCCTTGCTGCTCTCCATCCTGCCTCCTTCTTCCTCCCTTCCTCTGTCCCGCGTCTCCTCGCTCCAACATTTTCTTATCCCTGCTTAGCTCCACTCCATAGGGCGGAAACGGGATTCTGGAACTACCCCCTTTCCTGGGGACCACCCTGTTACATCTCCTTATTATACTCTCTACTCTGTATTTATTTTATGGATTATGCTAAATGCATTTTCTTCCCAGTTCTGATGTAACAGTCTTGTGTTAGAAGTTTGCAGGGTATTGGTTTTAGATCTTATATTTTCTGCTTTTGTGTAGACTGAGGCCTCATCACCAATCAGGATGATTAGCACTCAAGAGCCAGAGTAGGGTGGTTACCCAAGAACCCAGCTCATAGTGAGAATGCATGACTCAAGGAGGTGTCTATTTTATAGTGCCAAAGGCACAATTCTCTCTGGATGCTGCAATGCTTGAGTGGAGGAAAAGATCTGCAATCATTGTCAGCTGAAATCAAATTCCATCAGAAGGTTTTTTTTCAGAAATTTCATACTGCAGCTGCCCTGAGCTGCCTCCTACCTCTGATCTCAGCAGGTTTTGTGTGCAAAGTTTTTCTCCCTGAGACTCCCCGGAGAGCAGAGTGGCTGAAGGTCTATGGACTCAGGCTGCAGGCATTTACCACGGTGTCTGAAATAGTAGTAGGAGGCAGATTGCCCAGAAGCTGCAGGGCCAAAGCAGAGGAAGGGCATTTGTTTGTGTGCCCGTGGGCATTGACTGAAAACAAGCCTTCTCTGCAGCCCTTATCACTTGCCACACCCTGCAAGTTTCATTGAGGGAGCCTTAACTGGGAGTGCTTGTTCCTGTGAGCCCCTGGAAGCCTGTGGAGCCCAAATGGAAGAGACACGGGTGTTTCCAAGGAACTGTAAGTGCTGACTATGGGGATATACCTGGGGGAGCTGCAGTTACCGACTGCTCCCAGCCAGTTCCACAAAGGCTCTCCTGGAAGTCCAAACACCAGCGACTACTATAGCCTGGAATAGCATGATAAATGTAAGGACTTTCAGAAATCAAAATGCCTGTGATGGCGGAAAGGAAGGGTGATTTACACTCCGTCACTAGCTCCTGATTGATTTCATTTAGTACTGTAAATACTTCTACTGCCAATGCTTAGACAAAAAAAAAAAAAAAAAAAAAAAAAAAAANTACTGTAAATACTTCTACTGCCAATGCTTAGACAAAAAAAAAAAAAAAAAAACAAAAAAAAACAAAACTTAGAGAAGGCATTCAGCAGAGCTTTCATTCAAGGAGAGACTCCTTGCACCTTCTTGCTCCTCATGGTGTATTTTTAGTTTCAACAAATGTAAGTTCTTCAGTTAGGTCTGGGTCCCCTTTGGCTGTCTCTTTTCTCCCCAAGTCCCATTGTTCTCTAGAGGTAAGTGCTTCTATTTTTCATACTTCAGTGATTGCATTCCCCTCTCTGGTGCTATTTCTAGGTGTAAGGGCCCCGGAGATGGTTCCCAAGAGGAGATTCCCAGAAGCTAATGAGCCACCCAACCTCAGGGTCCTGTTACTATCCTGAAGGGGCTATGTATTCGGCTTTCTTATTCTTCACACGGTTTTAATCTCTTTTTTTTTTTTTTCTGGATTTACAGATCCTCAAATCCTCAGCTTTTCTTGAAAGAATCATTTCAATACAGATGCAGGTTTGTCGTTCCCGTGGAAAACTAGGAATTCTTTTTCACTGTGCCTTGACACCCTTTAGGGTTACATTTCCTGTTTCTCACAGATCATTGTCTTGTGCTACCACATATTACCCATTGCTAGAAGTCTTCAGTGTATATATCATATACATGGTCTCATATATTTTAGGAGGGTGTCTAAAACACTATGGTTAGAATTAGAAATGCCCCATTCTAAAAATTATCTACTCTCAATGGTTCTCTTCAGAATTGGCAGTAAAGTTATTGGTTCATTCACATATCCTTGCCAAAAATGAGGCATTTTAACTAGATTTAAGTACATAAAATAACTGATAGTTAATTTCCTGAATGGATGACATGAATATATAGTCACTTATATTTTTTTGGCTTTGTTTTCAAGTCTAAATGGCAAAATATTTCAGTAATAGTCTGACATTTTTCTCTGTTCTCTAGCCACTCTATATGGGATTTCATCTAGTTTTGCAGCTTTACAAAGTCATTTGTATAATGACATCAAATGCATAATTCCTAAGCATTCTATTTCATGAACTTTTCAGATTCATAAATGCAGCTGTTTATTTAACATTTGGATTCAGTGTAAAATATAAGCTTCAGACCTCATTAGAAAAGTAGAGAGAGGTAAAAAAGAGAATGAAAAAGGGAAGAAAAAAACAAACCAAACAAACCAGGGACTTCTCTGGTGATGCAAGGGGTTAAGTCATAGCATTGTGAAGCTATCTGCAGCCACTGCAGCACGAGGTCCATCCCAACCAGGGAGCTAATCTCCATGGCACAGCAGACCTGTCCTGCCTTGCTTGCTGCTCCTCTCTGAGTGTATTTCAGTAGATGCACCTGTTTTGTTCTCTACTCTGTCTCTAGTGAATCCTTTTGCCCCCTGCACTTCTGGCCTGCACCCCAGTTCTTGTATGCATAAAAAAAATAAATCTTTAAAAATAAAAACAAACAAACAACTCCACTCACCTCCCCACATCTGCTCTCTACAAGCTTTGCAATCATGATGAATGGCATAACTTTATTCTTGCAGCTACTGTAAGGAGTGTAAAAGCATGCACGGTTGCTCTGCTCTTCCCTCCCCCTCCCAAATAGAGGGTCGTAAACCAGAGGGGCCCTGATGCCAGGCCTAGCAATAAAGTCTGGATGCCTCAGTGTTAGAGTCAGAGACATGCTGGAGCCAGAGATTGATCTTAACGAATAGCCTATGTCCTTATCTAGTAGGATAGCTGGTCTCATAGCTTGGAATGTTAGCTTAAAATGTTATTTTAAAGGTTGTTATCTTAGGATGTGCACCAGGTACGGGGCAGAAGCCCACCCCGTCATCTCCGGTACAAATGTAAACTTTTGAAATATGTGTCTCCTTAAAACGATTGGCTGTGCCCACTGTACGGGCTTTTCAATCCCTCAGCTAATTTGCTGCAACCAATGTAAGGGTGGGAAGTTGGCTATAAAAGCTCACCCCTTCTCACTCTCGGGGTCGATCGCCTCAGCCAGACCTGCGTGTCTTGGTTGAATGATTGACCCCAGCATGCTGGCATAATAAAAGCTCTATTTGACTTTTTCAGCCCTGTGTCTGCACTTTGTCCTTTTGGGTGCCCTCAGAAACTCGGTACTTAACACTACAAGAGTAGAGGAGGTAGAAATAGTGTATGTGGCTTTTCTGTTCTTTCCTCTAACCTCAAACCACATCTCCTCATGCTTAAAAGATAGGCATGTCAGGTGTTTAACCACTTCTCATTTCTAATGGCAGTGAACTATTTTCCTGGACTAGCTCAAGGATCTTTACACGGTTTACATGAGTTTGCCTATTTTTTACCTTTCTGAAATTTTCGTTTCTGTTAAAAAAAAATTCATCCAAGTAAAATTGAATATCAAATTGTTTATATTAAATAAGTGAGTTGTTAAGCTTTCCATATAGCAAGTAGAGAGGAGCATGAGGTGTTGCGTGAAATGGAAAGATTATTTCAGACCAAACCACATTCCTTTACGGGAAGGTTGTGTTGGAAACATGGAGTGAGTGGCGGTGAGGTGGGCATCTTATCATACAGGTAACCTCCCTAGTGCTGACCATGAAATTGTAGATTGATTGTTTTAAAATTTCATTTTTGGGAGAGGCTGAAGCTGCAGTTAACTTGGATATTAAGGCTTAATAGGGCTGGGCATAAACTACTCCATCTTGTATTGGTTGTTTCTTTTGTTACAATTCCCATCCTGAAGCCTTCTTCAACTTCATCTCCTGGAGTTCACTTCTCAACAGTTCTCCCCATTTCTCAACAAGCTCCCTCCTATTTGATTATTTGATTTAATCCAAGTTACACTGTAACTTGGACTAACAAAGCACTCTTTCCTTGGTGCTAATTGTTTCAGAACTAAATTCATTTCATTTCCTAAAATGATCCAATGCTATTCTAAACTAGAACTTTGACTCTTGCTCTCTAATCTGCTTGGAATTTACTTTCCTTCTACCTCCATCAGGGAGGTAGACACGGTCTAATATCATTTTACTGTCTTATTAACATCACTGAAACAGATAAATTCATACTAATTCCAATCTGATTATGTAATGCATTCCATTATTGTATGAAGAAAAAGAATATCATATTGGATATAGATATTTGAGATAATAAGGACAAAGATATAAATTATTATTGACTATCCATTTATCTTTTATCATGTTAATATCTAGAAATCCTTTAATCAGAAAAACAAGATTAATAGTGAAATTAGTTTGTAGATAATAAAATGCAATCATTTGAGGCAACTTCAGTCAAACTAACAAGTGAAAAACCTTAATTACATATTATAAAGAGAATGAAACATTTTTGGGTTTTAATCTATGAAGTGTAGTGACATAACAATCTACTTTGTGTAATAAAAGTCAAGCAAATTAATAAAAAGAAAAAAATCATTAACAATGTTTCCATGATGGCTTGTCTATAAATAATTACTGTGAAATGACTTCAATTTATAATTATGAATAAATTTAAATGCAAAAGACTAAAATGATTTCTTATAGAATCATCATATAGCTTCAGCAATTACAACTCAATCTAAGGGCATACTAGCTATACTCTCTTATGGGAACCCTATTTTTCCATCTATAAAAAATAAATATGTATCTTAAATGATAAGAATTATATTTATAAAATGTATTCACAATGTTCCTTCCTATCTTATCCATATCTTCAAAGTAATTTGTATCCTCTAATATCCCATCATTGCTCAGATCTTCCCATAAGTATGCATGTGCAATCTTTTATTTGCAAGTTTAACCTTTATTTTTTTTCTTTCAACATATTTGTTGACAAAACGAAATAATTTCTTGTAGAAAGTTATGTCATCTGAATTTTGATGACTGAGTCTTCATATTATTTGATCATACTGCTGGTTAGCACTTGTCTCCACCTGACCTTATCCCATTTGGGCTCCACAGTCTTTCCAGGGCTCTCAGGAACATGCATTCCCAGTGAAAACTGTGCCTATGGATTTTGCTGAGAGAGGACAGCACTTAGATGTCAAAGACATGTGCTAACACATTTAATATCTGTGCATGAGTAGTTGGCCTCCTGTGCTTTCATCATATGTAGACTTGACATTTTTGGCAGAAATACTTCCTTCAGAATTGGTATTATGTTCTTCCATCAGATGGAAAATTGTGCTTTTTTTCTCTCTTTATTTGTGATGTTATCAGTTATGGTTATTAATACCTGTATCTTCTCTTTCACGCAAGCTTTGTAAAATGACTTCAATATTTGTTTTAAAATGGTAGATCAAGTTTCTGTGACAGAGTGTTTATTGTAAAATTTCTTTAGTAGAAATATTAAATGTAAGGTATAATTCATTTTAACCAAGGTAGAATTACTATTAGTTTTGAGTGGGAATTAATGCTATTTATCTCCTCTTTTAACAGCTGCTTCCACTAAATGCATTTCCTTGGCAAACATTTTGTTTTATGTAAATGTTTTTTTATAAAATAAGGGTGATTTAGAATACCCAGATGAACCGATATTTTGGAAATTATCAGTAGAATATATTTCCCAGATTGGGATAGACTATGCTCTAAAATGTTAAATGGGAGGGTATAACATAAATAGAAAATATGCACAGATAATTTTGACATAGTCTAGATAAAAGAAATGGCAAGTTGGTAGGATAAGAGTAGCCCCAAGACCTGTTTGATCATTTGCACCAAATCAGCAGGTTAAGCCCCTAGCCAAGGTGATGGGTCATACCAGAGTCTGACAATTTGGGAGAGGGAAACATGGGTGGGTGACTTTAAGTCAACAGCAATAACTATCCATTAAACATTGTTAGATAAAAAGGCAATTCTCCAAAGAGGACATGCAAATGGCCAACAGGCATATGAAAAAATGCTCAACTTCTCTTGTCATCAGAGAAATGCAAATTAAAACCA
>JAGFMF010012288.1:6811766-6844829 GCA_019455555.1 Galemys pyrenaicus | reverse complement strand
TTAGGAGGAACATAAGGGAACCAAATGAGGATCAAGGAAAGGAATAAGAACAATATTAATAATAACAATAACAGCAATAAAGACACAGAAACCAAAAAATGAGGGGTCAAGGACAGACTGGGGACACCTGGTGGGGAGGGTAGGGGGAGGGTTGAGGGAAGATGGGAACACGAGGGACTGAGGTGATGGTGCACTGGTGAGATGGTGATGAGGAATACATGGGGATTACAATTAATGGCAAGTATATGTAAATTTTAAAATATTTTAATAAAAAAAAGGAAAAAAAAAAACTCCTGTAACCCAAAAATAAATAAATAAATAAATAAATAAATAAATAAATAAATAAACATTGTTAGATATTTTTACCACTCTATCTCTGATACTTTAAATGTAACACAACATTCTTTGATGTCCGCCACTTGATCTTGCCTATCAGACATATGGATGGCTATTGGCTGGTTCAAATTTCCAGTGTCTTCAATCTTTTTTTGTCTTTCACCCTCTGTGTGTCTTAGTTTCTCTTACTCCCTTGACTAAATCCCAAATGTTATGGATTGTATTCATTATAATCTCAGACTTTATGGTTAAGAGCACAAAATTGCGTCTTACCTAACACCACTTACTATGATAGAGTTCCTGAGGTAAATATTAGCAAGAAAAAAATGCATTTATAGATAAAACAAGTATGATATACTTGATTAATTTACTAATGCATACATGGGAACACTAGGTTGAAATGTTGATCTTGGACAAGAAGTCCCCAAAATCACAAATTATCTATAAAGCTCCAAAAATCTCATTGTTTTTGCATTTATCTCACCATCCCTGCTTTTACTGTGGAATATGCACTCCGATTATAACATCCATAATTGAAAAGACTCTTACAAAGAGTCAAAGGAATATCGCCATCAAAATCCCCAGGTTTTCTACAATCCTCTCATGTATTTTTAATGCTTTTGGCCTCACCTTTTCCTTCTCAGAGTCAGATGGTTACCTCCATCCTATAATACAGAATGTTTTAGTCATATAGTCTATCGATTTACTAGTTCACATATCCAATTTATGTGAAAGTCTTTTCCTCCTGATTTCTTCATTTTTCCTTCTCCAAAGAGGGAAACTTCTTCCTCTACACTGCAAATCCATATTCTCTGTAATGTAGGATTGGCACTCCTTGTAATTTTTAGCAAAAAAAACATCCATCATAGACTCTCTGGTGTGTATCTTTTACTCTTCAATTGTTTTTCCCCCAATCACATAAATGTGTTTCACAACTTAAAAAAATAGTCTTGCCACAGCTCCACAACTCTGTTTATTTTCACAGCCATGCTTTAAAAAGAGAAAACCTTGTTCTCCATCTGCATTTTTACTTCCCATTCACTATTTAACCCATTTTAATCTATTTCAGCTTCCCAGAAAAACTTTTATTACTAAGGTTCTCAATGATTCCTACTAACAAGCCCATTAAGCACTCTTCAGTCCCTGTCTTATTTAAACGTTTTTGTCGTATTTGACATCCTTGATCACTGTTTTCCTTGAAATTCACCATCGGCTTTTCTAAAATCTCTATGTTGGGTCAAGCAGGCATCACTTTATACCTGCTTTCAAAAATGCTGAAGGTAAAACCAATTCAGCCATGCTGTATGAAATAGGACTTTGTGAGCTCGTTCTTAAGTCAACTGTGCAGTACATTCAAACCCATTATCGGAAGTGAGATCTGGTTGCCCTTCCTAGAGGCACTCCTAAGCATTGTCTCTGAATGTAGCTGGGCTCTTCTTCAATCCAGGTGCTTTCATTTTCAGATTGTTCAGCTTTCAAGGGAGGGTATTAGACTTTCTCAGTTGAATATGTGTTCAATGAGTGCATTTTAGTAGTTTCAAACAAATAGTTGTCAGGGAGTAAAATATCATGTTTAACCTCTCTGAAGATTTATTAAAATCTTTTTGGAGAATTGATATCCAGGGAAATGAATGAAAAGGTATACACCTCTCCCCTTTCAGAAATATTTATATACCACACATTAAGCTCTCTCAAAGAGGAACTATTTATATATCTATAGTAATGACTATATATATTGTGGTAGCGTGATCCTATATAAATTATGATTTATGGAGAAAAGAATATAATTGTGATTAGAAACTTAGGTTTTGGAGTGAAAACACTCTGGGTTTGATTGGATTTCAATAAAATTTTCATTAGGTAATCATATAAACCATACTTTCTTCTCACCAAACCTACAGAATTCACAATAAATATTTGCTTTATAAGTTAGCTTTCAGGTTCAGGAAACAACTAGTTTAGTAATATTCTTTATATTTGCTCATATTGCTGTTTGATAATACTTATAATATTGTCATTAGTACTAAAGTAATCGTCAATCATAAACTTATGTATTAACATAGGAGAATGCATGAATGAGTATCTGTCTTTCAGCAAGTTATATGTAATACATTCTCTATCTTAGTGGTTTTTTCTCCATGCTTTTTCTGTGTATAATTAACATGGCTTATAAATTGTATAAATTTATTTTAATAATATTAACTATATTTTCTATAATATATATTGGGATATATGCAAGCATCTCCCTTGTTAACTGAAAATACAACTTTTGAGAAGTGGATAATTTTTTGCTTTTCTTGATTACATTCGTTTTTCAGATTTTAGGATCATTGTTTATATGAAAATAATTGCTAGTTGTATGTATAAATATGTAAGTGATGGAATGAAGAAAGTAATGCATATACTTAGAGTTCTATCATCTGTTCCATCAAAACTTTAACAATAATTGAAATAAATCTATGAAACATTCTTCTTAAATTTACAGATGGCATTTACAGAAAAGCATAAGAGAACTAGCTGATAAAAATTTACATTAATCTCTTTAACTGGGTGAAATAAAATGATTCTTAAATGGGCAATTTCAATAAGGATATATGTGAATTTCTCAGAGTTCTAAAACTATGTAACTACAAAATAGAGGATGTATATATAGCTTAATGGCAATACAAATAAAAAGGACTTCAAATTTGTTAGGCTTAAAGGCTACTACAAGTCTTCTAGGTCATGAAGATGCAAAAGATATATTTTCCCCACTCCTCCCTCTTAATACAAATAAAAACCCTTGAAGTTATATGTATACAACAAGCATGAGCAGACACGGCACGGTGAAGGAAGGAAGACTAATCAGAAGGCTAATCAGAGTTGCATGGTAGAGAGACCCGTATTTTTGTTTTGTTTTATGCCATGTATCAGTCTTCGAACTAAAGCGACTATACAGGAAATACAAAAGGTGCAGGAAGAAAGATAAATAACTCAACAAACTCTGTTCTTTCTCACCAAAGGACCAGAAAAGAGATAGCTTACAAGATAGCAAACTTTTAGAAAATAACTAGAGTAGACCAGACAAACACCATGAAATGATATGGCCCCTGACCTTCACTTCTGCTGCAAAGCCCCACCAAGATGACTAAAACACCATTCTCCACTTAAGGGAATATAATTAGGTTCCTAGGGACCTCCCTGTTGGTGCAGTGCGTTAAGCACTGCACTATGAAGCAAACCGCAGCCACTGCAGCATGAGTTCGATCCCTGCTGTTGACCCACAGGGTACAGAAGACCTCTCCTACCACACCTGCTGCTTCCCTCAATAGTGCATTTTGGTCGATCTACCTGTTCTGCTCCCCACTCTGTCTCTGATGAATCCCCTCATCTTCCCTACATATCTGGTCTGTACCCCAGTTCCTTGTATGCATAAATAAATCAATCTTTAAAAAAAAAGTAGGTTCCTAGTTGACCTTTTTAGAACTTTCCACCCAATTCCAACAGAAAACATACCCTTTTTAAGTGCTCATGAAGCATATAGCAGGACAAACTTTATTCTACATCATGTAACAAATTTTTTTATAAAGTGTGTTTCTGTCTACATGGTATAAAAGAGAAAGGTGAGAAAAATCCCCAAACACTAAGAAACAAAAGAACAAACTCCTAAATAATCTATGGGTGAAGGAGGAACTTTTAAGCAAAAATAAATAATGAAATAAAAGTCCTCCCAAAAAACATTAAACTGAATGAAAAGTAAGCCACCCCATGTGAAAATATGTGGAACACAGCAAAAGCAGTACAGATAACTAAATTTATTATAAGAAATGCATAGATAAGAGCAGAAACAATGTGGCCTATGCATCATCTAAGCCTCTGCCCTTTTCAGTATGGGTTCCCACCACTGACTGCTGCAGGTTGGATGGCTTAAGCAGAATGATTTTAATTTCTCACTGTTCTGGAGAATGAAGTCTAAGGTCAAGGTCTCAGTATGGATCACAAGGTCACTGTCAGGTGACAACTCTTTTTTTTGTTGTATAAATGACCACCTTCTAGTTCTGTTCCACTGGTGGAGAGAATGAAAACAAGCTTTCTGATAGCTCTTAAGAATACAGATTCTGGTGTAGCAGACCTCTCCTGCTGTGCCCGCTGCTCCCCTCAGCAGTGTACTTCCATTGATCTGCCTGTTCTGCTCCCCGCTCTGTCTGTGGTGAGTCCTCTCACCCCCCACACCTCTGGCCTGTACCTCAGTGCTTGTATGCATAAATAAATAAATCTTTAAAAAAAAAAGAACACAGATTCTATTGATTCAAGACCTTACACATTGAGGAGTTATTTAATTCTGTTATTTTCTTATATTAAAATACAATCAAATAGGAGGGATGGACTTCAACTTATTAATTTTGGGGTAACGATACATTCAGTCCATAACATTCTTACATACCTTAAAGAAGCAAAATAAAATGAAGGCAGAGGAAACAAAAGAAAGGAAGTTATTAAGAAAAGAAAATCAGTGATATAAAAGACTATTTATTTGTAAAGTTCACTGTATTAGGCAGCTCCATAACCTAAAATTGTGTAACTGAAACCAGAAGTGAGCAATAGAATGAAAGTAGAATTATGAGAAATGTAATGTTTTTTTGGGGGGTTATCTATGTATAAAGGCTATAAAATTTCCATAATGGCAAAAGGCATCAAAACATCTGGACAAAATATCAAAAATTCTCTGTCAAAAAGGAACATAAGATGTGTATTTCTAAAATGGGCTAAATGCAATTGAATTTTCAGTGTTTTGCATTGTGCTAATTTTTTGATGAAGAAAAAGTAGGAATGGGGCATTGATTACAAAGGATTATTGGGATCTCTAGTCCTTCAATAGTTCCAGTGTTTCACCTAATAGACATGAGTAGAAAGTCTGTAAGTCTGAGTTAAAGATAACTCAGTAGCTTTCTGGTTCTACCTTGTATGTTTTGTATACTGCTCTGTATATGTGGTTTCTTCACAATAAAAGTAAAACAAAAAAGACATGCCTTAAAATACTATCATAAAACTTTAGTTCATTTAGGATAAAGAGAATATTTCAGATGCTTCTTGAGAAGAAAGATAGACTACTTACCAAAGAATATCAATAAACTTGGCCATAGATGTTTTGTCAGCAAAACTATATGTCTGTGAGAAATAAATTGATATATCCAAAGTAGAGAGGGAAAATAACTTTCAATCTAGAATTCTGTGCCCAAGTAAAGTTGTTTTTTTCCCCCAGGAGTGAGGATGAAATAAATATATTTTCAAAGAATAAGAAATTTTACCACTGCTGGGTAGAAGTAGTAGTAAAGGAATAACTTCAATCATAAAAAAACGAGGCACCTCAGCACATGGGGGTGGTGAGCTAGTGGGAAAACAGTGAGCCAATATACTGGGGAACTACAGTTTGCATATAAGTATAGTTAATGATTATTTTTTAAAAAAAAGATTCTTATTCCAGAGTAAAATTTTTCAATAGTAATAGAGGGAGTGGAACAAACTTGAAATCTATTTCAAATGTGTTGTCTTGGTTTGATTGAGAAAAGTAGTAATGCCAGTTAATTTCAATTTAATGAAAATGTTAAATGTGTATGCATACAATGTAAGGAAAATGATGAACTAAACTCTCAGAGAGGGAAACACATAGCATTAACAGAATACCAGATATCAGCTAGGAGAAACAATGAATTGGGGTATTCACTCCAGTGGGACTGAATGTTTCTAGGGTCCTGCCAGACCTCGGAGTCCCAAAGAGGCCAGCAATTTTTAGGGGCTACATAGGCCACAGGACCTGGAATGTGAGGAAACCTCTGCAGGGTGATATGTCCAGGGTAGGGCTATCTGGACTCCCTCCTCCGGCCTCCTCCTCCTGCACGCTAGGCTAGCCCAATGCCACACCCTGTCATTGACTTTCCTGGAGGTAATAGCTTTTTAAGTTTAACATCATAGGGCCTCCCTGGTGGTGCAGGGGCTTGAGATGCAGCACTATGAAGCATCCACAGCCACTGCAGCACGAACTTGATCTCCAGCCAGGGTGCTGACCCACATGGCACAGCAGAATTCTCCTGCCTCACCTGCTGCTCCCCTCAGCACTGTATTTCAATAGATCCACCTCTTCTGTTCCCCCACTCTGACTCTGGTGAATCCGCTCACCCCGTGTGTCTGGTCTGTACCCAGTTCTTCTATGCATAAAAAAATATATAAATAGATAGATAGATAAATTAATAGATAAATAAATATCTTAAAAAAGTTTAACATATATACGTAAAAATAGTAGTGTGGACTAGTGAGAAAAACAGACAACATTTAAGAAGATATAGCACTCATAATTTTGCATAAATGTAAAAATATATGAAACATAAACAGACATAATAGAAAGGAGAAATTGACACATCCAAAAGCATAATGGGAAATACCAATCAGCTCTTGTAACTATTCAAACATCCAGCAGATAAGTAATTTGCAAGCATACAGAAGATTCAGAAAACAAAATTAACATTGAGATAGTATATAAATCCTGGCATCCAAAATTACTGGTTCACATTTATTTATGACCTAGGACATTTGTAAAAAGATCAAAGTGCTGGCCCATGTGGATGTCTCCAAAAATTTCCAAAGTTGTCTATTCTACTGGCCATTTATATGAGGGATCAGCAGTGCAAAAAATAGTCTTTAAAAAATATTATCAAGATGGTATATTGATCTAGAAGCAACCATGAAAAATATTACATGTACTACTTGGAATGAAGAAAATTAAATTATGTAGAAGCAGAGAGCATCTGATGAGGTGGAGCCAAAAACAAATAAACTGAGGGGTTGTGAAAGTCAAGAAAAGAGAGTAGTTCAAATTTGAAGTTACTGGGAAATAAAAATAACGATGAGAGTAGAGCTTGAGTGGGGTCGAATGAGAGCTGGCAGAGGGAACTGGGAACAGCTTCTACCGCCATTGCCAGGGACGTAGGAGCCCACGCTTAACATCTCTGTCTCTGGTTATCACTAAACTGCTAGACATTTCTATGTGCATTGTTTTAACTAATGTGCACTTGTTTAACTTTCTGCAGAATGCTCTGTGTGTCTACATAGGATTAAATAGCGCTGACTTGGAATGTTTCCCTGTCTCTGCTAGAGTTTAATTGTAAAGTGTGGGATGCACACACAATCACACACCAAGAAACTGCAGATACAAATGAAATACTTTTCTTTGAGGTGCCTCATTTGTCTAGAAAACAAAATTTTACTGCAATTACTATATATTGTAAACACACAATTTAAATACCATATGTATCTGCAGTAACACCCAGAGACATGCAATAGTGTCATACTCTCATCAACGGTTAACTCCATGCTTAATTTTCTAGCCTGTTCACTTACCAATTCGGTCCATGGGCAACAGTAGCTATAGCTCAGGATCCCCTTGACTGAGGTCATGTGAGTGAGTATTCACCAAACAGTACTTGGTTGGTCAAAATGAAACTGAAAGCGCATTGTATACCTAACTTACAAACGTTAAGTGAAACTACATTTTGTTTATTTTTATGATATGCATATTACAATATGCATATATGCATATGTGTTATGTAATATACTCGAGTATTAACACACCTTTTCTTTAAAAATACATTTAAATACTATAAATGTAAAAAATGTATTTTCCTGCTACTTTTGTATTTCCTTATTTAGGATTATCAAGATAAATGGCCAAACAAACTTATATACAGTATCACAGGCAGCCATGAGACTCATGAGCTAATATGGGTCATTTGAGTACTGGCCAGTAGAGCACTTTATAAGTAGAAGACAGTCTCTGCATGGGCAGTACATTACTAAATAGCTCAGTCTGTTTTTGAAACAATAATTTTGCAAGTCATTAAAGTTTGAGGTGTTATTGGGACATGCATGAAAGACTGGAGTAGGACTAAAATACTTAGAAAATGAATGGTCTATGTAATATTTTTTTATGAAAGGAAAGCCCATAGGTCGTTTCATGTTTTCAGTAGGTCACTGTTCCATAAATATGAAAAACGGTGTGGAAGAGGTAAAATACATTGAGTGGAGATACTTCTTGGGAAGTGTTAGTAGTAGTCTAGGAGATTCAAGATGAGAACTTGCAGAAGAGATTATGGGGATGAATAAGCAAGAAGAAATTTGACAGATATCTGAAGGCTAACTTGATAGGATTCAGTAAGTGGTTGCTAGGATTACTGATGGAAAGAGTGGAGATCTGGAACATTTCTTGTGAATATTCATGATGGGTAGAAATTGGTACTGTTATATGAATTAGCAAAGGCAGGGGTAAACTGAGTTTAAACTAGGGAACAGGTTCAGGATGAAGGAAGGGAAATTAACTCACATTTTGTCATGCTGAATTTATGCTATTGGTGCAGGGCAACCCCAATGTGAAATGGTTTGGCTTGAGTGTGGGTTTGTAAATACATGCTGGGAAAAAAAAAAAGTATAATGAGACCCAACTGTATGTACATACACAATGATTAATACGGGTTTATTTACATAAAATGGGAAATGAAGAAAGGACTAACCAGGAAGAATGAGTTAAATCAGTGAATGCCTCCTATTGATTCCAGTGACCTGGGACTGCAAGAGCACACAGAGGCTGACAAAAAGCCAACCCCCCAGGCCCATTTCTCTAGTTATATACAAAGCCTGCTGCTTAATTCCACCCTTAGTTCCCAGTAATCCTCCCTTCCATGGCAATGGCATTATGGGATTTGCAGTTCTTGGTGCCTGGGATCTCTTTGGCCTGGGGTAGGAGTGGGGTGGAGTTCATAAAATCTGAGTTTGTGGAGTTCATTCAGGACATCCTTACCCCCCCCCCACAATTTTTAGTATAAACAACACAGGATGTCTCACAAAACTGAACAGAAGCTCAACTCTAGACATCTGAGTGTGCTGTTAGCTCTTAATCTATCATCCCCAAATATCTAAGCTCTCTGAGAAAAAAAATAACATATATTATTTACCTCTGAAACCTCAGGGACTGACATGTAATACATTAATATGCTATATAATATACACACATATACCATATACTCTAAGACTATATAATGCATTATGAAGAGTAGGGTCTCATGATTTCTTTTTCGGTCATAGAAATAAGTTATAATGAATTCGAGTTTGTTGAACTTTTGCAACAAAAGTATATTTTCCATGCTATAGAGTTTGGGAAAACTTAAAGTTTCATATTTACACAGAATGCCTAAATTTATGTTAACATATTTGACTGAGGTATTCATTGATTCTCCATTTTTAATCATAAAGGTGAACTCATGGGGAAAACTAAAAATACTCTTATTTTTAGTCCTTGGCAGCAGAGTGATATGTGACTACTCAGTTGGACCAAAGACATTTCCCCATTTCTTCATAAATTAAAGCTAATGTAGCTATTTCTATGATAGGGTAGAAACTACTCTCAAGATTTTGATTCAAATTCAACCAGGACAAGACCTCAAGTCAATATATTGAAATTATTGTAGCATCCATCTTTTCTAAGCAAGTTATGTTGTTTTACAAAAGGTTAGTTTCTTTTTTCATTCATTTTATTAACTAGAAATATTAGCAGAAATGGAATGTCATTGCTAATGCATTAGGATACATAAATATTCCATCTTACTTTTTAATACAAATAGCAGTGATAGACAATAAGGTAACTTTTTTTTTTAATGCATACAAAAGCAGGTGTATAGGCCAGAGGTACAGGATGTGAAAGGATTCACCAGAGAGAGTGGGGAGCAGAACAGGCAGATAGATTGAAATACACTGCTGAGGGGAGCAGCGGGCAGGGCTGGAGACGTCTGCTGTGCCATGTGGGTCCCCTCCCTGGCTGGGAGTCAAACCCATCCTGCTGTGCAGCGATGCTTCACAGTGCACCGCTCAAACCGTTGCACCACCAGGGAGGCTTGATATAAAGTAACTTTTAACATTAACTATAATATCTAATAAAGAGGTGACAAAACTAAATTGATACCATCATTTCATTTTGTTTGAAAGAGATTTACTTAACTGGTTAGGATTCTGACTGACATAATGATACTTGTGAATCTGCTTGCAAATTTTTTTATGCTACATTTTTTAACTGTTCCACTGACAATTACAATATTCGTAGGACTAGCTCTAGTTCTTCTATCCACTCACTGCATGCATTTCAAGTTTACATTTGGTGAACGACAGGCAAGTACTTTACCTACAGTGCTTATTGTGAAATATAATTTAGGATATGATGTTTTTCCTTCTGGTTTTAATAGCATCTACTGAGAAATTGCTTTTATTGAGAATCTTAACAGCTGGAATTTATTTCATGCTTTATAATTTTTATGAGAAACAATTGATAGTAAATAGGTTGATGCCATCACTATCTTGATGAAAATAACTTATAGACTATGGTTGATATGCATCTTATATTAATAATAAGTCCTTCTTCAATTAGATTCTGGATGTGTATGGAACGATGTTACACATAGTAAATATGAGTATTATTGACTGAACTGAGGAAGAGTGTAGCTTTTATTCTGAGAGTTCACACTCTGGAGTCTAACTGCTTGACTTGAATTATTATTAACACTGTAATTGTAGTGTTAGATGCAGGTTATAATATTCTAGCTATGAAAATATTGGAACCTATGAATTATATATAAGTTAATGCCCAGTTCATTAGAAATATTTATTCAGTTTTTATAACACAGGCTTATAAATAGCAGAAAATAATCCTGCTTTTATGAATGAGGAAAGTGATATAATTATCCTTGAGGAACATGCCCAAGTTCATTGACCAATTTGTGTAGAAACCATGTTATCAGAAGAGCCAATTCTCTACTTGTCGATAGCATTTATTTTATATGAACTCTGCTTTAAATAACTATAGCCTAAAAGAGGGATATCTGGAAATCTCACAGGATTTTCTTTTTTAAAAGAATGTAGTATCTAAGGAATATATAATCTCAGTTGAAAATTACAAATATCATTTAGCTATCTAAATATAAACTAAAGAGAGCAGTGAAGTTTTATTTGATTATAAATTGAGTGCAGAGTTCTTGTATGTAACAGTGTACTAGAAAATATCAGCTAGTCATAAATAGTTATTTTCATGATTTTTCTCTGGGTATACTTAACTCTGCTATTTCCAAAAATAGCATCATTGTACTTTTTCATCTTCATCCCTAACCCTTTGTCAAAACTCATGTATCTATGATTACTTAGATGCATAAATATAGATTTTATTGGCTGACTGGCCCACTGAATACATGTTCAGACTGTTCTGTACGATTGCTAAGTCTTAATAAACATGCTTCTATTTGACCAGTAGGTTCAATTCTCTTTAGATGTTTTAAATGATGGCTATTGGGAAATAGAAACTCTCTCCCCCACTCTCTCTGTCTCTCTATCTCTGTCTCTCTCTTTCAGGGCACATGTCTCCCACACATTTCCAGAATAGGCTTTTCTGATAGGTGTCACCTTGGCATGTGGAACAGTTGAACTGAAACTGTTGCAGCTTTCAGAGAATCTGATTCCATTACCTTAACCACCTAGATTAATCTAGATTAATGAAGATTAACCAGAGCTAGGGTCATTTCCCAGGATAACATTTTAACAGAAAAAACTCTGCTGGCAGAGCAAACATCTATAGTATCTAACTTTGTCATGATCAATGTCTCTTGATGTTCAGTTCCCTACTGCGTTTCTTAGTTCAGGATAAAAACCTTCAGTTTCTTTGATTTACTCTGTAATTCCCAACAATGTAAATCCCCCCTATGTTTGTAGTTGTATTTTGTTCTTTTCTTTCCGGTATGTCTGATATTAATTTTGTTAATCTGTAGTAGAACAGTACAGTAAGCAATATACCAAAATCTATTTATTTGGGAATGGCAGAGAACTGCAATTTGGAGAGCACAGGTCCAGTTCGAAGACCAAAACAAGTCCCAAGGAGAGGTGCAGGTTGGCAGATTCTTACAGTGAGAAACAAGATAAGGTAACAGTCAGGTAGACACCAGAGGGTGAAAGTAGGTAAATGATGAGTCTTTTAAACTGGTTAGTCTCATCCTTGCGGCCAAATTCAGGGGTGTGGTTCATTTTCATAAAAATAATCAGCTCTAAATAATCCATATGCCAAAGAGACATATCTTGGGGTGGTGTATACACACACACACATGCACACACACGCACACACCCACATATATATATGCATATTCTGCTTCATTCTATGCATGTTCTGTTTCACTGTTTGTCAAGCCATTATTGTGGCCTGCTGACTAAAGTTTAGTTTTTGTTGTTATTGTTTGTTTTGCATATTGGGATACGTTCCTATCCTCCTGCTCTGGCTCTGTAAATAGTAATCTTTGAGAGTGTGACACATTTTTCTTTGCATTTGTAAACATTGCATTGCAGTATCATAAACCATACAGAGACACACACAGATCATAAGTGTCCTCTTGAATAAATTTGCACCAAATGAACATATCTATGCAAGTAGTGCTTTGATAAAGACACAAAACACAAAATAGAACCACAGAAATCTGTTTGGCTTTTTTCAACAGTACATTCTCTGAGGAGAACTACTATTTCTTTTAAGACAATGGATAAATTTTACCAAATTTTATACTTTATGTAAATTAGCTCATACAACACATACTTCTGTTTCTGCTTCTTTTATTCAACATCATAATTTGAGATGCATCCAGCATTTATATGTGTATTTATTATATAAAATAGATGTATTCTCAATAGTCACAAGGTTCTGTGTTGTGTTGGAACAGTTCTAGAGATTAATTACAATATCTATTGCTATAAAAAGCTAACAACAGGCCCAAAATGGAGTTGTTCATGACAAATTCCACGAAGACTTAATACCTAACATAGTTTCAGTTTCTCCCAAAAGTAGACTTCTAAACTAAGCCATCTGGAGTTCCCTGATCACCAATAATAAGGAATTCTGACTTTTGAGAGCCTCTGCCTTCCCCCTAAGGGAAGGGCTTTCTTTGAAGTAATCTATCTTTTCTTCTGCTTGTAACTTTGTTTTACTCTTTGTGAATAGGAAAATCTGCCTTTCACTGTCTTTCTACTTGCTAAATGAATGCTGTCTGACTCAGGAGTCCTTTAATAAAGTCAGTTAGATAAGTACACTTATTCTGATGAGTTTTGGTTTTGACAGTGACGTAAATACAGTAGCCATGATCCATATACAGTTAATGAGCACTTACAGTGGCACTGGTATAGCTGAGAAACTGTATATGGAATTAAGCTACAGTTTAAATGGTTATCTATGAGTAGTAGTTACCATTTTGTACAGCATGATATAAAGCCGATATTATGATAAGATTATATCACATTTTATTTATCCATTCTTCTCTAGAGAAATCTCTGGGTAGTTGCTAGTTTGTGCTGTGAGTAATGTTATGATGCAATATCCTTTTTCATGTCTTTGGCAGAAAATATGCATATATTTCCATTAAGTATGTAACAGTATTATTACACCTTTCAACTTTAATAGGCTATGTCAATAGTTCAGATTGACTGTACCACATAATCCTCTTAATCACAGTGTATGTGTATTCTAATTGTGCTACATTCTAATGAATTATATCGTTTTTTTTTAAATATTCTGAATTTTTGTAGTGTAAGAGTATAATTGCCATAAAAAGGGGGCATTTCAGGTTCCTTGCCCCCCACCCTATCCTCCAACTCTTCCCTTCTGTGTGCTATCCCAGTGTTCTCTAAGTCCCCTTAGTGCTCAGCTAGCTCCACCCTTCTTTGGGAGAGACAAAGGACAAGGAACCCACCCCCCCTTTTGTGGAGATCCCGCTATTTAATACTGAGACAAATGGAACATCCCAGTATAAGATACGGCATTTGCAATGTAGGGGGATTTCCAGTTGGAGCTTTCCAATATTTTTCTCAGTCGTCAGTGACCTGAAAATAAAGTTTGTTTGTCTGTTTTTAATAAACTAGAATGCATAGTTTTCATTCTCTCTGATGCCTTTAAAACTTTTATAAACAACATTTAAAAATCTGTGAATAAATGCATTGGTCCATCTTAGGTAAAATAAAATTTGAAGATTTCTATCAACATGTACTCAAAAGAATGAGATATTTTTCCCAAAAATGTGGTGTAAAAGGTCACTAAATACTCAAAGGCGTCTTTTGTAGACTATGAAAACAAAAGAAATTAAAATGAGCAGAGCTTATTACATTGCCTCACTGTTCTAGCACTCCATGATTGACTTATTGTGACAAATAGTAAATTAGATTTTTTTAAAGACCACAATGCCAGAGTGACTAGATTTCCTCTCCAAGCATCCATACGGTAACAGAAGACAAAATGTACTTTTTTTTGAAAGAAACATCACTATTATTTTATCAACACAAGAGACTAATTTCAGCACAGCTGATCTCCATGAATATATTCCCCTTCAGACATTACCAAGGTCAAGGGCATGTTCACCTGTCCTGTGCATTTGAACTAGCTGTACAAGTGAAGTCTTCAAAAAATAACAATCAAGTTTGCTTTTTAAATTTCAAATTGTGTATTATGCTTTCTAGTTCTATTTCAGCTTTACTTGTTCTACTGTTCTGTTTTTTGTTGTTGTTGTTTTTTTTCCTTGCCTTATTCTTGGCTTCCTCTTATTTATTTGTCTTTACTTATTTATTTGGTAATTAATACCTTGGATTATATTAACATAATTTAGTGAACATTGAAATAAGAAGCAAAGATCATGAGCTCACTGGATAAAGTGGTAATGATATAAGTGTACTGAGCTTCCAACCGTAAGCTCAGGTTGAAGTTTATTTTAATTAAAATTATACTTTGATGAAGAAATTAATGTTATGTGCCTTTGTGTTGAAAAAGTAATTTGGCAGCTTTTGTAGAACATGTAATATATGACATTGATCTGTGTATGCTTTAAAGTACGTGGCTTCATGTAATGTAAAGTATAGAATAATGAAACAGGATAACTTGTACAACTAGAAAATAAATATATTGACCTTAGATTTTACACCAGTTAGCTTTTAACTAAATTTGTAGGCTGAAGGCTTTTATCTTCACATATTCAATGTATTTGAAAGTACCTTTGCATCTAGTGATTTATGATTTATACCAATAAAGGGCTCCATTGAAGCTGTTCCTCCAAATTCTTGATTCTTATCAAGCCAATTAAACAAAACAGTCCTGCATGTTGACAGATAGGTTTCTGTTATATTTAAGGAGTGCAATAAGATTGAGTCCATCTAAAGCCATTTATTCTAGCATAGAAATAAATGAATATTAATCTGTTTTTCATGAAAATCCCTCCTATTAAATATATGGCCTTCTTTCAGAATGTACAATATAAATATTATACAGCGTTCCACTGGAGATAATGATCTGTATGTGAGATCTATAAAATGACAATTTCAGACTGAAAGAGAAAATAATGTTTTAGAGGTTAATCAGGGAGATAATTTGGCTATATCATGGTTTCTTTCAAAACATCTGTTGTTCTCCAATATTTGGAGAACATAACTTGGTTATTGTGTTTTCCTTATATGATGCACTCTATAAAAGAGGCATTCAATGCAGTGGTAGACTTCTGAGCATGGTATTTGGTTGAGAAAAGGACATTTGGGCTTCCCTGGTGGCACAGTGGGTTGGGCAATGCACTATGAGGCAAACTGCAGCCACTGCAGCACGAGTTCGATTCCTGCTGCCAGCCGAAGTGGTGGGGGGAGATCCACATGGTGCGGCAGACCTCTCCTGCTGTGCCTGCTGCTCCCCTCAACAGTTTGCTTCCATTGATCTGCTTGTTCTGCTCCCCACTCTCTGTGGTGAGTCCTCTCACCCCCCCCCACCTCTGGCCTGTACCCCAGTGCTTGTATGCATAAATAAAAAAATATTAAAAGAAAAGAGAAAAGGAAATTTGTCTCACAGGAGAATATTCTCTAATCATTTTGGGTTCTTCTGAATCTGGAAAACAAACAAATCAGTATCAGCCAGATTAGTAGGAAGAAAATACCCAATTTAATAACACATGCCGCGATAATTTACTTAACTGTACATTCAAAAGTAAATGGAGGCAAACCAGGGAAGAAGAAATATCCTGTCCTAAAGGACCTGGATATCCCAGAGAAGGAAGCAGATTTTACCTGAAGTGGAAAGGGATAACTTAACATGGAAATACTTTGCATCTGGATGTTCATTCACCCTGACTTAAGATAGGTTTAACTGAACAGAAGACTGTTTCTGTACCTTTCCCTGTATCTAAGTCATTTTTATTGTTTAAGTGATGGTAACAGATTCTTCTGGGTCTCAGGCCTTAATTGCCCTGAGTTCCACATACTGATGTGATACAATATTGGAAACAATCTATTTTGGCCTAGCTGACCCTTTTGGAGAGACCAGTCCCTCAGACCCAAACTGAGACCACCAAATTTATTTTAATGAATGGAAAGGGACTCAGAAAAAGATGACATTTTCTTTAAAAGATTTTTGACAGTAAAATAGCTTTAAGATTAGATATTTCGGTGTTCATTTGCAATGCTATTTTTTAAAGATTTTATTCATTTATTTTTGCATAGAAGAACATAGGCCAGAAGTATGGGGAAGTGAGAAGATTCACCAGAGACAGAGTGGGAAGCAAAACAGGTTGATCTACTGAAATACACTGCTGAGGGGAGCAGCAGGCAAGGCAGGAGAGGTCTGCTGCACCTTGTGGATCACCTTCCTGGCTGAGGATCAAACTCAGGCCCTCATAGTGGTAGGGCTGAGACTTAACCCCTAGGCCACCGAGCAGCTTATTTGTGATGACTTTTTAGAGACATCTCTCAAGAAAGAAATCTACACCTAAGTACTTATAGGCTTAAGGCAAAATGGAATATCCCACATGAACTATTTTTCTCATCAGGAAAATTTGGGATGCTTCTATTAAGTGTTGCCTAAGGCTATTTATAGCTTGATCTCATTAGATTTTAAACACCTTTGATTTGGATTCCCTACAGTTTTCAAAAAAACAAAAAGAAGAAGAACTTGACTCCTACTAAAAGCATTCATATTGCTACTTCCTTGATCCATGGTCCTTTTTTAGTGTCCTGGTTAACATTGTGTGTGGCAGTCTGTGACAATAAGCCTACATAAATTAGGAAAATGACCTACACTATTTCTGAATAGAATGAAAATGTTCACCACCTCTACAAGTAAATGTTAACCTTGAGCTTTTTTAGGAAGTCACAGCTACCAGGATTGTCACTTCTAGGATGTTGTTCAGAAAGGTGATTCTACTTTGCAACAATGGAAACTTTGAAAGATCAGAATTTTTTTTTCTGATAAAGTCACCCCCAAAACTGTATAAGTAGTTTCCTTTGAATTTTTTTTATATTGGAAAATCACTAATTGGCCTTGGTGGGAATACAATGAAGAACTTAGAATGTATGCATGCCAATTCAGTAAAATCTAAATAGGCAGAGTTGAAGAAATTTGCCATTAATCTACATTTAGCTCCTTTGTCATCCAATAGAGTTATGGCCCCATTATTTTGATGTCAAGTTTTAATGCTTCACTTTTATGACAGGGATATATTTTCTTTCACCTGGTACATTCCGATTTTTACAATTAGAGAACATATTCAGTAAGTTATAATTAAGTTAAATTAATATGTATGAATGTTTTCCCTCTTATTAAAGGAAAATATATTGGAATTAGTTTTCATAGAGAATGTGCCAATCTACTACAGAAATCAGACTCATAGTTTTGAAATTTGGCACATTTTGCTTTGTGGAATATTCTAGTGAGTCAAATAATTTCATGTGGTATATAAGCTTAATAGCATTGGAAACTGCACTCCCTGGCTTGTTTTAAATCAGAATTAAAGATGTGCCAACCTGTCACAACTCCTGTGCACAAAGTACACTATAGCTCTTCACACCCCTTTGAGTTCATATCAATCATTTGAAAATAACATTTTTTCCTCAGAATGAGCTGTCACTATAAATTTGAATAGTGGCTGTTGAACTGGAATTCATCCAAATTTTCAGCAAGCCATTTGGTTCATT
The DNA here is from genome assembly GCA_019455555.1 of Galemys pyrenaicus. NCBI lineage: Eukaryota > Metazoa > Chordata > Mammalia > Eulipotyphla > Talpidae > Galemys > Galemys pyrenaicus. The sequence goes on along the minus strand of JAGFMF010012288.1, from coordinate 6,826,460 downwards.
ATATCCCAAACCAAATGATTTACAAAACCATATTTTTTTCCCACTGTTTAAAGCAAATATAGTGCCGCTATCCCTTCAGATTGCAGTGATTATTTCTTTTCAAATATCTGTTTCAATTTTTAATTTTTCCCTGTTTTATTGATGTCTCTCAAATTTATTTCTCAAAAAAATTAGATAATAGTCTTTTTCTTAGTAGCAAATGTGTTTGATTCTGCAGTGTTCCCTCACTGCCCCCAACTGCCCCCAGTTATATGTGGTCCCTGCAATGCAGACAGGTTCTTTGTGATGCCGCATTTTAGTTCCTGCTTTCTTTAAAAAAAGTGTAAAATTTTAGATGCTATTTGACAAAGATGGTGCTCAGGGTACAGTGATGTTTGTGGAACACACAAATGAATACAAAGGCTTGTTCTCACTCTACCACATTGATCACGTTTGCCATTGCATGCAAGTGCTGAGATTTAGGGTAGATTTTGTATTGTTTTCTGTTCCTGAGTGTGACACAGTCTGTTGCAAGGGAATGAAATTGTAAATTCAGTTGCAACCTCTGAAAGAAACATCTGCTGCTCCTTTCCTCGTGAGTTTTTGTATCTATTTAGTCCGGAATTAATATATATGCTTTGATTTTTATGAGTAAAAAAATTGTTTATCGACCACAGATATTTCAGTTGGTATAGCTGATTTCAACTAAGATTTGGAAACAAAACTTTATTCAGATTTTTTCTATAAACTACAGAGTACAGTGTCGTTGTAGAAAATTATTACAGATGAAATTAAAGAGATGTGAAATATAACATTGAGCAGTGTGTGGTGAAGATTAACACCTCATACCTGCGGGGTGCTGTTGATGCAGAATGAAGTCCAGCTGGGGACATTCGTGTTTGAATCTTGGATCTCAACTTGAGCGGCACTTGCTAAGTCACCTTGAACTCCGTTTTGCTTCTGTCACTAGACATCAGTTACATCACCTAGAAAATAGAGATAAAATACTAAATTGTCTATCACTGAGAAGCTCTGAAAGAAAACAATGCATACCGTTCAAAGAATTTGTGAGGTATTGGAAGTGTCTCAATTCAGGAAGCATAGAGGAATTAGCTGGTATAAAACCCTGCCTAATTTTACCTACATTTCTTCATGGTATCTGACATTATGTCTCTAGCTGAACACGTCCATCTTTTGACAGAATCTGCAATTTAAGTAACTTCTGCTTCTTTACCCAATAAATATGGTCTTTATAGCAACCCCTACCTTTCTGTTTTGTCCTGGGAAATCTGTATTCTCATATGAACAAAAAGTTTGCAATCTTGAGTACTTGTAAGTTTTTAACTGATTCCTTTTCTACCCAGATGATAACTTTCCTCTCTGTCAGGAGCAGTATATATCTCACCCCTCTCACTAATTCACAGCAGCACTGTTATGGGTCCTCATATAACTACTAGTCACTTTCATTTGTGAATTATTAATGTGATACTACCAATAAAGTGACCTTACTGGAAATTAACAATATCTCCTTGACATGAATGTTACCTCATTGCTTTTATTTTTTGATGCCCAGGAGATTTCCGATTACTTCAACACCTTACTCAATTTATTTGTTTGTGGATTTGGTTTACCATGTAGTTCAGCAAATCCTGATTTTTTTAGTGTTCAATCTCTGAGCATTTTACTAAATGAATTTTTAGAAATCTTCATGATCCAATGAATTTTAATTTTATTGCAGGAGCGATTTTGATTATATCACTGAGTTATCTTTTGATTCTAACACTTTCAACTCTAACATTAATTATCATCCCAAACAGACTGATTTTTGCAAGTGTAATAATGAAAAGTTGCATAAAAGATCCTTTTTCATTCTTAGCTTCAGTACATAAAGCACCAGAATGGTTGTTCTACCCTTTTTTGACATTTAAATAGATAATTTAAAAGTACATTCTATGTAGGTATATGCATTTTTATTTCTTTTTTATTTTAATTTTAGATACTTATAATTTCCATTTTATTGAGTTGTAAGTGATAAAGATTTATGATATTTAGAGTATAATTGTGATTTCATACTTGTAACCATTGTAAAAAAGTTCCCCTCTAATGTTAAAGTAACACATCCATCACCTCAAAATGTATCTTTTTGTTTCTTCTTTTTATTTTGTCAGACTATTTATGATATGCACTCTTAGCAAATTTCAATTAAACAACACAAAGCTGCCATTGCAGTCACTGTGTTTTACACTAGATCACAGAGCTTATTCATCTGAGAGTTGAAAGTTCTACCAAATCTCATTATTTACTAAATCTCATTATCTTCTCCACTCCCAGCACCTGAAAACTACTTCTTTATTCTTTATTTCTATAAGTTTGAATTTTTAATATTTCCTTAGTTTTTAGATTCCACTCATAAGTGATAACATGCAATATTTACTTTGTCTGGCTTAAAATTATCCATGTTGTTGCAAATGTAGGATTTCCTTCTTTTTGTAATTTAATTGTATTCCCATATATGCCTATATACAACTATGTATATTATTATACCTATATGAATATGTAATATGTATGGATATCATTACATGCATATGTCTATGTACACATATACATCAAATCAAATCTTTTTTAAAGCTCTATTCATTTATGCATACAAGAGTTGGGGTATAGACCAGAGATGCGGGAGGTCACCAGAGACAGAATGATGAACAGAACAGGTAGATCCACTGAAATACACTGCTGAGGGGAGGAAAGGGAGAGAAAGTAGAGGTCTGCCGCGCCTCATGGGTCACCTCCCTGGCTGGGTGTCAAATTCATGCTGCAGTAGCTGCAATAGCTCCATAGCGCTGCATCTTAACCCCTACGCCACCACAGAGGGCCATGAAATCTTTATCCTTCAGTCTCGGCAGACCTGAGTTGTTTCTGTATCTGCTGGACCTTTAGAGTCCTTGAGCAAAACAGATACTGAAAAAAGAATTGCTGTTCCAGTGTCTTTGTTTTACACCAAACATACTCTTTCAACCATCTGAGTCAAGCTGAATAAGAACAAGTTATAAAGTACTATTTAAAGTGACAAACCCATTATCTAGCAATCAGTTAATTAAAACTAACCCACTAATGAATTATAAGACATAGCTTTTTCACTCCAACTCTTAGGTTTTTGCATAAGGCCCTTGTATTTAAAAATGGTGCAGAGCTCTTACAGAAGCATTTTCCTTATCTTCTTCATAGTCATTTTCCCCCCTTATTTACCTTCATAGTTAGTCACTATTTATCCCCATTGCAGAAATCTGTATTCTACCATCAACTAAATCCCCGCTGTCCTATTATAATTCTGTATCCAATTCTAATGTATACTTTGTCAAAATTGTCTCTGGTCTTGACTTTCAAAAGTTACTTTTAGTTTAATCACTTATGTTTCTCTTTGTTCAGCCCTAATGTGTTTTTTTCAATTCATAAATATAACATACATTATGAAATGTATATAAAACATATAAGCACATTTCAAGAAATGGCTACATAGTGAGCCTATGTGTAAGCACTAGTGCACTCTGGAATTCTTTTTCTGAATTCTAAATCCTTCCTACTCCCCTCAGGTATTTACTCTACTAACTCAATTTTCTCCCTGTCTTTGATCTTTTTCATAGATTTATCACTTAAATGTTCATCCCTAAATCATAACTTAGCTTTGTCATATTTTGAATTTATATTAATGTAATAATACTTTCTATTTCTTTTTGGGCTAGCTTATTTCCTTCAGCATTTGGAAAATGCATCTGTTTTTCTGCAAACCACTGCAAGGTATTCATTTTATGGCTGTATAATATCTAATTGTGTGGACATACAACAATTTATTAAACAATAATGTTCCTGATGGATATTCAAGTTAGCTTTGGTTTTAACAATAATGAATAACATTGTTTATCAGCATTCTTTTACGTACATTATGGTGTACACGTGTAAAATTTATATAGAACAAAACAGAGGAATTGTGGAATAACAGGGTATGTGTTATTTTAAGCACTATTAGATATTTCCAAAAGGTTCCTTAACTAACTTTTTTAACCAATCGACATCCCAAACACAATGAATTAAAATTTCCATGGTTCCATGTCTTTTGTAATTGATTTGGTATACAAGTATAGCCCTAATTTTACATTTTCCACATGTATAAAGGTGCAATTAATTGTTTGTAAATTAACTCTAATTATTAACTATTCTTTAACAATACAATTAATTGTTTTCTTTAATATATCTTAATAACATTCAAAATATTTGATAATTATCTATTTCTTGCCTGGTTACCTGAATTCTGAATATTCCATATAGTTTGATATCACTTCAAATGGTAATTTTTAAAACATCATTTTATGATTACCAGGATGCTATTTATAAATAAACAAACAAATAAATGAATACAATCTTAATGCAAAGTGGGTCATCAAAATACTCTTGGATGATTATGTAGAGAAAAATCTAGATGACCTTACTTTTGGAAGTGATTTTTAGCTATAACACCAAAGGCATGGTTCATTAAAGAAATAATCAGTATGTTGTATTTTCTTAAAATTCAAAATGCACCCTCTGGCACAGAAATAAGGAAACAAATCACAGAGAGAAAAGATTTGAAAATATCAATTATCCAGAATATATAAAGAATCCTTAAAACTCAACAGTGAGAAAACAAACAAACCATTTTAAAATGGGCCAAAAATCTTAACAGGTACCTCATCAAAGAAGATATACAGATGGCAAATGAACATCTGAAAATATCCACCACATCATGTATTAAGGGAATTGCCAATTGAAACAACAATGCAATATCATTACACTTTTAATAAAATGCCAAAAATCTAGGACATTGACAAAAGAAAATGCTAGTAAAGATGTGGAACAATGGGTAATCTCATTCATTGCTGTTGGAAATGCAAAATGGACCAATTTTGGAAGACAGTTTGGCAGTCTCTTACAAAACAAAACATAGCCTTAAGATAATACCCTTTGTATTTATTCAAGTAATCTGAATACTTATGTCCACACAAAATCCTGCACATAGATATTTTTACTAATATTAGTCATAACTCACAAAATTTGCAAGAAACCAAAATGCCCTTCAGTAAGTGAAAGGATAATTGAATTGTGACATCCTCAGACAATGGAATATTATTCAAAATGAAAAAGAATTATAAAGAGGTAGCCTATCATGTAAATACTGGGAGGAATCATAAATGTAATTCTAAGTGAAAGAAGCCAATCATAAAAGGGTACATACTACATTATTAAGTATATGATATTCTGGAAAAAGGCAAATCTATGGAGATTTAAAAAAAAAAATGTTACCGGGGGTTGGAGGAGAAGGAATAATAAATAGAGCACAATGGACTTTTTGGACAGTAAAAATACTTTGCATGATACTGTAATGACTCAGGTATGCAGTATTTGTTTAAATCCATGTGATATAAACCACTAAGACTGAACTCTTTTGGAAAGCTTAGACTTAGGGGTTATTAAGACATGCCAATATTGCCCTGATGGGAGATGTTGATGATGTGTTAGACTATGCATGTGTGAGTTCAAAGGGTGCACAGGAAATCTCTGTATTTTCTACTATTTTTCTGTAAACATAAATGCACTGTACATATATGTATATATGTGTATATATTTATATATAAATATGTGCATCTGTTTACATATAAATGCATGTTTTTGAAGCATATGTGTGTGTATTTTATTATGTGAAAATAATAAATTTCACATTTTTGGGTATATACTTCTTTACTCTTTGCTGCCTATGTATAGAGCCACTTCTTAGATTTTGTATTTCCAGTGTTTTCTCTGTATTTTCCATTTATTTTAAAAGAGTACATATATACCCATTTAATGCACATATATGCACTTGTTACTTCTGGGATATGTCTGGGAATTGTACTTCAACTAATCTGAGCGGTAAACTAACAAAGAAAAAAAGATGGAGTTAGGAAATTTAACACAGAAGCACCACAGTGGTATATGACTAACTGCACTTTCCAAACTATGCAATATAGTTTGTCACACAAGCCGCTCATATGGTGTAACAGATACTCTTAGCCCGGACTGGAGGCTCCCTTTGTTTTTTTGATCTTGGTTGAATGATTGTATCTGCCTCATTCAATGCAGCATGGTAGAAGTAAAACAATATATCATGCTATGTCAGATATAAAAAATTCATGACATGCTATCTTGATTCAAGGTACTATTCCTGGCACACTGCCACCATACTGTGACTCAGGTGTCAGCAGGTGTTTCCATGGTAGCTGCCCCATCTAGCAAACCCAACTGAGATCTCAGTCTATAAACTTTGTCACCACCAGACATGAGTGAGCCAGCCTTCTCCCTGTCCCAGCATCCAAATGTATAGTCACCCTCAGCATTCAGAATACTCTAGATGACAGCAGTTGGAAAAAAATGAACTGCTTGTGTCAATTGCTAAACAAATTGCAGGTTTTTTTTTTTTTTTTATCAAGCTATTGACTTGTTGTTGTAAATCACTGAGTCTGGGATAGGTACCATGTGTTCATACATATCAGGAACATTGTAATACAGACTCAGCAGCCTTGAGATCATGTTGCCCAAATTTCAACCAAAATTTAAAGGCTTTGGAAGGTATTTGTACAAGAGAAATATGGAAGTAATAGGTTATATGATGTATTGGACTATGGGGAATTTTAGCATTTTAAAGATCTGTATAATATTTGGAGAATGAAATTGTATATACTTACAGAAATTTATGCAAATGTGGAAAAAAAATCACTATTAACCTCATGCATTAAAAAAAGTTTTTAGAAAAGGAATCATGATGATAATATATTTTTGATTCATTATTGATCATTATCATAATGATGATATCACTGACAGCTGATTTAACTTAATAATATCATATATTTGTGAAAATAAAACATCAGAGTTAAAAACAGTTTGAACTATAAGGAAATACCTAAATATTATTCACCTAAATATTATTGAGTTGAAAGTACTCAAACAATTGTCACTTTTCTAGTCTTCAGCTTCATTCATTGTAATATAAATCTTTATTATATAATATATATTAACATGGTTTTTGAAAAAAGTATGAACTATACTCTTTAATTTGAACAGCTTACTAATTTATTAAGTTAGGAGTTATTTTGCCTCAAAGCAGAGGCAATGTCCTAAAAATTCTATGTTTCTTTCCCTAGATAGTAAATATGAATATCATAGGTATCAATTATGATGTTCACTTATAGACATTGGGTGAGAATATAATTGTCCATTTCTTGTTATTAAAAATTACTTCCAGTTATGAGGGTCAAACCTATGTTTTCATGCAATAAATCATTGCACCTCAGCTTTTTGGAGATAGTAAACCCATAGTATGATTTCAATAATGTGAGGGGGCATTCTGGATGACTCTTGTAAGTTATTGTTCAGATGCTATCTTACTATTCTGCATGAAGTTTTCAGCTTTATAAAAATTCATTAAAACAACACATTAAAGGAAAGGACTTATAACAAAATATGGAGGGGGAAGAACTAGGTGACTTTATTAGATCTTCATTGAAAATGGCATATGTAGAATAACTAGAAGTGTGGGAGAAGACACTTTATTTACTTTTAAAAATATTTATTTTGCATAGAAGAACTGGGGTGTAGACCACAAGTACTGGGGGGTGGGTGAGAAAATTCACCTGGGACAGAGTGGGGAGCAGAACAGGCAGATCAACAGAGACACACTGCTGAGGGGAGCAGCAAATGAGACAGGAGAGGTCTGCTGTGCCATGTGGGTCACCTCCCTGATAGGGGATTGAACTCAGGTCCTAGAGGTGATTGCACTGAGACTTAATCCCTAGGCCACCAGGGAGTCCCCAAGGAAATTGAAATGTACTTTCAGAACTTATATGACAAAGTACATTGTCATATAAGACTTTTATTTTGGTGATACAAGATATAGTATCTCAGAGAAAGTGAGGGAAAGAAGCATTGACACTGGACAATCTCATGGTCACAGTGTCCTGGGATATCTTCTCAGCTACAGAGAATGTTCTTTGTCTTTGGAGTGTGAACCACTTAAGTATATGCAAAAAGCCTTGGTTCTGGTGTATCCCACCAAAGTATTCTAGGGGGTCCTTTATATTCCTCTGGTCATATCACTAAATTAAGTGATTTAACAGGCTTCATCAATTAAAAGAAGTCAATAAGCAAGTATGTCCTGAGAGCCAGTGTGGAAGGTTCAAACTATAGAACATTTAAAAATCATTCCTCATTAAATCTAATAAAAAATAAACTTATATACTAATAAAGATGTTTTTTTAAGTTGATAATATTAAAAAAAAATCCTCAGCTCACCCATCCTTAACTTGTCTAGAATCAGTTGGTGATTTCTAGTCATTACTGCAGCTAAGTTTGGAGCTTTTATATGTTAACTACTAAAAAAACCTATGTCGGCAAATAAAAGGCACTAAGTATGTATTTGCAAAATGCCTGTAGCAGTCCCACCAAGTAGAAACCATAGGCCAGTAGGTTAATTATAAGCTTTGATATAAATTAAACTTGATTTTTGAAGATACACATTAAAACTAGACCAAACTAATTCCAACCTAATAGTCTGGGAATTTGCAGTAATAAATTCCATTCAAGTTCGAGAGGAGCATCTAGTCATCCATTAGTTGATTCAAGCAAATATTTGTTGAAGACCAGCTAATATCATACATAGCACTCACCTGCTATTTGTTTTAAAAACATTTTGCAAGAACTTTTAATCATGATCTAAAATCGTTATGCATCAAAAAATTGACTCACTGCAATTCAAGTTTCTTAAAACCACTTTGAATTAATCATTAATCCATAAAATCAGCCCACTGCGTCAAGAGCATTGTGTGTGGGTGCCAATAGGACACATCCCAAGAGATTGTGAGGCCCTCGATGGTACATTGTAATAAATTAAAACAGCAGTACAATAGATTCAAAGGTCGTGGCAAAATTTTTATCTTAGATTTTCTTATAATTACCATGTAGGTAGCCTGAATTAGGTGAACCAAGATGTTCTGGATCCACAGATGAACTCTAGGTAGTCCTTTGGGCTGCAGACTGTAAACTTAAGATAAACTGACTGAAGTAATGACTATTTCCTGGAGATGGGCTTACAGGTAAATCAGTAGAGACTATTTAGGCAGCTGTTACTGAGATACTGAGTTGAGAATGGCTGGTAAAGAACATATCTACAAATGTTTTACTTCATCTGTAGTTGTGGGTTTATTTTATTATAAAATATTTGAAAAGTTAAAAAAGGGTTTGGTAGCCAATTTTAGCATATAGCCAAAATTTGCCATCTATTATGCATGTAAATTATACTGTGAATGTCATATTTAAGAATATTGGTATGTTAATGCTTATAGACTAGAGGTTTCATTTCATCTTAGTAAGATATTCTAATTGTGGATATATGAAAATTAAGAATGATTTTGTGGTTAGTTTGTCTGTTCTTTATCTGGACTAACATAATTATATCCCAGCAAAACACAAAATTTAGGCTCAAAAATGTCAATCAAATACAATGTGGAGTCATGTTATCGTAAGAATTTTATAAGAACAGAAGCAATGTTTTCAGTCTGTCTGTAGAATCAGGAAAAGTACAAAATAAAAACCTTTGAAATTCATTATGTTTATAACTAACCATACCATTTAACTGGCCAGCAAGGTCACAATACACTGTCACAACACTGTCATTTAACAACTGCCTTTCATTTCCCCTACCTCATACCCAAGCAGACAATATGAACTTTATTTGGAGACTAGGTTGCAATTAAATGTCCGTACTCCATCCAAATGTCTGTTATTTTGAGATGAGGTAGATTAACAGGAGTTTACTGTACTTCAAAGCTGTCTCTAAGAATCATAAAGAGAAGTTTGATTTAATATGATTGCAGAGAAGAGAACTATTTTACTTTAGCATTTCTATGTATCTTTACAGTGCAGTGCATCTGTTCAAAAGTATTGATTCCAACCTACAGCATTGTGACTTCTAGTTTATGGCAATGAATTTGGGCACTGATTTTTTTTTTATTGAGGGTTTAAAAGTATATCAATAATCATAGATCCTGCATTGACTTAATAACCAACCCCATACCTTGTTTCTTTGATAAAATATAGGTTATAGCAATTCATAGTCACTATTCCTGCCTGTTTCATTTGAAGGGAATTTTTTTTCATTTTTTCCTTCTTTATTAATATATATTTGACATCAGTTGTAGTCCCCATGGATTCTCCACCATTTCACTAGTGCACCATCACCTTAGTCCCTTGTGCTTTTTCTGCCCTCAACACATTCTCTCCCCTCTCCCTACGAAGTGTCCCCGATTTGCCCTTCTCTTTTTGTTTTTGTTGTGATTTATTTATTACTATTATTATTGCTTTTATTCTTTTCCTTGGTCACTTATTTGGTTCCCTTATATTCTTCCTAGGGAGGGAAACCATCCGGTATTTTTCGTTTGCATTCCGATTTATTTCACTGAGCATAATCCTCATTTGCAGGGAAAATTTATGGAAATTGCAGGACATTCTTCTGGAACAGTCCAGTCCCATGAGTTTTGACATAGTGTCACTGATGGGATCTGAAATGTATTTTGCAAACTATTGTGGATTTACATTAATTGTTTTCAATTATCTATTCTATATAAAAGCATTTTTAAATATTTCTATCCTGCATAAGGTGAATGTATTATTTTTAAAGTGGATATTCTGTCTTTTCATTTGCAGTATAACTATACTACTATTTATCATTTAATAGAGTAAGAAGGCAAAAATAAGAATTCAGACTGTCCTATGTTTTCCAGAAGACTACACTTTTATGGCCTTTTAGAGCTCTTTAACTACTTGTTTTTGGCTCTTCTTGCCAAATTTTTCCCCAAGCCACAGATGTCAATTCCTGTTCATCTGCTGCTCTGTTTCGTACTGACGCCTTACAGATTGCATGAGTTGTATTCCAGCTCAACTTGGATCATTTAAGTAAAGAAGGAATTTTCAAATCTGTTGCTTTCTCCTTTAACTTCTCTTCATGTCTTTCCCACACAACTTTATACTTTAGTAAATAGTCATTTTTTATCTCAATTTTTAACTGTAGGCAATTCAATCATGTGTACGTCTTTGTTTGACTTTTAAAATTTCTCAACATACAAAGCAATTATTTTTCCAGCAATAACTTAAAATAAGAGATTATGTGTCAAAGACAAAAATGCCAGTCAATTATGTAGATTCAGACAATAATTATTCTAGGAGAGCAACAAAAGAGGCATTTATTAAAAGTATTTCAGTAGCATTTGCCTTGTAATAATCATATTAATAGTGTTTTCTTTTGAGGTCTTTTAAAGTTAAATATTATATGCTTTGGTAATGGAAAATCTAAAACTATATCTTTAACAATTCAGAGTACTTTAACAGTTGATAGTCTTTCATAATATTTTATGAATATTTAATCTGACAAAAAGTTAATGATTTGAAATATCTCATTCAGTAAATAATATTTCTCAGTGGCATTTTAAAGTATGCAAGAAACTATTATCTACATTTTTGGTACATTCTCTTTTCCATTTTTAATATTATCAGAGCTCAATAACTTATGGAATCCAGTATCTTCATGTTCATCCTAATTTATTTTAAGAAAAGATATAATCAATCCATACCAAGCTTAGTTCTGAAATTTTGCTGTCAATATAAATACACACACATATGCATGTGTATGTGCACATTGCACACTTGCATACATACATGTGCATGCATATACAATCTACAAGCTTATACACAGGTAGATATATGCACATATACATTGACTCATATATATATGATTTTTTTAAAAATCCATTTACAATCTTCTTCAGCAGAAATGCAATATAAGACACATCTAGAAATGTTTAAATAATTAGCACATGTGATATTTCTGATTCAGAAAGTCCTTTGACCAAATTTCAGAAACTTCATACAAAAGAATAGGTGATTATTTATATCATGTAGTATTTCCCCACCCATGAGCATTCTCTTTACTGTATTATTTTAAGTGTAGAAAATAATTCATTTATTAATGGATTTGATAAGAGCATTGAATAGGAGGAAAGGAATATTTTCTTGGGAAAAATTTAAATTGTACACTATTGATTATTTTGTCATTTCTACATACTGTTCTAGTACTAGCTGAAAAATTATTTTAGATAAAATCATTTAAATTACTGATCTATCAAATAGAACAACAGGCAAGTTACAAAATACCATTCTCATTAGAAGTGGCACAGCATTTGGAGTCAAACTAGGATCAAGTATCAGCTTATAAAACATAAGCTGTTTGTGCTCTGGCAATTCTATAAAATCATTGAAAAAGTAGGGCTTCATGAAATTGGTTAAATTTCTAAACTACTCAGAAGAGCACCTGACGTATCATATATGCATATTAAATGATGGCCTGGTATTTCATAATTAATTATTAATAATTTTCCTTGTTTTCATTGAGATAGCAATGCAATATATTGACATCTTTGCACAGCTAACACAATAAAGTTTAACAGTACACATTTCTTCTTTTAACATCTTGATGGAGAGTTTCTTTAATGTTTGCAAGAAACTTCATCTGTATTAATTTTGCAAATCCCACAGTATATATAGAAATAGTTCAATAACAGACTTTTGGTTATAAACAATATGAAAGTACCCTACCCTCACTTAGACTCACAAGAACTTCTAAGAAATGAATCATGCAATATATCTGCACAAAATTAGATGCCCCATTAAATTCCTGCTATGTTTTAATGGCTTCAAAAGTTTAAAGATGTTATATATAATTACGGAATTAATGTATGATGGCTTAATTCCATGCAATTATTTTACCTTAAAGCTTTGTTGAATCGTATTATTTCCATTGTATATTTATCTAAAATGATGTCTTCTTAACTTGATTCATATGAAGTATACATAGGTATGTTTGAAAAACATTTCAACATCTGTCTTTAGTAACATCATTTAAATCTTGATATTCTATAAACTTTGGTTACAGATGGCTGGGACATGAAAGAACCCACATGGACCATTTCAGTTTTCTGGTCACTGCTCTATCATGTACTCTCCCTGGGGCTCCTACGCCTCCTTTATTTTGTTTCTGGCAGTCTTGTGTAAATTGGAGTGTTCCTATTCTCATCTGCTCATTCCTTTACTGTCATAGCAATCCCATTTTGTATTGGAAATTGGTCTTCTCTGAGGCTTAAATATTGTTTTATGTTCTTTATGGTTTCTATATTCTAAATGAAAACTAAGATTTATGATGCCCCGGAGAGACCACTGGGTTTCAGTCCTTCAAAGAAAAATGTTACATTAAAGACAATGGCGGTAACCCTGCAGTGTATCAAACCATTTTATGAAATATTAACTATGCTAGAAAGAGAGATAACAGCATGCTTTGTGATGGAGCTGAAAATTATTGTATGTGTTAATGTGATATTATGCATATTCACAACATCCCTTTAAAAACTTTGTTTTTTTGGTGAGATGGTGTGAGTGCTAGGCCTTCCCTAGAGTTGACTCACATCAGTTCTTGAAGTATTCTCTGTGTATCATTCCACAGAAAGTGCTGAATAACCTCAAGGGAATTCATCTGTTGTCTTACAAAAGAGGGCTGTCTTTTAGGATAAATGTGAAACATTAGTAAATTCCACAAGATGCCATATAAATTGCATTTCCATCCCAAAGCAAAAACAGCCATTATTTCTAAGGTTTCACTTCAACGTGTATTTATGTTATTTTCCTGAAGTCCAACTAGAAGAGCCCATGATAAACTCCTATTAAGTGTAACTACTTAAGGTTTACATAAGAATGTTGTCATTTTACTCAGTATATGTAATGCAAGCTCTATTTTCCTTTTTTTCCCTTTCGTCTTTCAAGACGTAAAACAGATGATGATAGGGTCAAAACGGCCCAACTGGTGCACTACCTCTTTTCTTTTTAAAAAAAAAAGATTTTATTTATGCACAAAGAACTGGGGTACAGGCCAGACACGTGGAAGGTGAGAGGATTCACCAGATAGCGGGGAACAGAACAGGCGGATTAACTGAAACACACTGCTGAGGGGAGCAGTGGGCAGGGCAGGAGAGGTCTGCTGTGCCACGTGGGTCCCCTCCCTGGTCGGCAGGCAGCAGGGATGAACTCGTGCTGCAGTGGCTACGGTCTGCTTCATAGTGCCTCGCTTAATCCACTGTGCCACCAGGGAGGGCCCACTACCTCTTTTTTTTTTTTAAATATTTATTTATGCATACAAGAACTGGGGTACAGGGTAGAGGTACAGGGGCTGAGAGGATTCACAGAGACAGAGTGGGGAACAGAACAGGCAGATCTACTGAAATACACTGCTGAGGGGAGTAGCACGTGACACAGGAGAGGTCTGCTATGCCATGTAGGTCACCTCCATGGCCAGAAGCAAGGATCAAGCTCGTGCTGTAGTGACTATGTTTTGCTTTGTAGTGCGTTGCTTAAACCATTGTGCCATCATGCCATCGGGGAGGCCCCACAATACCTTTATTTTTAAAAAAAGATTTATTTATTTATGCAAACAAGCACTGGTGTACAGGCCAGAGATGTGGAGGGGGGTGAGAGGATTCACCACAGAGAGCAGGGAGCAGAACAGGCAGATCAACAGAAGTACACTGCTGAGGGGAGCAGCGGGCACAGCAGGAG
>JAGFMF010012288.1:6719720-6809516 GCA_019455555.1 Galemys pyrenaicus | reverse complement strand
TCTGCTCCCTGCTCTCTGTGGTGAATCCTCTCACCCCCCACACCTCTGGCCTGTACCCCAGTGCTTGTATGCATAAATAAATAAATCTTTAAAAAAATGTGAAATAATGACTGCAATAACTAGTATTGGTGTCCTCTCTGTTTATATGAAGTTCAATGTGGAAGAGGCATAGTATTAGAAAGTATATTATTAGCACATTTAGCTGCTAGTGATACAAAAAAATAAAAGAGCTTGAAATGGTAGAAATTTATTATTCTCCTATATCAACAGAATTAATGTAGGATTCAGTTAGTCTTTACATTGCTGTATGAATCTTGTGTCAGATGGATCTACGTCATTCTCCAAAATGGTTGCACTGGCCCCAGTTCCAACCAGTAACCTCAACTGTTGGAAAGAGTATAGACTATGCTGTTTGCTGTAAAACCTGTCTAAAAGATAAACTTATCATTTCTCCTTGCATCCCATTGACAAGAATTTATAGTCACATGGCCAAAGGTGGTTTCAAGGGAGCTTATAATATAGACCTTTATTTTATCTAACAAATTTTACTTATTGCTGGGAAAAAGGAGAAGAATGAATATTAGGGTCAACTACCTATTTTGACAAAGGTCTGAGGAGGGCAACAATTTAACATCCAGCTCTGAGATTCATGGAATAGCTACTCCAAAGCAATCCTGATGCTTAATAAATGTGATCCTCTCCTAGCCAAAACAAAGTTGCACTGTATTGTTTTATAAGTGCAGATTGAATTTGACATATGAAAGAAAAATGACTTATCTATACATGTCTGTAAGAATAAAATCTTTCCCTTAGTTTATTGGCTGATTTTGTCAGGAGTCTGCAGGAATCCAAGTTATCTCTATAAGATTTATTTTGAAAAATGAGTGCTGTGCTCAGAAATAATTCTCTGGTTAAGACAGAATCACCTTTTTTGAATTTTAGTCTCAATTGCTTGAGGTTCTTGGAACAGCTTTCCCTATCTTAGCAAGCATAATTAAGAAATGTGGCTTAGAACATTCAAATGATTGTTTTATCTATCTATGTTTTTAAACTGAAGTATTGTTGCATTAAACAAATTTCAGGTGTGTTAGAGCATAAATCAGTATCTGTATATGATATGTTTACTACTTATAGTCTATCTTTCTTTCTAGATATCACCAATTTGGTTTCAGTCTAAAAGCTCAATTTTGCTTTATTAGTGCATCCACTGGTTTTCTTTCCTCCACATATGAGTGAAATGATACTATGTTAATCTTTCTTCACCTGAGCTTTTTTTTTGAAGATTAATTGTTTATGCATACAAGCACTGGGGTACAGTCCAGAGGCGCAGGGGGTGTGTGTGTGTGAGAGAGAATCCACCAGACAGATTGGGGAACAGAACAGTCAGATCAACTGAAACATACTGCTGAGGGGAGCAGCAGGCACAGCAGGAGAGGTCTGCTGAGCCACGTGGGTCCCCCCCCCCAGGCTGGCAGCAGGGATCGAACTCATGCTGCAGTGGCTGTGGTTTGCTTCATAGTGCGTTGCTTAACCCACTGCGCCACCAGGGAGGGCCCTTCACCTGAGTTATTCATGAAGCATGATGCATTCTAGGTTTATCCATGTTGTTGCAAATGGTAAGATTTCATCCTTTTAAATAGTTGAATAACATTCCATTGTGTGTATATACCACAACTTCTTTATTCACTCATCTGTTAATGGGCACGTCAGTATTTGCAATCTTTGCTATTGTAAACAATTCCATGATGAGTTCTTTGAATTAGTATTATTTGGATGAATACTCAGAAATTGGCAAAATGAATGATGGAATTTCTGTTCTTAATTGTTTGGGAAATTTCCATATTGCTTTCCAAAATGAATGAAGTATACATCTTTGGTAGCACATTAGGGTTCTTTTTTCTCCCCATCCTACTCTTATTTCTTATCTTTGGGATAATAGTCACTTTAACAGGTGAAAAGTGATATCTCACTGTTGTTTAATTTTCATTTCCCTGACAACTAGTAATGTTCCACATCTTATCATGTATCTTTTGGCCATTTGCTTTTCTCCATTGGAAAGTGTCTATTCAATTCCATTGGCCGTTTTTAAATCATATTTAATTATTTTTCTGTTAAGTTATATGAGTAATATATATATTTTGGACATTAACCTTTTATATGGTTTGAAAATATATCCTGATAGTTTGTAAGCTGTCTTTTCATTTCATTGATTGTGTCTTTTACCATGCAAAGCCCTTGAGTCTGAAGTAGTCTCACTTGTTTTTTTTTTTTTTTTGCTTTTATCGCCTCTGTTTTTGGTGTCAAATCCAAAAACACATGTTTTAATTTTACTGAGTTGTTTCCTATTATTTGCTGTACTATTTTGATGGTGATAAATCCCATATTATTTTCTAGATTTTTAATTAGTGATCACTACGTTCAGATGCAATACAAAATCAGTAATGGGTGACAGACTATTAGATAGAATAGCATAATACTGTTTTGCTTCCTATTGGCACAAGTCATGACTGTGATATATATTAGAAAAAAACAAATAGTGACTGTCATTTCAGCTATAAATTTGCATGTATTTAAAAAAAACACTTTCATAAATACAGAAAACTACTTATCTGCCCTTGCAGATAAAGAAAAAAAGGTTATGCATAAAATGGGTTTGTTCTTTGAAAAATGTTTAATTTAGACATTGCATTGCAATCTGCCCAGTCTATGTCATGAAACCCTGTTTCTTAATCACATTGGAGTGTGTTATAAAACTATCAAAACTATCACAGTGCCAAGCTTAGATTACCTAATTAATACAAGCAACATAAGATTAATGTGTTGTCAAGAAATCAAATTGTTTGCTAAGATAAAATACCCAATATAGTGGATTCAACCTAAAATAGATTTCATACAGGATGTATTATGCTTTCCCACCTATTCTGGTCTTATTTTGATTTATCTATGGTTCTTACTCCTGTATGAAAATTTTAAAATCCACTTAGTCCAACCTGTGAAAACAATCAAGTTTCTGCATGTGATGCCAATTCTTTTGCTGAACATTCAGAAAACCTAAACTTACAGGGGAGTGTGGTTGTAGTATTTGTTAACGTAAAATATTAAACGTATCTCAACCTTTAAAAAGACAGCAGAGATGAAAGAAATAGGACCTAAGAGAGTTTGGATTTGGGAACCATATTTTTCAAAGGATGACAGTGATGTAATAGATTTGGGCTACTTTAGGCAGAGTTTTATTTAAAGTCATGCTTGCCTTTTTTTAAGGAAAAAGTTATGTTTTTTATTCATTTATCTTACTGTTTCCCTTCTATGACTAGATATATAGTTCATTTGATGTAAATAATTTCCATAATGAAAACAATTTATATGGAATTAAGAAATACATGTAGCAAAGCTATTTCTTAATAAAAACAGTTAAAGGCAAGTATGAAGCTAATGGTATTCTCTAAACAATATTAATTTAAATGTGCATATGTCAAGTGAGAAGTGAATTCTACATTTTTTTCTTTAAAATTTCTCAAAATAAGAAACTGTTAGTTTACATCTATTCACATACAATAATAACATTAACTTTCACAGTAACATCTTTAAGTAGGAAGGACAGTGATGTGTGTTCATAAATACTGTCATTGGTGTAACAATTTAAAGTGCAGAATGGAAACCTTTATGTGAAGTTGCAATATTTCCCCGAATACCCTGATGAATGAATCCAAAATTTATTAAGAATGGCATTGGTAAAATAGTATGTTTAGGAATTTATTATAGAATTTTAATTTTAAAACTGTTCAAATTTTGTCTTGGTTTCATATGAAAGCCAAGTCAACCATGAAAACTGCAGCTGCTAGACTATGCTGAAACTAATTAGGGTGTGGCTAATAGAAATAAATCAGCAGTATTAATGACTCACCCAGGTGAAAATTTCAGTGTGCTTTTCTTATTTGTTCTATTCTTTTTCAAGTAAGGTTTCATGAAAATCACAGTAAGTGCAGAAAAGCAGAACATACTTCATGGAGTCATTCACAACTGCTACTGGTGTCACATAAGCATGCTACACCATGACTTGTAATTATTTCAGATTTTGAATGACTTTCATTCTACTTCTACCATGACCATCCCTCTAGTTAGTCAAACCTATGTATCATTTCCCATATGTATCTCTTCTGTGTCCTCAGTCTTCAATTTTCCTATGTGGCATGTTTTTCACTTTCCTCTCCACCAATCCATGCCTTTAGTCCAAAACAATTTGTAATTTTTTGTTTGCTTATTTATATTCTGCATAATATCCAAGGAAGGTCAGTTAACTGGTCAGTTCCTTTCCTAAGTTAATGTCTCCTCAAAGCACAACAGAACAAGGAAACTAGGGAAGGGAAATTTATAGGAAAATATAAAGAAAACTTGCTTTGAATATTTTGTGGGAACTGTAAGCATCTGGACACGCAAGATAGGAGCAGTTTAATGAAATAAGAAGTATCTAAAACAAAGGAAAAAGAATACAAGAAGAGATTTTTCAAATTGGTTGTTAAAAGAGAAATGAGAAAACTAAGTGTAGGAGGAAATGCAGGGAAAAATTGAATGAAAATCATCCCGATCATTCTTCCCTCTGTGAAATAAGCAATAAAGACTAAACTGGGTTCTGAGCAAGCATTCTGGCTGTGACTGATTGGAAAATGGTGAAGTCAGGGGTGAGGGCTGACAGAGAAGGAGACAATCACAGAGGGATTAGCTTCTCTAAAAGAAGCCAACAGAAAAAGGAAAAGCAAAGTCTGAAAACACAGAAAGCTTAGACAAAGATAATGAAAGGGAAAAAGAAAAATTCCAGGAAGAAAGGAGAAAAGGAAAATATATATGGAACTTAGCTCAATAAACATAGAGTGGGATCAAAACTACACAAGAAAAAAACTGGCAATTTTTTTTTAAAGATTTTATTTATTCATGCATGCAAGAGCTGGGGTGCAGGCCAGAGTCCAGGAAGGTGAGAGATTCACCAGAGACAGAGTGGGGAGCAAAACAGGCAGACTGACTGAAGCATACTGCTAAAGGGAGCAGCAGGCGAGGCAGGAGAGGTCTGCTGTGCCATGTGGGTCCCCTCCCTGGCCGGTGACAGAGATTGAACTTGTGTTGCAGTGGCTGCGATTTGCTTCATAGTGCATTGCTTAACCCACTGTGCCACCAGGGAGGCCCCAAAAAACTGGCAAGTTTGATTAATAAATATGAAAACATGAAGATAAGAAAATCTTGGGGGTCTCCCTGGTATTGTAGGGGGTTAAGTCTCAACACTAAGAAGCTGTCCTCAGGTAATGCAGTAAGAGTTCCATCCCCAGCCAGGGAGCTGACCCACATGGCACAGCAGACCGACTTCTCCTGTCTTGCCAGCTGCTCCCCTCAGCAGAATTTCAGTACATCTACCTGTTCTACACACCACTCTCTCTCTGGTGAGTCCTCTCATCCCCCACATCTCTCTGGTCTGCACCCCTGCTCTTATATGAATAAATACATCAATCTTAAAAAAGAGAAAATCTTGGAAAGAAAAAAACACCAGTCACTATTAATATATGTAAATTTAAAATATATTTGATTATATGATTAAATTTAGAGATACCATTTTGAGAAAAGAAAGAATTCTGATTACTGCAAAAGAATTGCAGAGTATTTCAGAGGCATCACTTTCCTGGGCAAGAGACCAGATTACTATTAAAGTGAAGGTCATTTTTTTGTCTGCTAGAGAAGTAAATAATCTTTGAATGATACGATGTACATATAAGAGAGAAAACTAATTAGTACATTATGAATACATTCAACCAAAAATTGATTAATTTGAAGTTGCTTTGTTTGAAATATCAAACAAATGCCAACATATACATAAAGGTAAAGCAAAATAAAGTTTGAATACCGTGTGTCCTATATATTAAGAAGTCAAATTAAGGAAAAGTAGTTTTGGATTTTGAGACATATTTATTTCTCTTATTGAAACTCCCTCAAGGAAAGAAAAGGTGGCAGACAAGGATGTGAGTTGAAGCTAGAGTCCAAAAGAATGTTTGTGTTTTAATCAAAATGAATACAAACATAAAATATGAGAATATAAAAAGTATAATAGCCCTTGTAAAAGTGTTCCAATAATTGATGTGTTTATTAATTAAATTATGAGTACAAATAGAAATAAACAGAAATTGTTTTATAAATAAGTATATGTATACTCATAATAATTTCCAATGAAGTTCTGAATTTAATTTTCATTTTGTCCATATTAAAGATCTGGGGAAATCCTAAGTCAATTTTGCTCAATTCTTTTCAGTTGATTATATCTGTTATTTGTTAATTAAGGTTGAATTAACTTTAAAAGTGTTCAATTTACCTACAGTGAAATTGATTCTATATAGTGTTTAGTGCAGTGAATTGTGACAAATACATGGAGTCCTCTGTCCCCCTTCACAGTCTTGGTACACAGCTTGACTAGTTTCCTCAATCAAAAAGGTTGCTTCAGTTGACCAGTTGATTCTTTGTGTCTAGGTATAGGCCAACACCAAGATCCACTGATTTATATTATTTCTTAGAATGTCATATAAATGGAATCATACTAATATCTTATTTTGGTCCTGCCCTCTTTCACTTAGGAAATAAATTTGAACATTTTCTATACTATTAAGTGTATCAATGGCTTTTTTCATAGCTGAGTAGTATTCCCTTGTGTGGAATTGGTTTATATAGAACTAGGTGAAGAATAGTTGGATTGTTTCCAGTTTGGATCTATTATTAATGTAACTACTGTAAATATGCACAAACAGATATGTGAATGAACATAATCACTCATTTTTCTATGGGAAACAAACTTTAAATATGGACATGTAGTTAAAAATAAAAGGATCAAGAAATTCGTACCATATAAATATAAAATAAAGTAATTCTGGAATAGCCATTATAGTTACAGACAACAAGATTTCAGAATACAATGCAATATATTCAAATTACATTTTTAAACAGATATACAACTATAATATATAATTTTGAAATGCATTATATTTTGTTTTCATTTATTTTATTTCTGAATTTATTTTTTATTTATGTAATCCATGTTTCTGCTTGGGCCATTTTGCTTTGGACATAGAAGTTTTAACATTTATTAAAGTATGGTTCTTATGCTAATGAATTATATCATTAATTATATCTGGAAAGTATTCATTACTTCTTATTTTTTAACTAATAAATGCAATTCTATTATTTATTAATGCAAATGTTATCTTATTTGAATAATACATGCTCATAGGTTTATAGCAAAATTGAGTGGAAAGTACTGAATTTATATGGGATGTTCTCTTTTACTATACCAATTTATTAGTTTCTTTCTTTGTTTAGTTAGTTATATTTGCTGACACAGCATCTTCTGGGTTACTATAGCTTTATAGCAGGTTATAATCTAAGTCAGTTCTCTGATTTATTTTTCCCATAAATATTAAATAAGACTATACTAGTTTTTTTGACTCTCCATATAAACGTTGGTTTGTTGGTGCCTGTAATATCTTGTTGAATTTTGATTGAAATTCTTTCAATCTAGAGGTCAAGGTGGGGAGAACTGAATCATAACATTATTGAATCTTCATATCCATGAATATGGAATATCTCTCCATTTACTTGCTAAATATCATCAGGAAAGTTTTATTCATATAGCTCTTGTACATTTTTTCAGATTTATAGTCATGTTTCACTTGTAGGATACTAATGATAAGAGTATATTGTTTTTATTCCATAAAATGTATATAGGAAAGCAATTGATTTATATACCTAGCATCATCAACCTTCAATTTATGCTTATCTATTTCAGGTTTGTTTTATTGGTGGTGTTGTTTCAGATTTTTACATAGAAAATCTTATCATCTGCAAAGTAAGATAGTTTTCATTAAAGGTCTTCTGCGCTGGTTAAAATTTCCAGTATACTAGAAGTAAGGAAACATCTTTGCATTGTCTTTATTTTAATAGGGAAGTGAATTTCTCACCACTAAGTGTTATGTTATTGTAGGTTTTTTTTTAGTTGTTCTTTATCCAGCTGAGGTGTTCCATTCTATTTCTAGTTTATTGAGAGGTTTTCCACTGTTGTTTGTTTTGTTTTATCTTGTTCTTTTAATCACAAATGGGTCTTGAATTTCATTTAGTTCAAAGTATAAATTTTCCCTGAGATTTCTTCTTTGATCCAAGCATTATTTAGAAGCATGATATATAACCTACAAGTATTTGGGTGGATATTTCTGCTTTCTTTCTTTTTTACTTCTAGTTTTATTCTGTTGTTATCTGAGAAGTGGCAGTGTATGATTTCTATTTACTTCAATTTATTTAAATTTGATATAGAATGGAGTCTATTTTGTAGAATGTCTATGTGAGTTTGAGAAGAATGTGTAATCTACTGTTTTGGATATTTCTCCTTCACTTTGAAAGATTTTTTGTATCTGGTGTAGAATTCTCAGTTTGTAATTTTTCAGTTTGTCTTCATCTTTCCTTCCTTCTATTATTTAATTAATTAATTCAGTACTTTAAGGCGTTACTTCATTGTTTTCGGGCTTGCATAATTTGTGACCAAAAGCATATGTTCATTTTCATTTTTTTGACTTATATAATCTATGTCTGTATTCTGTCTACCCTCAAGTTGCCCTTTTTGTTACACTTTGAGAATGCCTTTACATGATAGCATTATGAACATATCTCATAATTTTAAGACACTTTTTATTTAGAGGAAATCATAATGAATGATTTCTTTAAAATTGATAGATTTCCTTAAAATGGCATATGTATATTTGTTTATGAATTCCAATTGAGATCCATAAAGAAAAACCTGTAAAAATTGTGAATTGTTCTCTAATCTCTTGTCCCCAAATATTGGTAAACCTTTCTAATGCATGATCGCCCTTTGCTAGTTCATGTGCACTTTTGGTAAATTACCCTTAACAGTGACCAGTGGCATCTTCCCAACAGAAGCAAGTGTTTGTATTCCATCATTCCTCACTGACATTCTTTCTGTTCTTGAATTGTTTGTTTTTTGATCCAACCACCAGCTTCTGAGGGGTTCAATGAATGTTTTGTGCTTTATCTATTTTGGTTCACTAAGTTCAGGTTATAAGACTCAGAGCCAACTTTTCTTCAATTTTCTACATTCTAAGTAATAATCAGAAGTCCTCTTTAATATTTTGGGGTGGGTGTTCCAGGATTTATGTGGTATCATTATAACCTGTTACCTAATATACTTGCAAGTTTTCAAAGTGAAGATTTCAAGTGTAGATTCTATTTCTACTTGAGTGCCAAGATTGGTATTTATCACAGTGTTAGATTCCACAGAGTAATGGTGTCTCACTCAATTTGTGTGATGATTTATCTCTGTTCTTTCACTCTGATTTGTCGTTTCTCTCCCTTCTTTTTTGTTTCATTCAAATATCTGTGTGCACCAAGATCAACCTATGCTCCTGAATTGAAGCTGATAGTAGTCTCCATTCCTTTTGATAAAAAGTTACTGCCAACTCTATTGCTATCTAAAATGAGTCTATTTTTCACAGAAATCCTCA
Organism: Galemys pyrenaicus; assembly: GCA_019455555.1. Taxonomy (NCBI): domain Eukaryota; kingdom Metazoa; phylum Chordata; class Mammalia; order Eulipotyphla; family Talpidae; genus Galemys; species Galemys pyrenaicus. Next base: position 6,799,977 of record JAGFMF010012288.1, on the reverse strand, counting down.
TTAGTTTCCTCCTTTAAACAGACCCTTTGTTTGTGTTAAATTACATGTTTTCTTATAGTCTTACTTCTATATACTGGAAAAATAATGTAGGTAGTTCAGGAACATAAACATGACATTTTCCTTTGTATTTTGAATTTGTTACTCATACTTTGGTTGTAGATTTCTTTGATGAATAGAATATTTTAAATATATCAGAATGGTAGCTGCCAAACATAGTTTTAAACAATTCTGAATTCTGCTGAGGTAGTTGAGAGTCGGTCCAGCATTGAGTTCCAATTGGAAAAATAAATACATTAGTGTATCAGGAATCCTGGAATTAAATTTTTTCCATTTGACTTCCTACTGATGAGTTTATTCATTTTTCCAAGCTATGTTTTGACTATAGTGTGATGTCCTATTGAGATGTATTTACAGAAAATAACTAAAGATGATGCTAATTCGATTATTCAGTGTTATTTTGAATTTTTCTCCATAAGGTGATCAAATAAACTTTTTCAGAAGTACAAAAAAGTATCTGTGTGTCAATCCAAAGTTCAAATTATGAATAAAAATGATTGTATTAAAATTATATTCAGTATAATGAAAATGGGCTGGTCCCACAAAGATACAAAAGTGAAATGTGTACATGATCTTAGCGCCTGTGATAATTTTCCATATCAAATTAAACACTTAATTTTTTATAATCTTGTATCCACACCTATATAAAATGATATAACAGAAGCTATGGGAAACACAGAGACAAGCAAAGCACATCTGTCTTTAAATAACTGACTAAATGCTGAAACCTTTAACTTCCTTCAGAAAAAAAAATATTTTTAATACATTATCTGAGAGGATTTTAGCACATTCACTTATTACTTCAGTAAATATTCTCTGGCACTTATTATGAGTCAGGCAGACTTCTAGTTGTAGCACTAAGTCTGTCACTAAAATTTGAGATCAACATAACAAAGGTCATGACCCAGAAGTATAGAATCCACTGAAAATGTCAGAGTAGGTTTTGTCAAAGACATGGTAACTAAGTTGGTACATAAATGAAAAGTAAGGGCTAGACACGTAAACAAAGAGGGGTAGAATATTTGTTTCAGGAGTGCAGTGGAAGTGACAGGAAAAATATTTAGTTTTCACGTGATTAAGGCCGATGAAAGTCTTCCCCACTTCCAATATACTTACATTCTCCCTTAAGGAATAAGACATGAGGACATAAGATGAAAAAGGAATATTAGATAAGATAAAATATATAATACAAAGCTCCAGAGCCATTGCAGGAGTTATAACAGGAAGAACATTTCTGAGACAATGCAGTCAGAGATGGTGATAGGGAATAGCAGGGCCCCTCAGTATGTCTTCAGCAGCCTAAATTGGGCACACAGAGGCCCATATCAAAACTCACATATTGAGAATAAGCTTATCTCAAAAACCATATCATAAGAATATTTGAAAGAATAGCAATATACATTCTTTAATAAGATTTTTCCCCTTAAAGAATATTCTAGCCAAGACATCTTCATTTACCCTAGTGTACCTAAAGAGCATAGTTCATTTCAACTATGGGAGATAATTAGTAGTAAAGCTAGTGGAGAAAGGAATAGTGATAACAAACTGGATAGGAGGCCATATGAAAGTTCTCTGTAGAAAAAAATATGGCTTTAAAATTATCATTTTAGCCAAAAACTGGCTAAGAATAAAAAAAATTAAAGGTTCTTGTACATCTGAAATGAATGAGAAAGTATAGAATCATGACTGAAAAAGGATTAGTGGAAATTAAGGTGAGACAGGAAATGAAAATATGAGTGTTGCTTTGATAGAGGTCAGAAGAAATCACGATAGTCAGGACAAGCACTATAATAACAAGATACAAGTTGGAATGATTTGGATGAAATGTTTACTTTTTAAGTATGAAGAGAGATAAATGAAGCAGGGTAATGAATGGATATATCTAGCTGGATAGATGGGCATTGTTTCAGGTTTAACTGATAAGGATTTAAAGAATGAATGAAGAGAGTGAACGAAAAAGAAAATCTTATTTTTAAAAAATATTTATTTAATTTTTCATAGAAGAACTTGGATGTAGTCCAGAGGTGTGGGGGTGGGGTACAGGTGTGTGAGAGGATTCACCAGAGACAGAGTGGGGGGTAGAACAGTTGGATTGACTGAAATACACTGCTGAAGGGAGCAGCAGGGAGACAGGAGAGGTCTGCTGCACCATGTGGGTCAGTTCGCGACCAGGATGGAACTCATGCTGTGGTGATAGTGCTGAGACATAACTCCTGTGCCAACAGGGAGGTCCAAGAGAAGAAAATGAAAACAAAAAAAAACAGAAAGGCATAGTTTGAAAAACTCAGCGTTACGTTTACATTGCTAAAGATACCATAGAGTATGTGTTTATATGTAAAAATATTGACTGAAAACTGGTCAATAGTCCCACGTTGAGGGGATAAATGATTTTCAGTGTAACAAAAATTTACTGTTTTAAGACTAGTTTATAAAGGAAATACAAAATATTTTCAATAAAAATGTTGTGAGGATAAATGAGATGTCACAATAGCAATTTTTTAATAAAAATCTGTGAGGATAGATGAGATAATATACTAAAAATACTTTGAACATCTTATACAAAAGAATACCACATTCTGTTCTTGCCATTACTATAGGGTTTTATTTAACCATTAGTTATTAAATTCTCAGTGCATATAATATTGAAAAGGGGAAGAAAACAAGATGAGTGAAAATATTTTATCTCAAAAATTTTAAAAGTTACATATATATTCAACATTTAGTATTTAATTTAAATAAGAGTAAAATTAATTTGCATATAGTTATCTTCATTTATATATTATATTGACAAAATAAGTGTCATTGTGGAAGAAGTAATAGAATGTAATAATCATTTCACTCATTTTTAATTCCATCAACTTTGTAAAATATGCAAAATCCCAATACTTCTTTGTCAATTTTAAATATAACATCTTTTATATTTTCATAAGTGAGTTTATTGGCTTAATAGTAAGCAACTTTATCCAGTGTTTGTCACAGATTCACAGAGATTCATCATATATATTATTTTATGTACATATTTATGCTCATCCAATATACAACTTTATTACCATACAGAGATAAAGATCAAGAATAAATAGGTAGGGGGCCTCCCTGGTGGCGCACTGGGTTAAGCAACGCACTCTGGGGCAAACCGCAGCCACTGCAGCACGAGTTCGATCCCTGCTGCCGGCCAGGGAGGGGACCCATATGGCGCAGCAGACCACTCCTGCTGTGCCCGCTGCTCTCCTCAGCAGTGTACTTCAATTGATCCGCCTGTTCTGCTCTCCGCTATCTGTGGTGAATCCTCTCACCCACCACACCTCTGGCCTGAACCCCAGTCCTTGTATGCATAAATAAATAAATATTTTTTAAAAATTAAGAATAAATAGGTAGGGATAAACTTAAGTCATTTGCACTCTTTGTAAATGCAGATATAAAATGAAGTATATTCAATGAATCTCATTTTCACTCTAAAGTTGAGCAAAAAATATTACCCTAGTTCAGAGACAAGTAAGTTTTAACAATATCAGAACCAAATTGTAAAAAGTATTTGGGATGGCATGTCAGTTTAGGTTGCTATTGTTTATTCTATTTAAATCAATCATTTAACTTCTTTATTTTTTAAAGCATAGAATTATTGCTCACACACCATATTTTTCACCAATAATGAAGTTTTGCTTTATTCATATCACTGTGACACAATTTTGGTTTTAATCCTTTAACTTCAGTTTAGTTGTGATCTGTGAATTTTCCTTGCTTTTGCTAATGATTTCATATACCAAGCAGTTAAAAAACAATACCAGCTTTTTAAAGGTGGTATTGGTTCTCATTGGAAGTAAATGTAAATCTACTTTTTGCTGGAGCATGACTGTAATAATTTGACAACACTTTGCATCCTGACAGTCTCAAAGAAAGCTTTAACATCGCATTAGACATAAATTCAGCATTTTATTCTTATTTCCAAGGGTTGTCAACAAGTCTCTTGTGATAAAATATAACACATTGATGCTGAAGTGTACTAGAGGCAATCCAGCACCCATTCCCCCTCTCTTCCCAAGATAAAGTCTACTATCCCAGATGTTGGAGACCATCTGAGATGTGACAAAAGAGAGAACCTTCTGTGGCATCCATCTTGAGAGGTTGAGTGTGGACTGCGGAACTTGAGTTTAGTCACAGGGCACAAGATAGGTTGCTTAACCTTTTAGTGTCTTGATTCCCTTATTCCACATGGGGATAATTTCAGAGTTGGTGTGAGCTCCTATTCTTCTAGAACTGGTGTTGAACACCAGTTCAACTGGTTCTGAACACTATCTGAACTTCTGAGTATTTCTCCTCGGCAGAAGGCTGAGCACTTCATGCCTTGTCAGAGCTCTATCACACCAGCAGGGATGAGAGGCAAGGAGCGGAAGAGTGAGGAGTAGGAGTTGTAAATTGTATCAGAGAAGTTGGTTCCTTAAACATCACTCAAAGCAAGCATAAAGATCACTATTGCGCCTGCCCACCTTTCTCATATATTTTTCTTTGGAAATAACTATTACCTTTATTCTCCACAAATCCATATTCATAATTAAGTTTAAGATGCATTAAAAAAATCCACATCTTTAAAAAATCTGTTTTTACTAGCTAGTCATTTGCACATAGAATTATAATCTAGGACTCCTGTTAAATGCTAGTTGATTCTCAGTTACCTTACTCTTATTCTAAATATGGATAAATATATTCTTAACTATATGCTGGCTTGTTGAGTGGGATTGTAAATCCTCTAAGGCCAAGTTTGTGTTTTTCACTTCTTTTGTGTCTAAGCTCAGGTTAATGTATTGCACAGAATGTCAAAAAGTCCAGCATTTAGGTTAGCCATTAAACAAGGAGAGTATCACATTTACATTCCTTCACTACATTCCTTCTTGCTTCCTTTCCAGGACTTTGCATCAAACTATAATCTCCCTAAGTGAATTTGCAATGTTCATTCAGAAGTCATTGCACACCTGGTTCCCATCCAATACGTGTATTTCTCATGAATATATGACTTGTGCTCAAATATTTTCAGCTTATTTTTAGAATTGAAAAGAATGATTCTGGAAAAGAAATCTTCAGTCTACAAAATGTTTATATGAAAAAAATTAAATGTTATTCATCACATTATTCATCTAAAGATTTTACAGAAAGATTTGCATGATTAACACCTGGCAATCGAAGCATTTCAGTTGGCTTAATATAAATTATTTGAAATCTTTTGTCCATATACTCAGTTGTCAATGCATTTAGCTATATTTAAAGGAAAATTTGTGTTGGAGGGTATCAACCATAGTTGTCCTGCAGCTGTTACAAGCCCTCAGCTGTTTGCACTTTCCAATTCCTTCTATCCTTGGAAAAAGAATGAGTTGCTGTTGGGTCCGAAAGAGAGCATTTCTAGTTTTACAGGCTATTTTTTAACAGAAGAGTTAAATGCAAGCTGCCTGACTTTGCTACACTGGACTGACCAAGATAATTATTGGTATTCTGCAGCTGTTTGAAGAACATCTTTGTAGGCAGAGTATGCAGAGCTTAGATATCTGTTATTTTGTCAACAATTCATGATCAAAAATGATTATGTGCATAAGAATTTAAAACACAAGGAATGGAACCATAGAATTTTATTTCCCAGAAGCATGGAAATATTAAGTGTAAGAGGCAGAAATTGAAGCTTATTATTCATTGTGCATACCATAAATCTATGAGCTATTTTGGTATAAATCTAAAATTATAAAAGAGAGACACCCTTACCTCTTTATCTTGATGAAATGAACCTCCCACATTACCTAACATAAGCCATTTAATAAACTTCCTGTAATAACATTTCCTCATTAAAATATGTTTTTAATTTTAATGAAAACCTTTGGAACCTGACTATTTTTTAAAATAAAAATGATTTTAAAATTTCAAAGCTTGCTAACCTTTCGAAATAGGTAAAAAAAATGTTCTATTCAGTATTCATAGTGAAGGAGAATATTGGGATCAAAGGATCAAAAATACTGTGGGGACAGATTTTAAAGGTGTCGAGCACAAGCTAAAATATTTGGAATTTATCCCCTAATCTACACGGATGTTTAGAAGGTTCTAAAACAGAAGAGTAACAGGGGTCATAAAAGACAAAATGTTAGGAAAATTTTAATGCCGAAAATGTGTAAGGGAATTAGAGGAATTGGAAGGAAATACTTGGGACTAAAAGCATCTTAGGACATAAATGCATCCATTAAAAAGTCTAAATACTTCCCTTCAGTCAGAGCACTACTTTCCTGGCTTCCCTGACAGCGAGATTTTCTGGCTCCAAATCCAGCCTGTCTATATTTTCTTCACTGTGTAGATTTTCCTTTTCACTCAGGCTTCCTTTGTCCTCTATGTACCTCTCTTCCCTATCCATCTCTCCTCTCCATTGTCCTTCTCCTTTCCTTTCTTCTCCCCTCCCCTAAACCTTCTATTCCTTTCCATTGTCTTTCAGTTTTTCATTCTCTCTCACTCACTTTATCTCAATATAGAAATATCTATGTTAATATAGATAGATACAGATATTCATTTCTATACTACATCTAAATAATCTGTTTCCCTCAGAAATCTACCAGTGCATCTTAAAAGGCGATCTCTATGTTAATGATTACTCAACATAAAACTCTAGCCTCTATATTTTTGTGGTGTCTCAAATTGTAAATTGCAATTCCCATAAACAAATATGAAGTTAATACAAAAACCTTCTAATTAGGTAAAGTCTTATGATATCTGTCTGACTTTAATAAAGTTAGTAGACCTCCATAAAGCTTAGGTGCCTCATCAGCAAAATAAAGAAAATGATAATGCTTATTTTCTGTTTCCTAGAGTCTGTTATAAGCATTAAATTAGATATTAATATAACATACAAATTAGTAAATCAGATTGCTAATGCACAGTATTATATCTTGTGGTAAATAAGCTCTCAGTAAAATTTGCTCTTTGATTACTTCACAGTTTTATAAAATAGGGAATAAGCCAGAACTTCTTTAGCCTTTATTCTTTACCTGGAGGATTATGGTTTATACTTAATAATTGGTTTTAATCACAAACTAGACAGATAACATTACTCCCAAAAAAGAAATATTATAACATGATTATAACAACACTGGGTAAGGCATTTATATGATCTGAGGCTATACTAGTTGTTTTTTTTTTTTTCTGTGTAAAATGAAGAAAATAATTGCTAAAATCATTAAGACATATTGAGTATCAAAATAAAGGATATATTGAAAACATGAATTTAATGTGAACAAATTAGAAGGCATTGCATAGACTAGTAATATAGAGGGATTAAGATGCACTATGTTTTGAAATAAATTCTCCCTGATCAAAACATTTTTGAATTTTAAATTCAAAATTTTAAATTCAATTTCAACATTGAAAGTGACATACAGATTAATTGTATGTTTTCCTATATATTTTTTAGAATTGAGGAAATAATTCTCAAAACATAGGTATTATTTCATTAACTAATTATTAACAAATTTTGTTAGTACTTATATTGATCCCAAAGGAATTATGAGTGATATGGGAAAAAAATGCAAGCTTCACTCAATGTTATCTAAGGATAAAGAACTCATGAAAATAATACACATAACTCATGAAAATAATATGGATTACACATCATGTAAGTTTTGCCTCACACAGTCTTCGAATGTTGAAGCTACATTTTATCTTCAAGATCACTTAGCTCAAGCCTCTCATTTCACTTTAAAACAAAAATTGGAAACCCAAGAATAGTGAGTGTCTTTGCGAGAGCTACTGAGGTATTTAATAGCAGAATCAGAGAGGGACATCAGGTCTCTAGTCACAGTTTGAGGTGCCTTTGTAGTAAAACTCCATAATAATATTCATACATTTCATGGGCAATCATAACCGAAAACAACCAAACAATCAAATAACAATTCAACAAGATCAAAAGATTAAAGATAAACCCAAGGGACCATGGGGGTGAGTGGAGGGAGGTGACAAGATGTAAAGAGCACAAGGGACTGAGGTGACGGTGCACGGGTGAAATGGTGGTGGGAACCCACTGGGGAAAACAAATGATGTCAAATGCAATTAAATATAATAATAATAAAAATGAAAAAGTAATATTCATACATTTCAAACATTAACTGTGTTTATTTTTTCCATAAATAATGACAGATGTTAGAATATTCTTGAAATATGTCACAATAGTTAACTTTTAAATAATTCTTCAGGAGCACCTCATCTTTGTCCTTGTGTAGGGTTGTGTTGGGGGTATATCCATGCAGTGTTCCCAGTGGGCATTATTCTAGAGGGTTTTAATTTATTTATGCTGTAACCTGATTTGAATAACGTTATGAAAATTATGTAATGGTCTTCTGTTTATGTAATGCAAATTTAAACTACATTTATAGTCATTTAATACAATAATTTTGTTATTCAGAAAATACTGCAATCTATCTTACCTTAAAGTACTTACTATTTTTAATACTGAGACAGCACTTAAGTCAATTTGCATAGTTACATTTACATATGCAAGTTCTAAAAGATGGGAATTCTGAAATATGGGATGTTGATATTTTAAGAAATAATTATTGAAACTATCTTATGAATTTAATTATATTGCTTAGGTAAGAGCTTTGTGTTTTTAGCACAGGAAGTATCTTATTTGAATGACAGATAAGACTAAGATAATCACATCAAATTGTTACATTAATCAGAGATATGTGTAGCATCTTACTCTTCTCAAGTAATCACTGTGATAACTTTGTTTTATTTTATAATCACAATGTATCTTATGTATTTGATATCAACAAGGTATGAGGTCCTATCTTGGGAAATGAAGTTTCATCAAATTTATTTATTTATTAAAGATTTATTTATGCATATAAGAACTGGGATATAGAGCAGAGATGTGGGAGTCTGTCTCACCAGAGACTGATTGGGGAGTAGAACAGGTGGATCTATTGAAATACATTGGTAGGGGAGCAGCAGGCAAGGCAGGAGAGGTCTGCTGCACCATGTGGGTCAGCTCCCTGTCTGGTGATAGAACTGGTGTTGCAGTGGCTGTGAATGTTTCATAGTGTGGTGCTTAACCCCTTGCACCACCAGGGAGACCCCGGTTTCATCAAATTTAAACATTGAATTAGATCCGCTTGTAAAATTTAGGATGGGAATTTGTTCCATATACTTTATCACAATATTCAAAACTTTATGTAGATAGATAGACATATACAACAAATATATATACATATATATATATATATAATTCCTTCAATTGCATTCATGTAGTATCCCCAAAGATATATATAATTATGATACACATATATATCATATACATATATATATAGTTATCTATCTACCGATCTCTAGCTTTAGAATTATCATCCAGAACATCAAATTTTACAATATTGTATCTTCATTAACTGGTTTTCCAAGAACTATTGTGGCCCAAAGAGATGTTCATTCCAATGCAAAGTGACCATTGGTTTTGTTATTTATTTATATTTTTATTTGGGCATACAAATTTAACCCAACATTACTGCAGACATTTAAATACTTGCTTTTATCTCTCTCATCTCATCTTCTTATCATGTTCTAAATGCATGAACTTTTAAAAGTCAGCTTATCAAATGTTTTAATTGTGAGTAAATTGAGAGTTAACTTAATTTTTAGTATTGACTTTAGAAACTCAACACGAACCAAAAATTTAAATGTCTATTTCAATATTAGAAATATCTAGTTTTCTCATTAGCATTATTTTTCTTAACTTTAGAAAAAAATACTCTAAAATTATGACAGTGTCCGTTCTCTAATTAAAACCATCTTGCCTCTTTCTCTTTACCACAGTAGCTCTGATTTTGTTTTATTATTTATCATCTATAGTTCCATGAGTTCAGGGAAATGTGATGGCCCCAAGGGTTGGGTCATTCATTATGAAGGAAGCATGCACATGTCACTCAAAGATAGCCAATGGGAACTGGAAGTCTGGTGGAGGACAACTGGGAAAGGATTTCCCACTGATAAGGAGAGAAATGTGCTTATCGTCACTGTGTGTTCTGATTTCTGCAAATGGCAACCAGAATTGCCTTCACCATCTTACCACCATAAAAATTAGATCACAACATACAGAGAATGGCTGGGCAGAGGGTTGTAAGTAAGTTGGATCCTGGATCACAGGATTGAATTATTGTTTATATACAGTTATCTAGAGCAATAAACATGCCCCCCAATACAAAGGGCAAGAGATAGTTGAAATTAGTACTTAAGTGGATTCTTGATAAACCATGTGCTCTTAGATTTGGTACTATTCAAGGTAAATAGAGAGGACACTTCTTTCAAATATAACTTGTCATTCCCACATGACCCTTCTGTCTTCTATCACCAGGTTCCATTTGTCAGAATTGAGTAATGAGAAACAATATATGTGTTGTACCACAGACTCAGGACTGTGGTGCGGGTGTGCAGAGTTCTAGCCTTTCATTTTGTGGCTCCTTTAGGAATGCTGTGTCATTAGTATTTAAATCACTTCATAAATATTTCACTTTAAATACCATTGTAATGTCTTGCGTATGCCTTAATTTGTGTCTAACATAATGGTTTTGTATAGTGAGACAATTTCATCAGGGCACTTACACGATTAAAAAGAGATTTAGTGGAACACTTTATCTTTACTTTGAGATGACCATGGAGCACAAGGCAAAGGCCATTTCATTCTGCAGAAATAGCATTTTATATTTAGATACCTTTTTATTTTTTTAAGGAAAATCAACATATACATGTTTCACAGTACCTACTGAGGAAAATCATAGACAGCGTGACTTAGAAAGGGAAGCAGAGAGAGACAGAATGACACCATCAAAACCCTGAACTAATCTGGTGTGGGGAGATTCAGGAAAGGGGTGGCAAATAATTGGAGGGTTCATGGCACGGTTAAAATGCCGGGAATTTCTTATTCGTATTTAGTTTTAATTTCCCTTTGTAAAGTTTGTTTAAAATGAAAGACAAAGTGTTAGGAAATGGAAAGAAAACTTAGGTTTTGTGGCAACAAGATAAGAATGTTCAAAGGATATTTGGAGTGCAATCCAGAAGACAGAATAGAAAAAAATAGGGGAGATGACACTCAAAGAACAATGACTGTGGATATTTCATAGCCTCATATTGTAGAAGCTTAAGAAGTACTGGGTGTTTTTAAAACCATTTTTAGACATAGTCTATAAAATATAGGGGTGGTCAAGTGATAGGGCTTTAAAAATGATGTATCTTACAAATGATTGCACTTAGTAGATAACCTGTAAATCTTTCAAGAGCAATGGTAGAAGTCGGGCAACAAAGAACTCAATCAGGTCATATCTTACCTGTATAAACTTCAGCGTGATTAAAACAATGATGTTTCCTTGCAGGTAGAGACTGATCATAGCTTTTGAAATGTCCCAGAGGTACTCTAGTCTTCTGATGCTTTCCGTTGTCAACTGAGTTGACTTTCAATACACTCCCTTCACTGCCAGAATAAAACCATCAAAGATTTTTCTTCTTTTGTAGAATAGCCATTTGCCATTTGGATGAACATCAGATGAATTTTGACCTCCTTGTAGTCCAGGGCATGTCACTCCTCTGTGTCTATGCTGTAACTTGTCACCAAATGCTTTCGGAGTTGACCTAGCATGAGACACAGCACGCAGATGGAGCACTGACCAGATCTATACTGTTCTTTGATATCAAGGTGAAGGCATGGCAGGGAGCAAAATAATAACTGTGTCACACAGTTTGAGGCCATTGAGTATTGTTAGAGTTGAAAAAAGTCCATGGCTATGGAGTGAATTTCATGCAAATTGGAATATGTTTAAAAAACCCATAAAGTGAAATGTGATACAATATATAGTATTAAGTATTTCTATTACATTTGCATATGATACAAATTTACATAGCGCTGAGTAGAGAGTGGATTTGGCTATGGACAATGAAGTCATGATTTGACAAGAATAGATGGAATTTAAAAAAAGTCACTTTAGAGAAAGATGAATGAAATTTAGTTCCAATAGAACAAAGTTGAAAACGGTAACATGATTTGGGGAGAAATGAGTAATCCTAAAAGAAAAGTTTGAGAAGAAAGATTGATGACCAAATAAATTGCCATTTGGAAAAAGAAAAGCAATAATGAATAATTTGTGACAAAAACAGCAGGAACAACTAATTAGAAAAACATACAATGGAATGGAATTATAATTGCTGAAAATTAGTAATCAAAGTTTAAGTATTCTAAGGTCTATATTAATTTTTAAAGGAGAATAATGGTAAAAATTAGCTTTTTAAAATTATTTTAATAAAACAGTTTAAAGTTAGGCATTGAAGAATACAAATATAAAATCAAATGTCTAAAACAACAGTAGAGAATAAGATGGGGATGAAAGACTAGTTGATTCTATTCAATAAATAATGTAAGAAATAAGAGAAGTGAATACTAAAAAAGGCAGAATTGAAGGGAAATATGAAACATGGTTTATAACAGAAAATCCAAATATACCAGTAACAATGGCCAATTACTTTAAAATGAGATTGCACATTTGGCTTTTGTTTTCCAAATATAGCTATCTAGCTCTTGTCAGTACACAGAAAGACTGAAATTTAAATGTTAGTGGATAATGACAATGTTGGTATTTGACAAACAAAATGAGAGAATTATAAATGACAAGTCATTAATTGGGCTAATAAGTTTCTACAAAATCATAAAACAACAAGCACTAGGAAAATTCTGTCATTCTATAAATATGAGTAGCATACCTATTTGACAGAATTACAAGTAGAAATTGATAAATTCATATCATAGTAGAAAATATTACAATAGTCCTATTTTCTGTGCAGCAAGAATATAGAAAACCTTTATGGGGTGGAAAATTCTACATTAGGCTTGCAGCAATATAGGGCCCCAAGAAAGCTATATCTCTGCCCCCAAGAACTTTGACAACTCACATTTCTCAGCTTCAGGTGTCTCGGCTATAAAATGATTTACTTGTATTGCATTTTTTTCCTGAACTCAAACATCTCATACAAATAACACTATATATGATAATACTTTAAAAATCATATGCACAACTTCTGCTTCCAGGAAGATATGTAGACATCCTTTTCTCTATCCCTTCCATTAAATATAACTAAAACCCCCTGGGCATTACATATAATGCATTACATTTAAGGATACTCTGAAAGGTGTAGAGTGGAAGGCAGATCACTGAGGGACTCGAGGACACAAGAAGTGATGAGATGGCTTCTCATTTCACCATCTTTTTTTGTTCTTAAATATTTAGAAGACCTGGGTTCTAGACCTGAGGTGTAGGGGGTAGAGAAGTCACCAGAGACAGAGTGGGGAGCAGAACAGGTGGATCTACTGAAATAAACCGTTAAGGGGAGCAGCAAGGGAGTCAAGAGAAGTCTGCTGTTCCATGTGGGTCACCAAACTGGCCAGAGATCAAACTCAGGCCACAGAAGTGATAGCACTGAGATTTAACACCTACACCCCCAGGGGGCCTTCATTTCACCTCCTACCCCACAGTGTGTTGGAATAACTGACAACTCAGACGTCCAATAGGTGATGCAATCAAGGCCCCACAGAGAAGCTATCCTTTCTAGTCAGATCCAGGAGGCAGCTTAATTACACAGAAAACTTCTACCAGTGCTATTCTATTCCAGCCATGCACCAACAATAACAACAAAAATGTCACTCCATCTATACCCACAATAGCAAAGACCCAAGGCTTTCACACTTACCAGGGTGTCATGAAAAGACCCAGATACCCCTGTGCCCTGCCAGGATGGCATTGGAGAGGGTTGACTGCTGAACTGGCGTCTGAGCTATGCAGTAACCAGGAGTCTCTTTTATGCAGCGTCAGTGGAGTCTCCATGGAGGTTCAGGGGCTGGACTTCAACCTACAACTGACACAAATGGGGGAGCCTCATAGCTGGACAGTAATCAGTGACCATTGGTAAAATGCCACCCATATGCCCCATGGAGTCCCTGAGGACCATGCCCTTCCCTGTTAGGTGGCATCAGCAGAGGCCAAGGAAAATTCCAAATTCTCACCCTAGCCCACAGCTACTGGGATCCCCACTCCTGGTTGTCAGCTATCTCTTCATTCTCATAGCTCATCCCCTCTTTCGAAGGACTGAGCCTGATGACTTTTAGTACAAGTCAGGTATTTTGCCTTAATATTGCTAGTTAAGTGATGAATTGGTTAACTTTCAAGACATTTGAAGAATACAGACACATTTTTTAGGAGTTGTATTTTTCCCTTATCACCATCCCTTCTTCTTCTCTGACCCTTTTCTCTATCATCCCTCCCTCTTATCTGAAAACATCACTTCATTTGTGAGGTTTTGATAGTTCATGATGGTTTTGTTACGTCAGTTCATCTGCTATGATTCCTTGATTTACTCACATCTGTGTAAATATCTGATGTTTAAAGATAATGTTCTTGAATCTGGTCTTCTTGGTTTTTAGGAAATAAACTTCCCTCAAAACCGAGTTTGCTGTAATCATTTTGGCGTTTTACTATCAATCTTTTAAATTATTTCTTTGACATAACCTTCAAATGTCCTCCTCTGACTGATTTCTTGCTCTGGTTTTTCTCTCCCTACACTTCATGACAGGTCTTCATCACCTTGTTAAATGAGAAGTGTTAACAACTCTATGCTGTTCAAAGATTTTAACATTTTAACTTCAGTTGTTTGAGGTATAGGTACAATTTGATGTTTTAACACTGAAAGGTCATGAACTCATAGAAATTTCTATTCTTTCTTTTGTGCTTATAATTCCCCTGATTCCTCTCTGAACCCATCTCTTCCTTGTCATACTTTGCTTAAAGCAGGCTGTATCAACAGCACATACAATTATAACTTTTAAAAAGTTTCTCACCGCATTGCTTTCACTAGAGGGGCAGATTGTCATGCTATCAAAGTTGAACAATTTTACCAAAAGTTGTGCTGGTACATAAACATAGATTTTTCTAGAATTCAGTGTAAAATTCCTTTTCATTTACTACTAGTATGCTAAACCAATGGCACATAGAGATTTATTATGCCATCCCATTTCTAAATATGATTTTCTGTTTTACCTAGAGTAGGCTAAGTTATTTTGTAGGACCAAAGAAACTTCAATATATCAGCAACTAAAATGCAACCGACTTTTGTTTCCTGTTCAAGCAAATGCAGATGTTTTGTTTAAGTCTTCTGGATGCTCTTCTTCTGTGTAGGGAACCAGAGACAGATTCTGGTGTGGCTTCCAGAGTCCTGGGTTCCCCCCAAGGTCCCACTCAGGATTCTTGATGTTTAACTGGACCATGAACGGAAGTGAAAGGGTCTGTTCATGGGCATTTCTGTGACTAGGCCAGAACTTGGCCTCCATTAATTCCAATATGAGGGGCATTTATTAATATAACTTCCATATGTGCTGAGAAATAAGAGACACAAATAGGCTTCACTAATCTGGATGCTAGATAATTTGCTTGTGAATGGCCAGCTCACTTAACACAGTTATATAAAAAATGAAAAGTGGATTTGGTTGATGAAATAGCATTCTCCATCCCAAGTGCAAACTTGAATTTCTTAAGGAGAATTTGGGCATAAGGCAATTAGTCACTATCGATGGAAAAATGTCTTGCTGTCCCATTTTATTTAGAATGGCATATATTATAATTTGCTACATAATATGCCCATGATACTTTGATATCAAAGAAAATGTTTTGCAGCTGTTGACTTGTTGTCAATTGGATAATCCAAGATATGAAATGCTATTTTCTCTCTTCATTACATTTATCTCTAATATCAGCAATGCACAAGTGTTGCGTGGAGAGACAGTCATAAAAAAAGCCACTGTGGCTTCTACTTCATGGATTGTAGTTGATCTGATATTGCTCCTGCCATATCCCCTGCCATATGCCCTGTAAATGGGTAAGTGCACCCTGACTGGAGAAACTGCCTCGTCCACTATCAAGAGGAAGGGAGATTTAATGACTTAAGGAAATTTCACATTTTAGCTGATTTTGATCATCATTCAGGTCTTACAACTAATATGTCCTTCAGACAAGGTCAAACTCAGCTCTTCTGGAATCTTTGCAGGTTGAGTATCCTGTATTTTACTTCCCAGTCAGTATCGTTGACATTAATAACAAAGGGATACAATGCAAGACAAAACAAAAATCTAGGGCGATTCAGTGATATTGTGGCATATCAGGAGTAAGAAGCTATAGGTAGAAGTAATATCTGAAATTCTAGGAGTGTTTCTTTCATTAGATGATGAAATAAGTATGATTAAATCAAAGCTATATTTTATGGCCTTCAATAAGCCATTATTTATCCCATAGGTACTAGCTAAGATAGTACATTTTTCTTAAAATATGGAAATATCTGTTTTACAACATACATAAATTACGACATTTGACACTATATTAATTAAGAATAAGTGGTCTCGCCTGAGGGACATTTATTCTGGTTAACATCTTAAAAGGCAGAGACTCAGATCCACTATATCCCTTTTGAGGTTAGTGACAGGCTGAAAAGTGTTGTCCACTTCATTTAAAGCTGGTCCTTTTTCCAGACAATCGGTACTATTTCTACAACTTCAAAGAGAAGGAAATGCCCAGTAGGTATATGTGTATGTCTATAATTGCCCTTTATTTCCATCAGAGTCATTTTGCCATTCTTATTCATATGGCCCAAAGGTCACATGCAAAACCTATAATTATTTCAAATCAGTTCGCCTTTATAATATTAGTATTAGGACCTTGCACACAAAGGGCATGCACTTAAATATTACTTGATTATAAGATATGAATTTTAAGTATTAATTGTTTTACAATGTATCAAAAATCATGTTTCTTGTAATTACCTTTTGAAGCCACATATGGGAAAAAAATTACATTTAATTAGAAAGACCCTTACCCTGCTCTATCAAATAGTGTTGGTTTTTACCCACCATTTTATGTACTCAGCGGCATGAGGTTTGTTAGCTTGACTTACATTTCAAAAGTAGGAATCTTTTCTGTTTTAGCTCAATGCCAGTTGTGTGCTGACTGCCTGCTGCTTCCCAACCCTGTATCTAGAATTTTGTAGTTTAATTGCCACTTGCACAGTGGTATTGTACATAAACACAGCAGCTGCTACTGTATATTGGAAGTGGCTCAGAAAAATCTATGGACACTGTTCAGCTTTGACTAAAAAGCCAAAAAATTTAGACCCAGCTGCATTACTCTAACAGCTTGGCAATATAACACCTTAACAAAAAGACTTCAGCCCATTGGAAGTCTACTTACAATATGTTTGAGACCACACTAGAGAAAATTGCATGGAGCCATGTGGTACAGGGGTAAAACTTTCCAAAAATGAAGATTGTCTTTCCTTTTTTTTTCCTAGTCACAGAGGTCCTTCTATTTTGTTTGTTAGTATTCTGTATTGCTAGAGATAGCCACTGGAGATAAGAAAGCTAATATGAAACTTGGATACCTTCCTGTTACCAGGTAGAGATTATGTTCTTTTGGTTAAACCAATTAAAAATGTGAAACCAAAGGGGAAATGAATAGAAACCTTGACAGAAGACCTTTGCTACAGCAGCTTGCACACTTTAATGAATGTTCTGGTATGTGGGAGAGGTGGACTGGTGTCACATTTAATGTAATCGGTTTGCAGTTAAGTGCCTGTGCATAAATATGTTTGATGCTGAAAATATTACAAAGCCATTTTTCTTGTTTTTCACACACAAAGAAATTCAGGCATTCCAATAGAAGAAGATATCAAGTTCATGTTTCACTGTCTTAATGTGTGCCGCTCTCTTATGCAGTTTCCATTTCAGTATTTAAAAGTCTCAGTAGCATTCTATATTCTAAAGGATAAAGCTTACTGTGGAAGTCAGGAGGTAAACATTATCAGTCCACTATAGAAAATTACAGTTATCTTGATTTCACTTTTATTGTCTTTCTGATGAATTTTGGAATGCCCGAGATCTTGCTAGATCTTGCCAATTACAGATGCGATATTATTTCATAATACTGACGTGAAGCTGAACTAGCCAAGCATAATAAAATATTGCTAATAAGTAATCCTTTCATTCTGATGTTTTATGCACCTAATGGAAAACAAACATTCAAATCAATGGACCGGGAGATTCTGTTAGAATATGGTAGATCCAAATCCAGTGACTGATTTCAACATCATAAAATAGAGCAATAAATATTCTCTCTAAGTGTTATAAATATTAAGAATGGCTTAGACTCATATAAAGGAATTTCTCTGAGTGAATATTCTACAGTCACAGTCTAACTATCAAGTGTTTTCAGAAGTTTTATTAAATCAGTGTGAGACTTTCAGTTTTTACCAAATTAAGTCAAATTATACTGCATATAATGAAAAGTAACTATGTTAAGTCAAATTACAAAGTTGACAGTAATAGAAGCATATTTAATTGGATTAGAAATTCATATGTTGTGTATTTTTAAGTCAATCAAATTGAATATTATCCCAGATTTTGATGGAGGAAAAAAATGCCAATATTTCAGTAATGGTTATTATTAGGTAGTAGAATTATAATCTTCATATATGCTCTACTAATCTTTTTCTCAGCTTCTACAGTGCCAAATAATAAGATTTACATTTCATATGCAATTTTTGTCAAACTATTGACCATCCCAAAATAAAAGCATTAAGTAAAGCAATGTTTACTTTATAAAATAAAGTATTTTAATAACAATTTATATAATATGAATATTTTAGTCTCATTAGTATCGAGACAAAAGTCTAAATGTGGGAGATATGAACTCCGTGTATAAAAGATACTTTGAAAAATTCATCACAGTGTAGATAATTGCTATAATAAAAAGGTACACTGACAAAACTAATTGAAAAACAAAGATACAGAACTAAGAGTCTATAAATTTCACAGGGAAATGATTGACTACAGAATAAATACAGGTTGAAACAGAATCTAATGATACAGGCTATCAAACTATCTCAAATTGGTGTCCCTTTTAATTTAATTTTTCATTTATAAATGCTCTTTATATTATAATTACTTTAACTCATAAAATATTTTTTGTAAACTCATAATGTGCCTGTTTTTATTCTGGCATCAAAGCAAGCATACAGCATACAAATGTTTCTCAGTCTATAATGCAATAAGCATTTATTTTTTGCTCACATTATGTGAAGGCTGCAGCTCTGAGATGCCTTTGCTTTTTCCAGCTGGCCTGTCTGAAACAGCTATGCTTGACTTCACATACTCTGTCATTCTAGAATGTAGAATGAAGGAATGGGTCTTTTGGGGGAAACTTTGTTCTTATGGGGGAAAGGAGTGCAAGAACCACCCCCCCCAAAAAAAAATCACATGAGCATGCTGAAAGCTTCAATTTAAATATGTCTTCAGATCTCCTTAAAAGCTATGCAACAAAGCAAATCTCTTGGCCTCAGTCAAAGTAAAAGTGTGTGCAGGACACCCCACTTACCAAGAAGATTTGCCAGAATGGAAAGAGAATACTTATGTACAAATAATTATGTGCAAATGTGTATCACGGTCCCCACCCAACTTGGAATTTGGGGAAGGGATATTTATACGCATGACTTAATAGTAACTCATTCTATTTCACTTTATAGATATTTCCACTTCTATTTTCTCCAAACCAAGAGGATTAATAGATGCATGGGTAAAACTGGAGACTTGATGGCATCGTAATGCTTAGAGAAGGATTGCACTGAATTCACCAAAGTTGTTATAATATTTTGGAGTTGAGTAGTTTAGTTTTGAAATTAGATCCTATATGGTGACATCTATGGATGTGTAATGTAGCTGGTGGCCCATAAGTTCTCTTCTTAGATTATTCAAGGTGTGATGGTTCTCTATCAGCAGTTAATCTTTTTTTTTTTAAAGATTTATTTATTTATGCATACAAGCACTGGGGTACAGGCCAGAGGTGTGTGTGTGGGGGGGGTGAGAGGATTCACCACAGAGAGTGGGGAGCAGAACAGTTAGATCAACTGAAGTACAGTGCTGAGGGGAGCAGCGGGCGAGGCAGGAGAGGTCTGCCACACTATGTGGGTCCCCTCCCTGGCGGCAGCAGGGATTGAACTCGTGCTGTAGTGGCTGTGGTTTGCTTCATAGTGCGTTGCTTAACCCACTGTGCCACCAGGGAGGCCCGCAGTTAATCTTTAGTATGCTTTATAGGTCATGGTGTTCTCTTTCACTTGTACATCTTCTTGTTGTGTTCTGCCTAAATTGTGCTTCTGCTATTCCCTTCATATTCATATCAGTGTCCCATACAAATGTTCTTATTTTGGTTATATTTATCATCACCATTGAGCATATGGCAATCCTAGGTGCTTTCTACCCTCCTGAAGAATAGGGTAGGTTAAGAACTGCCAACCTTTAAAAACTAGTAGGTGACTCTTTTGCTCTATTCTAGTATTTTCTCCCAACACCTGATCGCTAATGAGTGTTCCACTTGAACTTCCAAAATTTGTTTTTAAATTGGATGGTTTCTCCTTTGAGTTAACATAGAAGTCTTATATATTCCAACTTTAACAATTTTATCAAGGGGGCATTTTCTTTTGGCTCCAAGTCAGGAATTTAGAAAAAACATTTGACATGTCCTTTGATAATAATTACTCAATGCCCTACTAATTCAATGTTTAATTATTCCTATCTATTTTTTATCCCCTTCCCTAGTTTTAAAGATCATTTAATCTATCATGTTTATCCACTCCATTTCCATTCCAGTACAGTGTTTGGATCTACCCCATTCTGTCTTTCACTATTAATTAATAGTGGTTCCACTTTGAATATTTCAAAATTAATAATTTCTCCTCTGATGAAGAATTAGTTTTCTCAACTTCTCTAATTAAAAAAAAAAATCTAGTCAACTTATTATAAACTCCTGTTCTTTTAAACACGTGAAATTCCTCACCCATTCCAATTGCTAAATTTCACATGATTTCCTGACACATTTTTGATCTCTTGGTCAGATACTACATTAGTATGTTTTTACTATGGTAAATTTAGTTCCCTAATCATCTCTGTCAGTTTCAGCCAAAATCAGCTCCACTTTTCTTTGATTAATCTTTTTTTGTGTTAAGTATTTTGTATATGATTATGAAATATGCAGAGTGATTCTAATTTAGATCTTAAGAATATATCTAGCATTTCGTTGCTAATCTGAATTCCATTAATTTGTTTCCTGCCTCTCAACTGCATTTTTATATACTTGTCTTATAACATACTTTATGATCTTCAAAAATAATTCATACTTAAGCAGATCTCAGTGACAATTCACTATCTGACTTCTAACTTCTCAGAAAACACATATTACAAACATATAACCACACATTGGTTTACCTGCAGCAAACATAGCATATCCCACTCACTACTAGTTAATGCTATGAATTTTTGTGTTGTGTCCGTTACAACTTAAGGGACGATGTTCTTGAATTTTTCAAATACAGGAAATACAGTATTTTTGTAAGCCAATAGTCAAAACATATAATCTGGTCTCAGAAAAGCTAACACTAATCATATCTCTGAATCAATGATTATTTATTGCTTTCTTGGTATATGCCATTAGATTTCAGTAATGCTTTTCATGCTCATGAACTTGGTGTATTTAGACTGATTCTCTGGCCTGCTGAGCACAGCTGGAGTATCTTTTCAGACAATAATGTCAACATTCTGTAGAATAAATGTAAATGCTGCCAGATAATATAAGGAAGGTCATCCTGAAAAATAACATTTCAAAACATTAAGAGCAGTCTAATAAGAAGTGTATGTAAAAATGAAAGTACAAGTTTAGAGAGTAGTTGTTTTTTTGTACAAGAAAATGCAAGTCATAACACTTCCATGTCAGTCTATGAAATATTAAGTGTAGTATCCAAAGGATTACGAAGTGTATTGTATAGAATGAGAAGTGATCACCATAACTGCAGTCCCACCATAAATCTACTTATTATTTCAGAAATCTTAAATTCTAGATTTTGAAGTTTTAAGATTGCAATCTCCAAATGCCTAAAAGGAATCCCCATTGTTTTTATTGCATTTACAAATATGAGAAAATGCTTTTGAAAGGCAAAGGATAAAATATACTTTATATTTAATAGATATAAACTGAAAAACAATGATTTCCATTTGCTTTAAAGAAAATTTTCCTTCAAAGAAAAACTATGATTTCCATTTCCTTTAAAATATAGCATAAGGATGATTATCCTGAAAATAGGGCATTTTATAACAACTCCTCTAAATTGTGTGTGTTGTGATGGTGAATCCATGGAAGAGAATCACTGCCCATATTAAATGTTTGTAAATGTAAAAGGTCTAATCTGTTTGTTTATATAATCATCAAAGTCATTCTTCTTTCAGAAAAAATTAAATCATGTATGTTCATTTTAAAATCCATTATGTTGACTATTTTAATTTGAAAATGTGGGTCAAAATTTATCAAAGGTGCAGATAAAATTGTGAGAATAAAAAAATCAATATAGAAGAAATGGGAAGACAGCGGTTGATGTTTGAATAGGTAACTGTATCAAGATCATTTAAGAAATGATTGAGTTAGTCTCAGATTTTCATCACTAGTCTCAGATTTTCATCACATTTTGTTCCCAGATCCCTAGCATCACAGATTGTTACCTAAACATCCTGGTGCATGTCACTTTGTTTGCTTGACAATTCTGGGGTATACCCAGGAAAAGCAAGGTCATAGTGTATCTATGGCAACTCATAGCATCATTCCTAATAATTTGCATACCATATTCCTCCACCTACTGCCATGTGAGACTCCCTGGTGTGCTCAGCAACAGGTGAACAATAATGACACAGTTGCATTCAGTGTGAAGATCTAAATGCCTTTGTTGACTCCAGCAACCACTTTGCTTTGTCTTCTCTTCTGCCATGAATAAAAAATCCAAGCTCTGACCTCCTACTTCAGCCCACACCCCTGAGAGGAAGACATGTTCTAGACATAAGACACTTGAAACAGACTTGACAAGAAATAATGGCATTGAGGACATATAGCATGAAGAAGAAATAAATTTCTGTCTTTAGGAACCACTGGATTTTGAGTTGCCTCATTGCCATAGAGAAACTTAGTGGGAAAATTATTATTATGACCTATATATACTGCAGGTCTTTCATTACATTGTTTCACTCAACATCTCTTTATTCCAGTGTCAATGAGAAGAACACAATTCAGGCTGTGGACTGCATGGTCATTCTAGACTATGGACTCATATTTTGTTTACAGTAACATTTTCTAAAACTCTATTGATAACTTGGAGTGCTTACTCTGATGAGTTTCTGTAACTGGGACAATATGCAAGATTGCCATATATATAATGGATCTACACCCTAAGCAGCAATCCAAATTTTATTTCTTAATACCAGAGCCAACACTTGACACCACCCAGCTTCTAACTTTTGCATACATGTTGGAGAATATATTATTGTTTTACATCCATGGCTCAGGTTTACTCATGTAGAGAATGTCTTCATGTGGTTGCTACATTTTTAGGTTTCCTTTCTGTAACCTGGATCAGGTAGAGAAGCAATATTATGTTTTTCATATGATTTGCCTAGTCTTTCCATCTTCTGCTAAACAGTCTATTTTTCACCCCATTTTTGCAGTGCTTATGTCAATAAATATTGACTTTGAAATTTCCATTTTGTTATTTCTGTCACTTTGTCTGTTTTGGTGAAAATGCCACATTATTTGTATTACTATGACCTAGTACTATTTTACTAACTAATAGACAAAGAGTTTACCTCTCTATTCTATTTTTAAAAGACTGGTAAATGATGAAAAATATTTGGTTGTCCTGCTAAAAGTTAAAATGTTTAGCCAATCACTTAGGAAATTTTCTGGGTTTCTAGTGGTATTGCATTTCTATTTTAGAATAATTGATGAAGTATTCACTTTGGATAATATTACACCAATATCAAAAGGTGTATGTGACATCAAGAATCTTTTCTGTAGGCACTCTCTCTAGTATCTGCAGGTGTTCAGGTTTGTTTTTAAGGTGTTATTATTGGTCACAATATCTTAGTCCTAGTTGCTGATCTTTGCTATTAGGGAGACATACACTCATAGGTCAATCTATTTATTTCCAAATTTTGTAAATGTCTCTATATTGTCTGTTGTCCTATCTCTTCCCAGGCTGATGACAATGCCATTGTCAATACTAATGGCACTTTCAAAGATCTGCCTTTCATTATGTGATAATGAAAATAATGTCTCTTTTCAGATCCATTTACTTCTACTGCAAGCAGGGTGGGGAATAATCTTCCACACATGGCTGAGCGTCATGTTAAATACCAGAGATTGGATCTCTAAGTAAGAGAGGGAAAATAGGCATTTGATAACAACCAGACTTGCTGCTGCTGTTTCCTTCAGTAGAAAGAGTATTCTTACATTTTTTTTTAATTTTATCACTCGGCACATAATATAACACATAGAAATTTCTTTGAAACATTTTTGAAAGATTCATATATTAAATAAAAATGGGCTATATAGTTTCATGCTATATTATTAACCCCATGCTAAATTAAAAGAAACGTCTGGGCTAATTTGTTGATTCAAAAATGTGTGCTTCAGGGCCTCCCTGTTGGCGCGGTGGGTTAAGCAATGCACTATGAAGCAAACCGCAGTCACTGAGTTCGATCCCTTCGGCCTGCCAGGGAGGGGACCCACATGGTGTAGCAGACCTCTCCTTCCTCACCCACTGCTCCCCTCAGCAGTGTGTTTCAGTCAGTCTGCCTGTTCTGCTCCCCACTGTGTTGTTGGTGAATCCTCTCACCTCCTGCAACACTGGCCTGTACCCCAGCTCTTGTATGCATAAATAAATAAAAGTTTTAAAAAATTAAAAAAAAAAGTGTGCTTCAGTATTTGGTTGAGTGGTAATAGAATTGCTGAAAATGAAATCCTTTTTTTTTTTTTTTTTTGGTTTCATGCTTATTGTGTATCATCACGACTCACATTTCAATCAAGTAAAATATAGTGATCTTTTAGCACATACTGATATTTGGCAATGAAATTATTAACACTTCACTGATATATATCTGTGTATAGAGTCCCTGAATTCACATTTGCGTATTTGGTTTTGAAAAATAAGATAATACAAAACTGTGAAATGAATATTATTTTGGTAATAGGAAAATCAAAAGAAGAAAAATGTGTGATTGAAAATCAACATAGTATCTTGTTCACTTTTGCTAATATTAGCAAGTAATAAAGGTGTGCATTACATAATGTTCATGTATTCCTGAAAGCATTAATTATTAAAACACTTCTTCAATTAGTTTGACAAAGTTTTTTTTTTTTTTTTTTTTTTTACATTGTCAGCAGGTAGAAAAGACAGAGAGATTGAGAAAAGATGCCACTGATGGCAAACTACAGATTTTTTTTTTTCAAGGACAATATTGGAATGGTTATTTCAAAGAGCATCATCCTGCTAAAAGCTGAACTGTGAGTTCTTCTACTTTCCTTAAGATCACTTTGAAATGGAAATGATAAGAACCTTTAATGTCTTGCCCAAATAGGGAAGGTGTGCAGAAATCAGAGCAGTGTTTGGCAAGAGATAAGAGGCATCGCAAATGGAGTTGGGATAAGCAAATATAAGGTTCGGTCTTAATAGTGTAATGAGGGGATTGAATGGCTAGAGCTCAGGTGCAAAGACAGAGGTGGTTAGAGACACCTTCTTTGTGCTCTTCTGACTGCGGTCACATACGATTTTATTCTGCGTGTAGGGTTATTATGACAAGCTTGGGTCCGAATTGATATGTCATTGTTATTTACCTCTAGAAATATCCCCAAAGATTTTCCATTGTACACTGCACTTTCATTAACTGAACACACATTATATTAACATAATACATCTTTGACAATAACATCTATTATGGGTGTGTACGTAAGAAAAAGGTGAAAATTGTTGATGGCTACCCTCAGATCATTATTTTTTTTAAAGATTATTTATGCATATAAGCACTGGTGTACAGGCCAGAGGTGTGTGGGGGTGAGAGGATTCACCACAGAGAGCGGGTTGCAGAACAGGCAGGCTGACAGAAACACACTGCTGAGGGGAGCAGCGGGCACAGCAGGGGAGGTCTGCTGAGCCATGTGGGTCCCCTCCCTGGCAGGCAGCAGGGATCGAACTCATGCTGCAGTGGTTGTGGTTTGCTTCATAGCGCATTGCTTAACTCGCTGCGCCACCAGGGAGGCCCTGCCCTCAGATCTATGTTAACTGCAAGTGTCAGTTTAAAGGTGTGTACAGGAAAATTGCACAGATACAGCAATGCATATACTGAGCTCATGCTAACCCAGCACCAAATGCCAGAAAAAATGTCATCTCTTTTTTCTGTTTACCGGATAACTTGTTCAGGGAACTTCCTACAGTATTGATGCTTGTTATTCTTTTATTGTTTTGGAGAGAGAGCGCTTTTAGAAAGAGGAAATGGAGTAGCAACCGTGAGGGATCTGATGGCTCAGCATTGGACAGCTAAGCCTGGCAGGGTACTTCTGCTGAGTACAGATTCATCAATTTCCTCATTCTCAGAAAGACATTCCATTTCTCTGTCTGAGCCTCTTACTTCCAGACCATGGAGGTATACGCTAGACCTGGAGACAAACCACACTGAAGTGAGGTGTCTGTGTTTCTTATTCAAGCAAGAACTTATGAGTCAAATAACCTAGTCTTCACATGGACACCGAAATTATAATTAAAAAAACATATATAGAGAGCTTCCCAGGTGGTGCAGTGGGTTAAGCAACACACTGTGAAGCAAACTGCAGCACAAGTTGGATCCCTGCTGCCGGCCAGGGAGGGGACCCACATGGCGCAGCAGACCTCTCCTCCCTGGCCCGCTGCTCCCCTCAGCAGTGCACTTCTGTTGATCTGACTGTTCTGCTCCCCGCTCTGTCTCTGATGAATCCTCCTACCTCCTGGACTTGGGCCTGTGCCCCAGTGCTTGTATGCATAAATAAATAAATCTTAAAAAAATATATAGATAAATTACATACATGCATAATAATATTTAACCTATGTTGGCTTTTTTCTATGTGTACATTTTTTCTCTCCAACATATAAGCACATATTATTAATTAGTTATGTTCCATAATACATTTTAATAGGCTTCATTTTTAAAACTTTAATTATTTTTTAAGATATCACTTATTATTTTCCCTCAAATATTAGTCATTTGTCATTTGCTAACATATCTGTGAGCAGTACATGTTCACACTTCCATATGTTCACATGCACACACTCCTGAGTCCATTCTGTGGCCTGTTCCTTTCTTTCCCCATCTCCTCCGTCCTCTCTCCTATTCCCTCTGGCAACTGGTATGTCTTTCAGTTATTTTTGCTGCTTTGCAAGTTTGTGTCCTTTGGTTATTTATATTCTGCAAATAAGTAAAACCATCTAGTATCTGTCTTCATATTCTTTTTTTTTTTGGATGTATTCTGTTTATTTACACATACGAAAACTGGGGTGTAGGGGTGAGGGGTTGAGAAGATTCACCAGGGGCAGTGGGGAGCAGAACAGGTGAATCTACTGAAGTACACTGCTGAGGGTAAAGCAGGGAGAGAGGAGAGGTCTGCCGCGCCTTGTGAGTCAGCTCCCTGGCTGGGGAGCAACCGCGTGCTGCAGTGGCTGCGAATGCCTGATAGCGCTGAGGCCTAACCCTTTATGCCACCTGTCTTTCATTTTCTAATGGATTTCATTTAGCTTAACCACTTCGAGATCCATCTATTTTGTCAGAAGTTTGTGATTGCATCTTTTTTATTTATTTATTCTTAAGCTGGGTGACATTCCGTTGAGTGTTCCACAGTTTATTTGTCCAATTGCTTGCCGTTGTGCATTGACTTTGGTCCCACGACTTGACTTTGTGAATAATGCTGCTATGAATCTAAGAGGATATAAATATCTTCATATTAGAATTTTTATATTCATTGAATAAACATCAAACAGTCTAATTGCTGGATCATGTGGGTTTTCATGTTTTTTGTTTGCAGGTATTTATGTGCTTTTGTCCATGGAGACCATAACAAATTATATCCCACCAACAGCTGGTGAGTGTTCCTTTTCTCCACATCCATGTCAACCATGTAGTTTCTAATCTTTTGCTGTATGCCATTCTTAGAGGAGTGAGGTAATATTATTATGGTTTTAATGTGTGTTTGCCGCATAGTAAGTGGTGTTGAACTTTTTTTTAAGCTTTGTAGGCCATCTGAATGTCTACCTTGAGGAACTGTCTATATAAGTTTTTTGTCCATTTATTGGTTGAGTTTTGTTGTTGTTGGTGGTGGTGGTAGTGTTGAATTGTATTAGTTCTTTGTATAACTTAGACATGAACTTCTTATCTGAGGTGTGATATGCAAGGATCTTCTCCCAGTCTGTATGTTGCCTTCCTGTTCTTGTGATGGATTACTTTGAGGTACACAGGTAGTCCCATTGTTTTTTGTTTCTGCTCTAGTTCCCCTTGCCGTTCGTTGAAGTTGTAGCTTCAAATGCCTCTCTGCACTATCCTGTAGTGTATCACTTGTATTTTCTTTTCACTATAAAATGCAAAAAGTTTAAAAAATATACCAATGAGAGAATAGTGTCATTTTAACAACTGTTATCTAGCATCTTTAAAATAACAAACTTTAAAATTCTCAGTTTTTAAACTGAAATTATGATGAATTTGTTAACTTGAAGTTAGTCATAAGAACAGAATTTTATTGCATTTTTAAAAAATGTATTTTCCATTTCTAACAATGTAAACTGTAACATGAATAGAGATACCCATGATAAACTTAGTGAACTTAAATTTTAGGAAACATATCATCTCTACTGCTTTACTTTAATTCAATGTTGTTTTGTCTCTATGTCATTGAGAACATTTTAATTGGATTTTATTGTACAAGAACAAAAGATCATTTTATAACCCAGCTACAAAGAGTTTTCTTATCTCTAAAAATAATTATATTTGAAGATATTTTGAATATAACAAGAAGTCCCTTTTCTAAATCTTGCCAATTAACATTAGTTTTAACTGTGCTGCAATAAACATAAGGGTGCAGGTATTCTTTGAATCAGTGTATTTGTGTCTTTTGGATATATTCCTAGGAGTGGGATTGCTGCATCCTATGGGAGTTCCATTTTTAGTAGTTTGAGGAACCACAGAGCTTTCCATAGTGGTTGGACCAGTTTGCATTCCCACCAGCTGTGTAGTAGAGTTCTTTTTTCTCCACATCCTCGCCAGCATTTGTTGTTGCTAATTTTTTTGATATGTACCATTCTTACTGGTGTGAGATGGTATCTCATCGTGGTTTTGATTTGCATTTGTCTGATTATAAAAGATGTTGAGCAGTACATAAGACCTGGAAACAACCTGAATAACCAAAAGCAGATGATAGTATCAAAAATATGTGGTACATATACATGATGGAATATGATCAGCAATCAAAAAAGATAATCTAGAGTCATTCATCCAAACATGGATGGAATTAGAAGGGATTATGCTCATCAAAATGAGTTAGAAGGCAAAAGAAAAATACTGGATGGTTTCACTCCTAGGAGGGAGGGAGGGAGATAAGGGAAACTAAATAAGCAACAAAGGAAAATAATAATGACAATAAAAAGAAAAAAAAAGAACAAGACAAAAAGACAAGGACAGTTAGAAACATTTTGTGGAGAGGGGGGGAGGGAACGGGTTAAGGGCAAAAATAACACAAGGGACTGAGGTGATGGTGCACTGGTGAAATGGTGGTAGGCAATCCATGGGGATCACAAGTGATGTCAAATATATATAAATAAAGTAAAAGAGAAAACAACAACAAGAGCAAAAAAATATAAGTTTTAAGTATAAAAGTAAGGATGATGTAGGGCTTCCCTGGTGGCACAGGGGTTAAAGACACAATGCTATCAAACTATCACTAGTCACTGCAACATGAGTTCAGTCCTGGCCAAGGAGAAAACCCTCATGGTGCAATAGACCTCTTCTGTGTCACCTGCTGTTCCCCTCAGCACTGTAGTTCAGTAAATCTGCCTGTTCTGCTCCCCACCACACACAGCTCTGACCTATACCCCAGTTCTTATAAGAATAAACAAATAAATTTTAAAAATCAGGATGATGTACTGATTTATAATGTTGATAGTGTTTTAAAGGAATTTGAAACAAAGTTGTTAGAAAGATCACAGATGGAGGTTCAGTAAATAAGCTACTAGTTTGTTTTTTGTTTTTGTTTTTTTAATTCAGTTACAGAGGCAACTGTTTTTCTTTATTAATCATTGTGATGAAAAGCTTTTTCTGCCATGATCTTGCCAACATCAACCTTGGATGATACTGTTACCTAAATTTAGAAATGACTATATTTTTCACTTCGTCCAAAATTCTGTTATTTTGAAATTCCATCAGAATTATACAGCATCATGCCATCTTTATTTAAGCAATAACTTCTGGGTACATCTCTTTTAAAAATAAGCTCTGAATTTGTAAAGACATCAGAAAAAAAAATAAGGAGCATGTTAAACTCTTTAAGTGATT
Organism: Galemys pyrenaicus; assembly: GCA_019455555.1. Taxonomy (NCBI): domain Eukaryota; kingdom Metazoa; phylum Chordata; class Mammalia; order Eulipotyphla; family Talpidae; genus Galemys; species Galemys pyrenaicus. Next base: position 6,769,403 of record JAGFMF010012288.1, on the reverse strand, counting down.
GTCATATTGGTATTTCAGGAATTTTCACAAATTATAGATTTGTAATTATAAATAAGGAAGATGTGTTACAAATGAATAGTTAGAAATGGGACATTGAAATCATTAAGAAAGGCTACGATAGCTATATTTATATTCTCAGTCCATATCTCTTTTGAATTTAGTACAAATGGTAATTTAAAATTGAAACTCAGTATTTCTCAAATTAGTGGAACATATATTTCATGTAATTTCTCTACCAAATAGGTCAAAATAAAAATAAATATTTACTGCTCTTTTAGGTATATTTTTATTTATATTTTTACATATAAGCATGAAAATCATTGTTTCCAATCCTACAGATCATTGCACACTAAACTTTTATTTGGATCTTGTTTCAAACTCTGCACTAAGTATTTAGGGATGTGAATTCAATTTTCCTGGGTATTTGAATACAGTATATTCAGTTACTACTGCAGCTTTTGTGGACCTTAAAAATATAGTATTCTTTCAAGTATCAGCAGGGAATATTTTTATTGTTCATTCTGAGAAAGTGATAATTTATCCTAATTGTCATTTTTCTGTTCATGAGGAGGACATCTACTTGATTAATGTGCCTATGAATGAGTGGTTATAAGAACAAATTGAGTCACATTTTCTTTAGGCAGCCTTGTAAATTTGTGCTATGATGTCAAAAGGATGATCGTTTCTTGGGATTATAATCTTGACAGTAAAAGCAACTGCTCTTGGCCCTCCTTGGTGGCGCAGTGGGTTAAGCAATGCACTATGAAGCAAACCGCAACCACTGAAGCATGAGTTCGATCCCTGCCTCCAGCCAGGGAGGGGACCCACAGGGCGCAGCAGACCGCTCCTGCCTCGCCTGCTGCTCCCCTCAGCAGTGTGTTTCAGTCTGTCTGCCTGTTCTGCTCCCCGCTGTCTCTGGTAATCCTCTAACCTCCCACGACTCTGGCCTGCACCCCAGCTCTTGTGTGCATAAATAAATACATCTTAAAAAAAAAAAAGCAACTGCTCTTTTCATAAAGAAGTCGGGGAGCTGTGTATACTTAGATAAGCGATTCAAGTACTTCTTCATTCCCTCCCCTGTAACTCCATATTGTTCTATAGCTTCTAGACGATTCTTCTCAAACTTCAGTTTGAAAGCAGATCACCTAAGGATCTTGTTAAGATGCAGTTCTGATTTAGTGGGACCGGGTTGGAACTCAGGACTGCCTTTCTAGCACACACCCAGACAGTACTACTGCAGCTCTTCCCTTGCAGCCCATTTGGGTCACATCCAGGTACACTAATACTTCTAGTTCTTGAGGCACACAAAGTTAGTATTCATGGGAGCAGTGATAATACTCAACTTGCCTGGTTGAATCCCTATGCTTGATCATAGGAAGGTGGTTTTACAGCTTTAATTTCTATTTTTATAAAGGCTGATATAGTCAATCTTACTTTATATGTAAAAGAAAGCAACAAGGGCCTCCCTGGTGGCTCAGGGGTTAAGTCACAGCTCTATGAAGCTATCCACAGTCACTGGAGCAGGAGTTCAATCCCTGGTCAGGGAGCTGATGCACATGGCTCAGCAGACCTCTCCTGTCTCACTTGTTGCTCCCGTCAGCAGGGTATTTAGTAGATCCTGAAATGAAGAGGGGAGACTGTTCTGCTCCCCACTCTGTCTCTGGTGAATCCTCTCACCCCGCACACCTCTGGCCTGTACCCTAGGTCTTGTATGCGTAAATAAATGAGTCTTTAAAAAAATAAATTTTTCATAAGAGTTCCAATATCCAGGGTCTATTTTTTTCCTATTGTTTCCCCAGTCATTTGTTATTGGTTTGACATATAATGGAAGGAAGGATGCATGGCTTGCCTATACGGTGTAACCTAAAAGCTGGAGCTTTATCCACATAAAAAAAATATATAAGAGAGATTTTTCTGGGACTTTTTCAAAAACTAAAATGCTTATAGATGAACTCTTACAGATTTACTTCATTATATGTTCTTAGTCATAAAAACTTCTACAGCCTTACTTAGCTGTTTCCTAAATATATAATGCATCTGTGTGTTGAAAGATAAGAAATGTAGTGATATATGAGTGTGTGTGTGTGTGTGTGTAAATTGTGGATGGAATCATGAAAGATAAAGAGAAAAGGAAGAAAGCAAAAAGAAAACAAAAATCACTAGAATAAGGTGCAATTCTAAACTCTTTAAGTCAATAATGTCAAGAATAAATATTTACTACATCCTGTTCTCCAGAACTGCAAACCTTTGTGTCTGTGCTGCTTGCATTTTCTCATTTGGTTAGAAAGCCAATGGATTTACATGAGCTTGTACTTCCCCTAAACATCACAATCCATTGATAGAACAGTAGAAATTCCTTTCTTCTCTAAAAGTCAGGAAGGAATGAAAAGAGAGCCTTGGTGGTATTTTCATTGGTTTTGTTCGTTTCCACCTGATTCATATTTTAGTGTCTAGTAAAGGTCTGTGCATGTGTGTGTGTGTGTGTGTTTTAAGATTTCTATCAGCACTCCTGTTTAGATACAAGAATGATTCTGTTAATGTTTTCTGTACAAGTTCCTAAACAGACCCCACAATAGAACAAAAATAAGCCATACTACATGTTTTACTAGTGCTGAGAAAATATGCATAATTTGACCCATGTCTCAAGTTTATTATTTCACTAGCCAAAAAAATCAACAGTAGAGAAAAATTCTTCTGACCAGACCTGATTTACAGTGACATGAGATGAATGGTTGACCAATATTTGGGCTGCTTGTACCTCCAAAATGATTTAAACCTGTGGCAAGGCTTTTCAAGTTCATTTCCAGACCATCTCTACCTGGTAAATAAAATTCATTGAAGTCATTTTTGACATGTTTTCCACTTTAATTGTTTATAGGAAGCCTTGTTTCTGTGACCTTGGATTTGTCTCTATGAGCAATTTTTGTATAAATGTGTCTCTGTTAAGGTCCACGCTTCTAACTCCCTTTTCCTACACCATCAGGAATAAAGGAGGAGACTTGGTGGCCTTATAATGCATCCTCCAAGCTCATGCTCTCACTTTTTTTAACTGCATTTTTTAAAAGATTTATTTATGCATACAAGAGCATTAGTGGCAAAGGAGGGATTCACGGCCCTCTGCTTGCTCATTGAAAATTTCCTCTGCTCTCTCAAACCACCTTAATATCATTTTTTAAAGATTTATTTATACATATAAGAACTGGGTACAGACTAGAGATGTGGAGTGTGTGTGGGGATTCTCCAGAGATAGAGTGGGGAGCAGAACAGGCAGATCGACTGAAATATACCGCTGAGGGGAGCAGCAGGAAGACAGGAGAGGTCTGCTGTGCCATGTGGGTTAGCCTCCTAGAGGGGGATCAAAGCCATGCTGCAGTGGTTATGGAGGCTTCATAGTGCTGCGACTTAACCCTTTGCACCACCAGGGAGGTCCCAACCCACCTTAATATTTATTCAAAATCTCAGAAAAAATAATTTCCACTGGCCTAGTTGCATTATATCATATAGATACATATATATCAATAACCACAAAAACAATATCCTAGATTTCTCTCCAAATTCAGCTTCTCATCCCCACACAGTTCTATGATAAACCCCCTGTACCTCTCTTCAAATATGTAAACATGTCCATTGTTCTCAGCTGCTCTCGTGGCATCAGTCATGGAAGTCTGTTATTGGAGTTATTATTATCGGTTCCATGTTCTTAACCTAACTGACAACTGAATCTTCTCTAAAGACTTTTCTTCTGATTCTGTAGCTACCTCAAGTGGTCGCATTTTCTCCTTAGTTCTCTTCATTTTGCTGGGTATGGAGACGAATGGATATGTTCTTTGCTCCTCTGACCATTTTGTCTCTCTCCTCCTAAAAGCCTCTAGATTTCAAGTCCACGTCAGAGGTGATGCCAGCCCGGTAGCATTTCAGACCAGGATTCTGTAGCTCCCGGTGCTGTGTCCCAATCTATCTTGACTACACTAGCTTTGGATTATTAGCACTTTCTTTTTCACTAATTCGATCCTAAAAGTCCCACATCTCCAGTGGGTTAAAAATACCATGAAGAAGTCTTGTTTCTACCAGTGAAATATCATACATCAATGGAAATATGTGATGTTTTTCTTTACAATTACTGAACTGTATTTTAAAAAGTGTGAAGTGTAGTAAATCAGATACAAACTCTGTATCTTAATGCCTCCATTTAATTAATGTTCAAACAGAACATCTAAATTACATTTTAAAGTATGTCTTTTTGGATCATAAAACTGTAAAGGAAAACATCAATGCAATTATAAACTTCAAAACAGTTACCTCTAAGAGGATTCACCAAAGTCAGAATGGGGAGTAGAACAGGTGGATCTACTGAAATACACTCCTGAGGGGAGCAGTAGTTGAGACAGGAGAGGTCAGCTGTGCCGTGTAGGTCAGCTCACTGGCTGGGAACATGTGCTGTCGTGGCTGAGAATAGCTTCATAGTGCTAAGACTTAACCCCTACACCACCAGGGAGGCTTCATAGTGCTAAGCTTCATAGTGCTAAGACTTAACCCCTACACCACCAGGGAGGCCCCTCAGAGCACTTTTATCATCTAATGTAATACTTATGTTTACTTACCTAAAGGTTATCTGGTTAAACCTATGAAGCTATATTACTGATTAGGACAGATGCTTTCTTTTGCTGTGTCTCCAATATCTACACCATTGCCTTAAACACAGTAGACCCTCAGTTACTATTTGTGGAGTGCACAAGAGACTGATTAAATGAACAATTGCTCTCTAATCTTTGTGCCAAATAGACTGGTTCCAAAAATAAACAATGCTGAGATAACAGAAGAAACTGGGCTAATCTAATACTATTTAGTGACCATAAGTGTTTCTTATGACTCACAAGAGACCAAGCATGAAATTTAAGATCTCAGGAAGCGGACATCTGTAACAGAAGTAAATATAATGGTATGAAACTCTAGTTTATCATGATTCTTGCCATGCTTTGCTGGGTTTTGGTGGATTTGATGGTGATATTTCAATTACAGTATGCTACTCACGCAGAAATCTGGAAAATATTGCACTTGGAAGTAGGGATCTTGTTCTTATCATCAAGTCATAATAACCTGAAAGATGCCTCAGGCATTTGGGCAGTCTGCATCCTGCTGCTTTGCTGCTTGGATTTATGAGGATTAAATCATTTACGAAAAGACACTGTTTGCACAGTCCTATCAATCCCATTCTCACATCAGTCAAAAAGGCCCTGGGACCTGAGTCCAGTTACAATGAACTCTGCAGACCGGGCTGTGACCCACAATAAACTACCCATTTATTGTTTGTTAGATTTTCACATAAAGAGCCTCTAACCCACTGCAAGAAGTGGCCCTTAGAGACTGGCTAGTTCAATTGGTAAAGTCCAGCATTCCCAAGGTCACAGCAGTTCACAGAATTAATCTTTCGCTTGTTATCTAGCAGTGCCTGCCTATGCCGCCTTGATTTTCCTAGAGTCTTCATCTTTTCTGCTACAAGAACAGATGTTCGCTCAGGCCTTCTCCTGCACTGCCCACTGCTCCCCCAACCCCCTCATCTCCCTGCATGGTCCCTTGGGCTCCAGCAATCAAGTCCTTCAAAAAGCCTGGTGTAGGAGGACAGATCTGTTCTCTCTCACAGTTCTGGACCTGGAATTCTGGATTCCAGGTGTTGGCAAGGGTAGGCCCCTGCCAGTGTTTCTGGAGGCTTCCCCAGCTCTTCTCATGTGCTTTGACCTGTGACAGCATGGATGGAATCTTTCTCCACCTTTGGATGTCCTTCCTTTGTGCGTGTCCTTGTCCCCACCTTTTTGACATATTGGACTGAGGGTGCATACTTTTTGAGTATGTCTTCATCTTAATCAGTTTCAGCTCTATATACCCGCTTTTCTGAGCAACTCTCCTTTGGAGGTACTGGGGGATGAGATCCTCATGCATCACTTTAGGTGATACATTCAACCCATAAAAGGCTCCAAATGACTCATCCACTTATGATGCTTCTATCAATGACATGTGCAGATCTTGGTACAATGCATCTTTCATGTAGAAAATGCATATATACATATAATCCCTCACCTTATGATAGACATAGTCATCTTTCTTTTTGTGTGTTGAAGATTTATTTATTTATGCAAACAAGAACCTGGGTCTAGGCCTGAGGTGCAGGGGGTGAGAAGATTCACCAGAGACAGAGTGAGGAGCAGAACAGGCAGATAGAATGAAAGCCACTGCTGAGGGGAGCAGTGTGGAGACAGAAGAGGTGTGGGTCAGCTCCCTGGCAGGGGATCAAATTTAGGTTACAGTGGATGGTGATAGTTTGATAGTGTTGAGACTTTAATCCCTGCATGCCAGGGAGACCCAACATTGTCTTCTTATTTTAAAAGTTTTCTTTGTCTCATAGCAATGAACATATTATACCAAATTCAAGTAGAAAAAAATAAGGAAACATTCAAATCATGTATAAGTTATGAACAAATTATTAAATTCGAAACAATCATAGTGATTTAAAAAACAGGAGGTTTTGAATTTCACATGTAGCTGCTTCTTCTATCACTGTCTAGCAATTCATACAGAAGGTGGGAATATGAAACATGTACATATTCATAGTTGACTGGGACAAAGTGGAAATTGATTCTAAAACACAAATTCATGCTTGGCTTTTATTTAAAAACTTTTAAGAGATATAAATAAACATTTACATATGCAGATCTAGTAAGCCAATTCATTAGGCTGTGCTTCATTTGAGACTGCACTCTGATTCAAGTGACGTGAAATCCAACTTGCAATAGCTTAAAAAACAAGCATTATTTTTCCTCACATAACACAAAGTCTAGATGTAAATGTAGCTTGCATCAATTCAGCTGATCAAAGATGCCAGCCTTTTTCTCTCCCTTATTTTCCCATACAAAATGTGGTGGCTTTATTCCCATGCTTGTTCCTTTTTGTTTGCAAGATGACTGCTTTTGCTCCAAAAACCACATTCATTTTCAAGACCGAGAGAAGAATGCAGTACCATCTGCTTACATCTTGTTTATGGGGTAGGAGGATGGAGCAGGGAAGAAAGAAACAAACGCTTTCTAAAAATCCTCCATTAAGAGGATGTTTGTCTCAATGTCCTGAGTGAAGCACATGCATACTGAAGTGGCAAGTGGTGTTGACCATCACATTAGAGGGTCGTATTCAGTGACGTTGCTTTCTCTCCTTTTGCTTCAATAGCTACAACAAATTTGCCAGTGCAAAATGCAATGAAACATAAAAGAAGCAAAAATAGCTCTAATTCAAAAAGATGATTTTTGATATGTTGAGCAAATGTGCCAATGTGTAGATATCTTCAGTGGTTAAACTTGAGTGATCAAAGTCAGATTGGTTTGTGGTTCCCATATTTTGCCTTAGTCTTTCCTATAAGGAATATCTTGTAAATCTCAAAGAATGGAACTTTGTGCTAAATTTAGTGATCAAATATTTAGTGGCCAAATATTGGGTCAAATATCACACACTTATACATCTCCTTTATTTATTCATTTGTTTGTTTGTTTATTTTATGATTTTTTAATTAAAGATTTTATTTATTTATGCATATAAGAGCTGGGATACAGGCCGGAGTCCAGGGAGGTGAGAGGATTCACCACAGAGTGGGTAGCAGAACAGGCAGACTGACTGAAACACACTACTGAAGGGAGCAGCGGGCAAGGCAGGAGAGGTCTGCTGTGCCCTGTGGGCCCCCTCCCTGGCCGGCGGCAGGGATCGAACTCATGCTGCAGCGGCTGTGGTTGGCCTCATAGTGCGTTGCTTAACCCACTGCGCCACCAGGGACGCCCTATCCATCTCCTTTAGATCAAATGTTACATTTCCTTGGAATCTTTTTATTCTCACTATTTTCTGAATGGAGAGAAGCTGAGAATCCATGAAACTTCCTTATCCATGGAATCCATGAATCTTCCTTATAAATGAGCACTTGTTCTGAGCTAATGATAACTACTAGAGAACCATAATGACTCTCCGACTTATAGCTCATGGTGAAAATGTGTATAATTCAGGTGAGAAAAAGGGTTTTGATTGACTACTCTAATAGTGAGACTAGAACACCTATAAATGCATATTGTGATTATTTCTCCTACTTGAAATGTATTGCTACGACAGACACATGAAAACATAACCGGCACTGTTATTGCTGTAGGACCTGCAGAGTGAGGGATGATCATCCAGGAAGAGTTAAATGAAATTCCAGGAATAGTCTTTCACATAGAATCATAAACCAAATATAATGACACATTGCTGGGAAATGGTTGAGATTATCACCGAACAGAGTCCACATTTAAAGGTAAGAGGTGTTCCCTAAAAATGGATCTACCATATGATCCAGTGATTCTTCTCCTAAGAAATCTACCCCAAGGACACAAAAATGTTAATTTAAAAGGATACCTGCACCTCTATGTTTATTGCAGCACTATTTCAAAGAGCCAATATATAGAAACAATCTAATGCCCCTAAATAGATGAATGATTCAAGAAGAACCAATATACACAGTGGGATATTACTCAGCAATCAAAAAAGACAAACCCATGCCATTTGCAGCAACATGGATGGAGCCAGAAGAAATTATGTGAGCAAAATAAGTGAGAAGGAAAAAGATAAATATCGAATGGTCTTACTTTATATATGGAATGCAGAGAAACCAAACAAAGGCTTGATAAGAAGCCAAAACGATCAAGCTACTATAAATCTGAAGCTTTCAGTATAGATCTGAAGGAGGAGCAGTGACAGGTGACAAAACAGGGGAGGGCAGAACACAAGGGACTATGATGATGGTTCACAGGCAATATGGTGGCAGGAGAACCATGAGGAATTCAAGTGTAAGAAAAAATAACAATAAAATAAAATAAGGGCAAGAGGTGTTCAAAGAAATCTCTTACACCTTTGGAAATTGGTGGAAATTGGTGTCATGTGGCACCAAATATACGAAAGAGGGAAACTCATTAGTATTTCAAGTTTCCAACTAGTCTGAAACACAGGAAGATAGAGTGACTGATGAGGCTTGACCTGTTCTTTTGGAAAGAGAGTAAGCATGTTCTTTCTTGCAATAGCAAGATTTGAATTATGTTACTCAGTGAAATGAATGTTGTTTGTTTGAAGACTGAGGTACAGGATGAACTGGATATGGGGTAGTTAAATTGGCTGTAGTGGATAAGACTGACTGTTGCTTCTTTCTACCCAGTTCCTAGTGAACTCTAGTCAGACAGAGGATACGATTTGAAAACTATCCTGGATTCTTTTCAAGTGAAATTCCTGATAAAAATCAGGTTTTATCACTCATGTGCAAGAGCTACATTTTGGGAAGGTAGAAGAGTCAACTTCTTACTGTTTTGTTTTTCATCTGCTGCTAGTGGTGGGTTCACTATTCTGTACTCATGCATGCCCAGGTGTGATTTCAGTGGGGGTGTTGGTTCAGTGCTGTGTATTGGCTGTCAGATCCTGGAGAGAAAGTACACCATGGCATACGCTATTTTCTCAAGAGTCCTAGTGAGGTTTCAGGAGAATATTCTTCCAGTACTTTCAATAATTTCATATGCAATATGTTCTTATGTTATTTTTCCCCTTTCCTTAATATACTTTAGATGGTTTTTGCTTCAGTCACTGAGCCCTGACTGAGCCACTTTAAGTATGCTTATTGACATTACCGATGTAACAACTACGGAATATATGTGTCTGAAGGCAATGGATGTAAAAATTGAAACTGGAAAAAACAACTCAATTGAAAAGAAAGTAAGAAACAAGAAAAGTAATATAAGAAGCATAGGGAAAATAAGAAGTTTGAATTTTGAGAGCAGAAAAAAGCCCATATACAATGCTACTTAAAATAAAGGTAAATAGAGATAATTCTTGATTTACTAAGTTACATTGACCAAATAGATTGAGGAAAACCCAGTTACATGCTGTTTACAAACTATAATTAAATATAAATGAAAGATGTGTCATTAAAAGTATGAACAAAATATCACAGACTCCCAAGGAAAACCTATGTAGATCATCTCTTATTTGGCTGGTAACATACACTCAGGATATATATATTGAAATTTGTTATTCATAAGTGTAATTTGGAAATAAATTTGGACATAATTTTCATGTGTAATTAACCCATGAATATACAGAAGCTGCCGCAATATCATGTAGCTTTGAAGAACATAAGCAAGATGAATTTAATGAGAAGTTATAGATTCTTAAACTCTGCAGTTGCTAAAAATACACTTTTTATACACATTTACCAAATGTAATACATTTTTATGAGTCAGACATAAAAATAGTCATAACCCTCCATTACTCCCCAAACAAAACAAAATGAAAACCTTTAAATAACAGGCAAAATGCAATGTGATTAAGAATTTGACTTACTTCTTCTGTCTCTAGATTCCTAACTGCCCCAGCACCATTTTTTGATGAGACTTTTTTCACCATTGACTGGTTTTGCCCCCCTCATCTAATATCAGCTGACAACGGATACATAGGTTTATTTCTGTATAATCAATTCTATTCCATAGATCTACATGTCTAACCTTGTACTAAAACCAAAATGTATTGATCACCGTGGTTTTCTTTGTGAAACCAAGAAGTGTGAGTCTTCCTGATTTAATCATGTTCTTTTGGTATTTAGTCTTTTCTAAGTCCCTTACAATTGCATATGGATTTTGAAACTGGATTTCTGAGAGGCTATTTGTTCAACCTGTAGCTCAGGTTGAAGAATATCACCGGGTTAGCAATGTTAAGCCTTCTAATTGGTCATGAAATGCTTTCCCAATTTGATTTTCATTAATTTATTTCAATGTTTTATAATTTCAGAAAAAAATAAGCATTGCACTATTTTTGTTAAACTCATTCCGCTATGGTTCATTTTTTTTATGTTACTGCAAATGAAACACCGAGTATATATAAATGCTATTAATTTTATGTTGAACTTTCTTCCTGTAAATTTATTGACATTATTTTCATAGTTTTTAGTGGAGACTTTACAATTTTAAAATATAGATTATGTAATCAATGAATAAAGCTTAGCAGTCTGTTTTTCCAGTATGAATAGATTTTATTTCTTCCTATTGTCTAAGTGCTCTGACTAGAACCTCTAGTAAAAGGTTAAATAAAATGGTGATCGTTGACACCCTTTTTGTATTTCATATCATAATAAGTTATTATCTTGGCATTCACCATTAACTACAAGATTATCTGTGGGATTTTATAAGTGCCCTTAATTAGTTTGAAGAAATTCACTCTATGCTGAATAATCATTTGGTAAGATTCAACATTCACTTCTGCCAAAACCCTCACAAAATTGGTATAGATGGAACATAAACCAATATAAGAAAGACCCTATAAGACATAACCGCACCTAGCATCATTTTCTAAATGCTTTTTCTCTGAGAACTGGTACAAGGCAAGCATGTCCACTCTATTAGTATTCTACATAGTATTGGAACTCCTAGCTACAGCAATTTAGCAAGAGAAAAATGTGAAAATAGTCAATCAGCAAGATAGATATAAAATCAACATAAATCAGTGGGGAGAAAAGAATGTCTTTCCTAGTTAAAAAATAATAAAATTCTTTGATATCTCTTTCTATAATTATAGATAAATAGCCAAGAAATGCTTTCAGAAAAGGAAACATCACCCCCCAATCCCTTCATTTCACTCTTTCTTCTACAAATACATGCTAGATTTTGCAAAGATAAGACTGCTTTTCTTCATTGTAGATAAATGGAACATTGCAATTTAGATTTACTTAATGAGGCATTACTGATAGACTAGCAAACAGATACTATTTTCACTTAAATTCTTTATCTTTAATTTTAGTATCTCGAGTCTGTAATGTGTTTTACAATTTATTTTTTGAACTAACATCTATTAAAGTTACTAAAATAAGAAAAATCAAGAATAAAAACTTTTGAATTAGTTTTGGGTTGTCTATTCTGGGGATAACTTGAGGAGAAAGTTTAACCAAGTTAAATTTGGTTTCTTCCATCACCTTTAAAGTCGTTTTTTTTTTTTTGAAGCAACAATGCATGATATGATATAGATTTCAGATATGAACCATATTAAATCAATATTTGTGTACACTACATTATAAGTTTGCCACTAAACATCTAATTCTGTCTTTCACCTTATGATTGATCCCTTTACCTGATTTATCAATCCTATTTCCCCTTTCCCTTCTGGTAACAACTAATATGGTGTCATATTTTAAAAGTTTTTTTTAAAAATTTTATTTTATTTAGTTTATTCATTTACTTAAGCACTTAAGTGCATATAAGAAAACTCATACAGTGTTTGCCTTTCTTCATTGGACTCACTAAACATAATACCATTTTATTACAATTGGCAGGATTTCATCTTTTTTGAAAAATGGTAAATTGGAGTGTTCCATTTTGTACATCCAGCACATATTCTTTAATCAGTTATCTATTGATGGGACTTATATTGTTTCCAACAGTGGGCTATTATAAAGAATGCTTCAATGAATTTGGGGCAGAACCTTTTATTATTTTTTTTTTATCATCACTTTTTTAATCTCCCTTGTAACTTCAGTGTTCCTTTCAAACTGTGACCATACTTGATAGTATCACAAAAAGCAGTACTCCTACAAATCAATTATTTATTTTTTAAATTTGTTAAAAAAATGTATTGAAAACAATTGATATACATAATAAATATGTGTGTATATATATATATATCTTAATAGGCTTAGATATATGTATATACTGTCATCACCACCAAGAAAGTAAGAAAAATCCATCATTTCCAGAAAGTTCCTTTTATTCCTTTATTTTATTTTTTTGGGGGAAATATTTTCATTCTATTACTTCCACTTTGAGTAAAACCTTCTATTTTTACCCTTCTACTTCCATTTCTTAAAATCAACCAGAACATGGTTCCACTTCACAAAATTTCCAAACTAGTATAAGAAAGCCATTCCTGTTGTTTCATTTCACCTGTTTCTTCTACAATTTGCTCATCTCCTTCCTTAAAGTGTGCTTCTGTATTTATCATCATAATGATCATTTCCTATAATACCTTTATAAAAATATCACAATCTGCATCAAAATATTTGTTTACTTCTGGCATGAATGATCAACTCGGTTTGACTGAATATTATTGCATAAGTATACGGATGTATATGCCATAGATTCTTAAACATTTGTCTATTTACTATTTGTAGTTTTCCCTGATAGATTAAAAGCAATATCTAAGGAGGGAAAATGTTTCATTTACTGTTTAATTTTGAGTGTTTACTCAATTAACTAGCATGTAACAGGTTCCTCCTAAAAATGTTTTTTATCTAGTTGTGATATTGAATACATTGTATACTTAATTCATTTTTTATTTATTCATTTATAGTGCCTTTGTTTTTAGCAATTATGTTATAGGTAACAAACAAGAGACTTGCCATTTTCTCATGAATAATTACATATTATGGAGCTTAAAATATGGATTATGATATTAATGTCACATCTATCTTCTTACTATTTAACATCCAGAAATTTATTTTGAAATAGTGAAATGTTTGTATTATTCTTTATGATTTAATAAATTAGTCCATAATGGTACAGTTAACTCCCGTGTAGATCTACTTAGATACCCCATACTACTTCTTTAAATTTTTATAGTTTATTCTCTATAGATGTAGTGATTCAAGTTGAATAGTATCTACTATAACCTGTGATTTGAAATTTTAATATTTACCCAAAAAAGTACATTTTCCATACAGTATTTACTGAGAAATGTTCCCTTCTGCATCAAGTAGGATATTTTTCAAATAGTACATCTCTTAATAAGATTACATATTATCTCTCAGGCTTCCATGCAGATGCCAAGTTCCTTTTAACAGACTTTCTGTACTCCTCCCCACTTTCAGGCAGACTTGGAAAAGAGACTCGTTTTTAAAATGTATTTTTATCAGTGCATTTTGTAAATGTGTAACATCCATTGTTGTTTTTGTCTCCATTGACTAACTTGGATGGCACAAAATATGGATAGTTAATACCCTTTTTCATTTTCTAGAATAGTGACTACCATCCAAAGGTAGATAAGTAAGTTCTTGTGAATTTATATAATGAATAATAGAATTATAAGTGATCACCAATTACACAGCATACAGGCACCTCACAATTAACTTGTCAAGATGTAATTCATATTTTGCTCAAATACCTATTTCTACTCTAAGATTTTTAATAAAAAATACCACACATTATACAGTCACGTTTCTAAAGCTGAGAAGTGTGATTTCTTGTTTTTCAATTTGCCATTATCTCTCACTTTATTAGTCTCCAAATACCACTTATCATATCTCTGTCTTTTCCTGTGCAAAACACCCACTTTTCGTCATCTCCATAATCATTGTTTCATTTCAGCCATACCTTTTCTTACTTAGATAAAAACAACAAACCTTTAGACTTTTTTTCCCTAGTTCTACAACTGTACTATGCTAGCACAGAATTACATTCCTAAATAATTATCATTCATTTCTCTCTTGAGTATCACTATTTACCATGTTCATGTTTAAGTTCTTACATTATTTAATTAATTGGAAATAAAACAAATATTTAGCTTGCTTGCCCTATGATTGCTTGAGCTGAAACTACTTGAGGCAGGTAAAGCAAATTATTTAATGTGTATCCTCAAGTTCTCACACAGTAACCATATCATAACACCTGTTTTGTGGATGCTTCTGAAATAAATTAACACACAGTAATACTACTGATATATATATATACTCATATGTATATATATACTCATATTTATATATATACTCATATTTGAATTTTTATTTTCATAAAATCCATTTTGCCCAAAATTCATTTTGCTAAACCTTTTTGACACTTGAAGCATTGTGTCCAAGTACATAATAGTTAATGATGAACATGATGTATTTGTGAAACATGTCTAGAGAGAAAAATATAAAATGAAATGGTAACATGATAGAGTGTGAGGAGGTGTATGGTATTTAATGTACAGAATACCGAAGAGTGTAGCACACATTTAGCTGACTAAATTTTTGTGGGTCAAGAAAGACTTGGGAGAATAGGAAACAGTCTGATTTGAGATCATTTTAAATTAAAACGTTCTACCCAGTGGGGGATAGGAAGGAATGAAAAGTTCAAACAAGATTGGAGAATGTGTAAAAAAACACCTTGATAGAATAAAGGTAATTTGCCATCTCAAAGAATGAATATTAGTATGACTAGGAAATGGAGAACAAATGATTAGTGTGGAGAAGTGGATATTTTGCAGTCTTTCTTTTTTGCATTTTAGAGTACAGCTTTACTAGAAAAAGGAGAAAGAACATGAGGAGTGCCTGCATAGTCCCAAGTGGGCAGGAGGGCCTCCCTCTTCTAGGCATGTAACTTGCAATAAGGAGTGTGATCTTATTGAAGGACACCATTTAAGCAGGAAAGCAGGGGAGGGCCGAATTTGGGTTTTTACTAGGTGTTTCCCTCTAGAAATCAGCTCTGAGATGGAGTTATGTTTCAGGAAGTTGTAGAATGTGTGAGTTAGGGAAATTTTACACAGGATACATTCTTTACACAGAATACATTCTTTATCCTTTTGTGGATGCAAAGAAGGGATGAGCTTTCAGCATTTTCTAAAGTAATGGATTGGACCTTTTTGTCCTTCCAGTTAGATGTGTTGGCCTAATCTTTGGCTGAAGGCAGTAAGGAGAGAAGGACTCAGCTTTAAACCCTCAGCAGCCTTCCTGATGGTTGTGGAAGGAGCACCCTGCCTTTAGCTGGGGGTACACCCTGCCTTTAGCTGGGGGTGCACCCTGCCTTTAGCTGGGGGTGCACCCTGCCTTTAGCTGGGGGTGCAGAGGAGGCTCTCTGGGTGATGGACTGTGGTGTTCTGTGCAGTGCTTTCTCTGTGATGCTCAGATCCACTTACTCAGTATGACATGGGAGGCAATGTCATGGAAATTAGAGCTGGAGGGTCTCCCTCATTGTTTCAAGTGAAATAAGGGAGTATGGAGTATGAAAAGCTGCACTAGTCCAATAGGACACAGGCTGTGTCCACCAAGGTTTACCTTTCAGAGATGTGGTTCCTTGTCAGGGAAGCATTGCCAGGAAGATGCTTAACTCTGAGGACTCAGCAGGAAAAATTCTCCACAGCAGGGAGAGTAAGATCTTGTGTTCTGGAAGGGAATTAAGTAAGAACACTTTAGCATCATTTGAAACTCATCTAAGTTTCAAAATTAAATATATATATATATATATGTGAAACTGCAGAGTGAACAAAGCAAACAGTTCTTTTGTGAAATATTGCTATGAATGAATAAATAGTATTTAGAATAAAGAAAATAGGATGAATAAATGGCATTTTAAATTCATATTCAGCTGCAAGAATGGATGGCAGTAGATGTGTGGGAACTGACTGTGAGTGATGTAGAGAAACTGTGGGTATTTTTAAGAGGAAAGTGGTGGTTACAATGACTAGAGACCAGAAATGAAGAAATGATTCATAAAATTGATTTGCAATTAGCTTTTACACTGCATTGGATGTTGAGCACCTGTATACACGTGGCATAAAATCTGTGCTACCGGGATTTATTTTTCCTTCAAGATCTTTGTTTTATATTGACATACAAATGTAGCACCAAATGGATGGGTTATTCAAAATGAGATTTAAAAAATATGTGAGACTGTCCAATAGTGGTGTGGTGGTTGAGATATTGAAGAAAATAGAACTGGATCCTGGCTTCACTGGGAAGGAAAACTAATCTGGGAAATACTGATAAATTAAGAGAATTACTAGGGCTAAGGGACTGGACATTCAATGAAATTGAAGATGTGATTTAATTTTTATAAAGTCACACATTGAACATACTACATTTTCTTAATATTAATGATAACTGTAACAGGTCATCTAAATGCTTAACTAAAATAAAATTAAATAACCTCCTTATGCTAATGGAGAAATGGCTATAGGATTCATTTCATATATAATGTGACTGAACTAGTGGCACAAGAATTATGAAAGGCAGTGCACTGGAGACCTGCAAGGTTATATTATACCTAAGTCATCAAAAGATAAACATGACTTGGAAATTACAATGAAATTGACAGGGTTATAACTTTTATTTCAAGGGTTATAACTTTCATTACTATATAGTCTTCATTTTTATAGTTCAAGTAATAATAACTTGTCTCATCAAAGAGTATAATTTAGGATAATGCTAATCTGAATTACTTAGGAAAATGCATATCTAATTGCATTATTCTCTTCAATATCTACTTGATTCTCTGAAAAGATGTTAAGTATAGCAAATTTGGGCTGAAACTCTGAAAAAACTATCATGGGAATAGACTCAGTAGGTGTATTGAAAAAAGATAAGTTGGAATGATTTTTATATCAATTCCTTCATGGTAGGGCTATGATTTCATTTACTGATTACTAGTGTTAATTATGGAATAAAATTCTGATATGTCAGTCACTATCAATGACATTAATGGAATATGATGGAATTTGACATAAAAGTGAATAAAAATGAGAAGTTTATGATAATCTAGATTTATAACAAAGAAGTTATAATAATTATATACCCACAGTTTGCTCCACACTGTCAATCAGTTATATGTTTTATGATGATAAGAAATTATTTTTAGAAGTTTCACAATTAAACAGGGTACATAGTGCACTTGTCAGACAATTTTGGATTTCTTTAAACACTTCCATAATTCCATTAAGCTAATCTTTAGCTATAACTTACATTCAAGAATAACTATTCTTCCTTTCTCACAAAGATCATTTCACAATTATTCTTTAGGAACTTACTGGAATCTTCACATAGATTGTGGTAAAAAATGTCTTCTTTCATTAGACTAGTTTTGTATCATTTCTGCTTCAATTCTAAAAAGTATGGGAAGTTCACATTTCCTTTAAATTGACTGCATGATCCATTAAGTTCTATCAATATAAGACATGTGTTGTAAGCCCAGAAATATTCTGTGATTTTTTTTTCAATGGTTTTACAGAATTCTTTTTAATTGGTATAAAGAAATCTATCATAAGTAGAATATTTTTATCATATACCACAATTCTATATTGAACTTCCCATGAAATCATCTATGATTTGCTTATTCATGTTGGGCTACTCCATTTATGTATTTATTTGCCAAAATTTTACTGAATATCTAAAACAATGCAATCATTTTATTAGCACTTTGGAAAATATGGCAAGTAAAGACAGATGCAGTCCCTACCTTTTGAAGCTTATGACCTAAATAAAAATTAACAGAGTGGACAGAAAAAAACATGAAAGAGAAGTAGATGCTGCTATGATACAACACAATCTGAAAATATGAACAAAATCAAAAAGATTCAGGGATTGGCTATGAGAAGGAGGAGTCAACTCTTGGGCGGGGGCAGGAGGGAGCTATGATGGAAATAACACAACTTTCATATAATCACCCAAAGGTGAGAATGAAATGACTTGAAGGATAAAATGAACTTAGAGGATAAAATAAACTTAGAACTATAGAAAATATAATGTGAAGGAAGAATAAAAAACAAAAATACATAGTATATAGTAATATGACAAGTGGAGTATATAGTAATGAGGCAGGCTGGAGGGAAAGTTATATAGTAATGAAACAGGTGGAGGGAAAGTTATACATTGCCTCGTAGGCCTTGATATGAAATTTTGTGACTATTAAAATAAAGGAACAACAGTGGAAAATCAGTTTTCCTTGTGAAAAACTGTCATGGTTGTATGTGAATAGTAGAAGAGAGCTAGAAACAATGGAAACAATTGGCAAAGGGATTACTGAACTACACACACTAGGAAGAAACTCTTTTGGGTGTAGGTGATGGAAATGGAGAGAAACGGAAGGTTTGAGTAAGTGTTCAAGAGATACAGAAGACAAAATTAAAACAGGGTGATGGAAATGGATCATTTCAGAGTGGTATCTAGGTTTTGGAGGGATAATATTGATTTCATTAAAGAGAGTAACAGCAAGAGAACCACAATGGTGAAAGAAGTTAATGAGTTTGATTTTTTATATATACTCAAAATAAAGTGACTGTGAACTATTTAAGGAGGGGTATAAAATGATGTAAAAGAAGTTTTTGAGTGAGATTTAAAAATCGGAACATGATTGTGTCATACAAAACATGAAAGGATAGAATCAAGATTTAGAAAGCCCCATGTTATGTGTTACTGTTGATCGAATGGAGAGATGATTCTTTGCATTCAACAGTGCAGAGGTCACCATTAGCCTTAGCAGAATTATTGAGAATAAAGGACCTATGGTCTTTGAGAATAGCTGAAAATTAGCATTTGTACATTCCATTACCATTAACACCAAAGTCTTTACTAGTGTGTCTAGTAGAATGGAAGATTATTTAGGTATGTTGTGACAAACATCTTGAACATGTGTGTTAAATATGCTGTATGTCACATTCCAAAATCATAGCACAATAGTTTGATGGGGAAATATGCATATTATGATACTGCAGATGAGAAATTTAAAGCTCAGATAAATTTTCTTTTTTTTTAAACTCTAGTCCCTAAATAACAAAACTAAAACTTAGATTTTTCTTATTTTAAGTAGTTTCTATTCAATATGTCTATTGACCTCTTTGTCAAGGAAACAAAACATTTGAAATACTTTTGAAGTATCAGAAGTTGATACTGTAATATACAATAACTAATCTTTGGTAATTACTAATGTCCCGCCATTTCATCTACTTTAAGTAGAGTTCATTTCCTCAATGCCATATACTATAAATTAAAATAAAATAAAAGTCATGTCATCTATTTATGGTTAGATGATATACAGTATCTCATGCAATACATGTTAATGACTTACTAATAGTAGTGTTTATTTATATGGAAAAAATGATAGAAATTCTCTAGGTACTTATGGCCAAGGGTGTTAAAATCAAAATTTCAAAGGATTTAAATCCCACTTATCATAAGGTTCCTGGGCTTGACTTACTGACTAGGGATTATAGTTTTATCGTGACATTTTTGTGATTACATATTGAAGATGGCAATAGAAGCACTAAATCACTTCTGATGACCAGTCCAGAAACATCCACTTCTTAGTCGCTTATTGCTTCTTATAATCCCGGTTGACAGAGGATGCTTAAGTTTAGACACTCTCTTTCATGATAATTTTGATTCTTTAAAGGAATAGGCATTGTAAAAATATAGCAATCTAAAACTTTGTCTTTGCCCTTATGAAATGACAATACTTAAATAGGAAATGGGTTACACTTCAGATTCTATTTGGGTAATTTGAACGAAAAATATAAAAGTTTTTGAAATAATTCAAATTACAGTTAAATGAATATATTTTCAGTATCCTGTACTAGTAACTATTCCATGTACAGTATGTAAGTGTTAGGTTGACATATTATACAACTCAGATTTACACTATGTATATCGTAATCATATTCTAATTTTTATAAAAGAGATGAGAATTAAGATTTGAGGGCAAGGGCAAAATAGTAATTTTCTAAGAGAAAAAAAAATGATGAGCAGAAGATAGTATTAGCATTTTTTTTATTTTCATTATTATAAAAAATAAGTTTCCTGGGGCCTCCGTAGTGGCACATTGGTTTGTGCAATGTACTATGAGGCGCACTGCAGTTGCCACTGCAGCACGAGTTCAATCTTTGTAGCTAGCCTGGGAGTTGACCCACATGGCACAGCAGACTTCTCCTGTCTCCCCTGCTGTTCCCCTCAGCAGTGGATTAGTAGATCTACCTGTTCTGCTCCCCATTTTGTCTCTGGTGAATCCTCTCACACCCACACCTCTGGCCTGTACCCCAGCTCTTGTATGCATAAATAAATTAATCTTTTAAAAAAAAGTTTACTGTTGTGTTAGTGATTTCAGTGCCTCAGTCAGCTAGTGGGTTTTCTCCAAAGTTTTCAAGAACTAAATATGCTTGGGAAGCTGAATTCAGAAAACTTGTAAATGGTTAGTTTGCTCCAACATTATCTCATACACATGAGATTCTAAATACTATGACTGACCTCTTGAAACTAATCTGATTGAAAGCTGATTCAGTAGTTCGCTCCATTGAACTTTTGGTGGTGGGTATTGAGTACTAACTTCCATCTGAAAAGTTGTGATCCTGTACCTCTGTATCATGTAAAGTATAGTAAACCAACACTGCCTGAAAAAAAAAAAAAAAAGAAAGAAATAGAGTGGACACAAAAATAAATAGATTAATGTTAAAGTATAAAAGCAAATGTTATCATATCTTATAAGAACTTCTGTATACTGTTAGAAAGATCTTAGGTCTAAGTATAGTTTTTGTAACCTAAAAAAATGATTTAAATTTACTTTTAAATGTTACAAATGCTGATTTATAATATTTAGTATACTTCATCTTTGAATTGCAAATACTCATTTTAAGAGTACATTATTTTCCCATTTTTTTCCTTAAAAACATTTGTGAGTATGCACATATATTTTAATTTCTTTTTAAAAAGTAGTTTTCAAATAATTAGTGAGTTGAGAAAACTAGTGATGTGCTTTTGTCATTCTGATTTTTCTAGTCATAAATCCCTTAATTCTCCATATAAGATTTCTATATATGTTAATTATTAACTCTGTCAGTTACATTTTGCCTGATTAGTTTCTCCTATTCAGTATATTTTTATAATTTTCTTTTATTGTGTAAAAACAATTGTTTGACTTTGCTTTTATTTTCTTTGTCATAGAAGTCAAGTCTACAGAAAGTATCTTTATCATTATATCTTTATATATCATGGAATATATCCTTAAGTTTTCTTCTCTCCATATATATTTTTATTGCAAGCCTTCTGTATAAGTCTGTAATCCGTTTGGAATTTGTGGAGTTAGAGAGTGATCCACCTTCATTATTTTTATGCATGGCTTCCCAGTTTTCTCAGTACTATTTATTAAAGAGTCTTTACACCATGTAAGATCATAGTTGCTTTGTCATAGATTAGATACTGATATGTACATTGGTTTATTTATTGGTTTTCAATTTCATTTAATTGATGCATGTATCCACTTCTATGCCAGTACTATGTAGTTTCCAGTATTGTTGCTTTAAGTACATTTTGAAGTGAGATAATGTGATGCCTCATTTACTTTCCTTTTTTCTCAATTGTTTTTGCTTCTCGAGGCCTTTTAGGTTTTATATTGAATCCAATATTTTCTTCAAATTTTTTGAAAAATATTGTTAGTATTTTGATGGGAATTTTTTAGATTTATATATAACTTTAGGCATGGTAGTCATTTTCATTATGTTGATTTTACCCATCCATGAGCATAGTCTACCCTTCCATCCCCTTGTGTCTTATATATATTTATTTGTGTCTTATATATATTTATTTGTAAGTCCTTCAATAGCATTCTGTAGCACTGTTTTTATAGGACCCTCACCATCATAGTTAGGTTCTGAGTTACTTATTCTTTTTGAAATAATTGTAAATACTGTTATTGTCACAATTTCATTTTGTTTCTAGATCACTGTATATAAAAAGCTGCAGATTTTTGTTTGTTGATTTTATAACCTGCCGGTTTGCTTTATCATCTGTTGTTACTAATAGCTTTTGGGTGGCTGCTTTAGGATTTTCTATCTGTATAGCATCTTCTAATAGTTACAGTTTTTCTTCTTCTTTTCCAACTTGGATTCCCTTTATTTTCTGCTTTTGTCTGATAGTTCTAGTCAAAATTTCTAATACTAATCTAACAGAAGTGGTAACAATGAATATCTTTTCTGGTTTCTGTTCTTAAAGGGAAAACTTCCAATTTTTCACCTTTTGAAATTTTATTGACTGCTTATTTGTACAATATGGACTTCATTATATTGACATAGGTTCTAAGAGCTGAAGGGAAATTCTTGGCATTGTATGAAGTCTAAAACATGGTTTTACATTCTCTCTCTGAGTTTATATGTTTCCTTTTCCACCACTGTTCAAGCCAAAAATGGTTTCTTTGGGATCTCTTTTTCTGCATTTCTGTTTTGGGTTCATGAATACCTGAGGGAAAGCCTGGAAAATTCTCTGCCATTTTTTAGTACATTGAATTTTGCTGCTATACTTCAACCTGCTTCCTGATATTTATGTTAGAGAGACCTCAAATTGTTGTTTCTCATATTTTATATACACTTTATAGGTGTATTCAATGTGAGAGGAATGTTGGTATGTGTTTGTTTCATTTCATTTCTACTGCAAATATCAAAAAAATTGTGAAACTTAATATATAAGTTGAAAATTGATATGATTTCCTTAAATCACAAGATAAAATCTTTTCTGAACCCATATAATAGTTGTCGGTATCAACATGTTCTTATAAAAGAAAACATTTAGGGGACTGCCTGGTGACTCAAGGGGTTGAGCACCTCACTGTGGAGCTTCCACAGCAGCTGCAGTAAGAGTTTAATCGAGAGCCAGGGAGGGGACCCACATGGCACAGCAAACCTCTCCTGTGTCCCTGCTTCTCCCCTCAGCAGTATATTTCAGTCAATCTGCCTGTTCTGCTCCCCATTCTGTCTCTGGTGACTCCTCTCACCCCCACCTCTGGCCTGTATCCCAGTTCTTGTATGCATAAACAAATAAATCTTTAAAAAAAGAAAGAAAATATTTATATGGTAACTATAAATAATACTATAGCTTTTGTCCCAGCTTTTAAATTTTATGCAGAAATTTAAGTAATTTAAAATAAAAAAAAAACTCTTCTCAACATAATTTCTTATTGCTATCATAATGGGGAGTATATAACCTAGTTCAATGAGAGATGAAATTCCTTTGATGGTAAATTTGTTGCTTGTTATCTTTTTCTTGGGTTATTTTCATTTTTCTCTATATTTTGTTCCTTTCCAGATAAAGGTATGATCCTATTTGTTTTTATTTTATTTGCTTTTATATTATTTTATTTTCATTCACTTTAGCAGCTCCTTCTTAAGCCATAGTTTTCCATCACTTATCTCACAAATTTCATATTCGGGAGAAAGAAAGCACCTCCGGTCCTTATTTTTATGTCAGACATGTTGCATACCATTGTTCTTTTTACCTGTACTATATATATTATTACGATATTATTTTTTCAATCATTAACAATCTGCTATTCATATTTTAAAGATATCTTCCTTTTAAAATTTCTGTAGTGAACTATGAGAGACACTTTTTAACAAAAACATTCAAGCAAGAATTTTCATCATATGACTATATATTTTAAAGGATATGATTTCTTGACCTCTTTCTTGCACAATGAAATCTGTCTTTTAGAGTTTCTGCCAGTCCCTTTTATATAACTGATCATAAACACAGCCTAGCTATTGGATTAATTCTTTGGTTATATAGAAAAAGCTTCTTTTAAAATATCCATATGTCTTGCTAATTCCATCATGGCCTTTGACTTTAATTTGTTGCTAGTTCTAACATTGGAATTTCTCTCATGCACAAATAAAAATGATTAATATAGTTAAGGAGGCAAATTACAAAATGCATTGTCAAAAATTGTATGGTCTTATTTATAAATTCAGTATTATTTGTAAATAATGTGAACACCAATTTTCTTATAAATATATATTTTTCTATGTCAAAATGATTTTAAAACATGTATCTTCTGGAAGAAAATACAAAGGTGCCAACAAATTGTTTCTTTACATTTTGCTATTGCAATAGTTTGGAATCACAATTTATTTGAGCTTACTATTACTTTTGTGAAGAAATAAATATTGCTCTTTTCTTGAAATTTATCTCTTTAAGCTGTGTGAGATAAAAACTGCAGTATTTGCATTTTGCAAATCTGGTTAGGATCAGCACATTAATTTTGCTGGTTTTGCTGGCTGTGCATAATTTTTGCACCACTATTAATTTTTGTAGGTATGTGCAATGATATTCTTCTTTCCTTGGTATTAAAAACAATGTTTATTTGATATACATATATTAAAGAGGTGTCATGAAATATTTTTAAAGGAAAACAGAAATATCAAATGAAGTAAACATATTAGGAACTTATGTTTGAAGACCTTAGCTTAACCTTTAGACTATTATTGATATTGTAATTCCAAACAATGCAGATATTTACCAATGAACGAACACTAGAAACTTGTTAAGAAAAATATGAATAGTTATTGCTACTGCATCTGTACCTAGAACAAACGGCATAATCATTTTAAATGGCATAATCATCATTAATACTCCTGTAAGAAGATATTTAAATTCCTTATTTTTCAAGAAAACATATGTTCTCATACATATTTTCAAAAAAAAAACTTACTTTATTGAACTCCATCTTTTGTTTCACTAAGAAATTATGATTTGAAATTCTTATCATCATGCTGGAAAGTCAAATATTTCTTTTAAGAATGAAGTAGTAGGGGCCCACCCCTGGTGGCACAAGGGTTAAAAGCCTCAACTTTATCAAGCTATTGGCAGCCACTGCAGCATGAGTTCTATCACCCAGCCAGGGAGCTGTCCTGCATTGCAGCAGACCTCTCCTGTCTCTCAGGCTGGTCCCCTCAGCAGTGTGTTTCAGTCGGTCACCCTGTTCTGTTCCCCCTCCATCTCTGGTGAATTCTCTCGTCCTGTCCCTCACAACTCTGTTCTACACCCCAGTCTTGTATCCATAAATAAATAATCTTTTAAAAAAAGGAAGAAAGAATAGGGACTATTTGCTGTTGTGAATGTAATAATATATATTTTTAAAGATGACAAAATGAGTGAAATCCTAAAAACTATCAAGATATTCATACACACTTTGTAACCATCAATAATAGTAATGAAAATGGGTGGCATTAAAATGATCATTCATATAAAACTATATTTTCAGTACTATAAATCTTTCGTTTTTAAGCTAGTTTTAGGACTTGAACATCATAAAAGAATAGTTACAGAATTGATACTTTGTTAGGAATGCGTACCCAGAAAAATCAGATTTCTGATGTTTGCAAAGATACACTGAGTTCAACGGATAAGATCAAAACATATAGAACCTTTCAATGGTAGACTTAGTTGGCAAGTGAAATGCATTTTACAGACTATCACAAAATCAATGTTTCCAGGAATATATTCAATAGTATCTATAATGTTTGTGTAAACTATATTCAATGAAAATATTTCAATATAAGCTGTGGAATAATTGATATTAAAAGATAACGATAACCAATGGAGACTGAAAAGAATGAACAAAAGTAGAACAAAGAAAAGTCATTAAAATCCCCAAGGACAAGTGATGAATTTATCATTAAAAAAAAAAAAAAGAAAGAAAGAAAAAAAAAACCAAGAGATTGGTTTACAAGAAGGATATCAAAGTCCTATATTAATCTCTAGAATTCATGAAATGATCAGCCATGTTGACTTGTGAGTATTAGCAGTGACAAAGGTAATAGTATTTTTTAGCTTTTTCTACCATTAATTCCTATGGAAATCACTTACACACTACAATGATAATTTTTGTATTCAGTGAATTATAATGTAAACATTATATGGCATGCATGCTTCTCAATTCTTTGGATATGTGGTTAAATGTCTTACTTTAAAATTATATTTTTCATTTTTCTGGCTTGCCAAATTCCAGGATTTTCCAGTTGTCCTGGCAAAAACATTGCCTGAAGAAATTTTGAAATGCATGTACATGGATAGATTTATTTAACTAATAATCATATTTTAAGTATTATAATATTTGTTTTTTAGATGTGTTATCATCCTGATATATACAATCAGTGACTGAATGTCAGTTTATGGGTAAGAGACCTAATGCAATTTTATAGGTGTGTTGTCAAAATAGATTTTGGAATTTCTTTCTAAATAAATTTGAGAGTATAAATTGCCAGTATTTGAATGGATACCCGAGCTAAGTAAAATACTTAACTTTTGTATTCTACATGTCTCTATATCTTATGAGACTGTGGTTTTGAATTTAAAAAGTATTCACTCTTTCAACTGCTCTGCTCCTTAAATGTTCTTTTCCAAACTGTATAACAAAGTTCCATCAACATTTAACTAGCCATGATTTTTGTCTTCATACAGTATCAAGTATCTTCCTCCAATTTTTAATAATAATTTCATCAGCTCATTGTACAGGATATTTTGTTTTGGATATAAACAAATTATGTATTGGAACATTCCATTGTCAGAAGATGAATATGTACCAGTATATTTCACATAAAGAGTTGGTACTTTGTAGACAGATACTATTTTTGTGAGGCATTTGTATTTTTCTTATGACTTTATTTTTAACTAATGTAAGAATGGGAAACAAAGTGAGAGAAAGGAAACTTTCCATTCTCTGTTTTCTTGATTCTTTTAAAACTCAAAACAGTATATTTAAATGAAATAAAAGAAACAATTTGCAAATATCAAATGTCCTTTCTATTGTTTCCTAAAAGTAGTTTTATATTACAATGTTAATCAAACATGGAATGCTCCCCTATTTTATAGGAACTGCAAAGTTATCAATATGCAATTGTCACTTGAACAGTTGTACTGCACAAAAGATTTCCCAGCATGATGATCAGAATATCAAATCATAATTTTCTTAGTGAAACAAAAGATAAAGTTCAGTAAAGTAAGTTGTTTTTGAAAATATGCATGAGAACATATGTTTTCTTGAAAAATAAGGAATTTAAATATCTTCTTACAGGAGTATTAATGATGATTATGCCATTTAAAATAAAAATGAAGTTCTGTAACTACAACTATAAATCTAAAATATCAGCTGGTGGATACAGATGTCTTCACAGCTGTGAAACACAATAAAATAAATTTCAAAAAGCATCGAGAAACTAGAAAGAATCTTGCCACTAACAGACATACACTCACACACAAAACCTGTTATGTGACTATGTCTTCACAATATGATATTGAAACCTATATGGAGGAAAAAATCTTAATTTATTGTATACTCACAACTAATTAGCATTGAGGGATTTAAGAATTATTTTTTCAAACTTTATACACATCAGTTTCCATTTGCTTTTACTTTACATTTAGATAATTTTTCCACACAAGAATATAATATTTTACAGAAATGACAATATCTATTGAGTTATATAACATCCTTTGTCTTATTTTTTTAAATTAAGAATGGGGTTTTGTCATTTTTTGAGGACTATATATTTATTGTTGTATACTGGTATATGTTTTCTTCTCTATTATATTTTTGTTGAAAGTGTAAATATGTGAAGTTTAAAGTCTTTCATTATGTAGGATTACAAAACCTAAATTTGATACATTTATGCTCATTTTGCTGATTGTCTTTATCAAATTGTGTATAGTGAGAGGCCAATATCTTATTTATTTCACATTAGTGGCTAATATCATATAACCCTAATATTTCAACATAGTCCTTTTTAGATGTAATTTTGCAAGCACAATACATAAGTCTTAGAAAGAATAGCTATGATCTGTCTGTGTGCAATTGGCATTTTGCAAATCTTTCATAACTTGATACAGAGATCCTTTAATGCTAATTCAGTCTGTTTCTTTATTTTATTAATATGAGGTTAGCCCTGTCATTTATAATTCAGAGAAGTGGAAAATAGCTTTTCATAGTATCACATAGAAATGTTTTCTGCTTACTTTTCTTTCTGCAGTAAAGCACATTTTTTTGATACAAAGCACTAATTTTGATACTAAAATTATATGCTATATAGCAAAATATGTGTTCATATTTTTTGTGTTTATAATTAAGGGAAATGATACTTTCTCACAAAACTTTATTTTCCAAGAAATATAATATTTCATGATTTAGTGTCAGTGAGTAGAGATATTAATTCAAGGCAGTTTTATATTCATAAGTTCAAGAAAAGAACAAAGACTCAAATATTCAAGCTTGGAATGTAAGGTGATTTTTTTCCATATTTCGTGCTAACGTAGAAGTCAAAGTGCAGATAATGAAGATTACGCAGTATTTATATTTTATCACTTTTGATAATGTAAAATGTCATATAAACAGCATTTTACTAATTTAAACAGTAATTAGAATATTACTATACCTCTGAATTATATTTAGGGTTGCAAACAAATATCATTTTAATGAAAAAAATTCCAAGTTAAATAATCATTTTAATTAATGGCTTTTATTTCTCAAAAAAATCAGATATCTTCCTGCTTATCATTTTAATTTCTATCCATTGAAACACTGTTGTAAGAAAAAATAAACACCTGAAGTGAATTAAGTTAATAATATTAATGTGGGAAAATAGAAATAACGTGCATATAATGGATAAATTGGACACAGTAAATGAAGGAAGGGCCAAGAAATTTTGTGACAGTTGCCAATTGTCATAGCTGTACACATGCATAGAATTTGTAAAAATTAAAAACTTACTAGTTTATACTTTTGCATTATGAAAAATATTTAGAATGGGTAGTTATAGTTCCACAAAAAATGTAAATATATTTGAAGCAGCTGAGTTGTATACATAAAAGTAGCTAAAATAATAATCTCTGTTGAGTGTATTTTCTCTGATTTAAAAGTCAAGGTTAACATTTAAGTATTAGCCTCTTATTAAGTTGTGTCATTCATACTGTACATTGCAGATGACTATCTATAATCAGTATAATCAGTGACTATCATTTAGCTTTTTAATGTATAGATTTAAATATGAACAGTGATCTTAACTATTTTTAACTTCAAGTAGAATATTTTAATTTCCAACTGTTCTTTTTTGTTGGAATATATATCGGGACAATAATCATTAAATATCACTTATTACAATATAGTTAAATGAAATCACAGAAAAATATTTCCCTCCTTTATCAAATACATTTAATAAGATGGATATATATAAAATGTTTTTGAAAATAAAATTAAGCAAGTAAAATTTTGTGATTGCTGGCTTTTAGGTATTTTGACTTTTTGCCACAGTTAAGCTTAAAATAAATTCTTTTAAAATTAAAAAGAAGGTAAATATTTGAGATTGATAAGTTTCCATTCCCCATAAAACTTTCATTTCTTCACAATTTTCCTTAAATTTTACCACAGTTTAGTTTGTCTAAGTATATAAAATTCAAAGATATAAATAGAAAAGAAAAAAAAAATCTCAGCTCGATGAACAAAGAGAAAAAATGGTGACTTTGCTGAGAAAAAAAGAGCCATTTCATTACAATGATTTAAAAAGAAAACAATAGAACTATTGATATAATAAGGAATAAAGTTATTGCAATAATATGGCAAATTGTTAAATCATTCAAATTTAAGTTTTTCAAATTAAACAAAATAATGTGTTTTTAAAGATTGCACTCATAGATTTTTTAAAACTTGCCTTTTAAATAGTCATTAATTTTCATAATAACTGTAAATTGAGTTTACTTTGCCATTTATGTCCTAATCCAAAGGATTTAGAAAGTATACTTAGTGGAAAGAAAATGCTCTTTTCTTTCTTTTTTCTTTTTATTTGCATAAGGAATTAAGTAGAGATCACTTATTCTTTTCTATCAGAGATAGACCATTATTCAATATTTTGATATATATAAAGCTTACATCAATAACCCTCTACTATCCTTGTTCTTTGGATTTTCTTCCCTTCAGTATAATTACATTTTCTCCTCCTTCAGACATCAAGTGTGTCTAATTTCCATTAGATTCCATTTCAGAATCGATACTAATATATTCACGCCACATTTATCAGTCTTAAACTGTAACTGAATATCACGTAAGGTAAATGTATAAATGATTAGCCATTGCTATTGCCCTTCACATGTGAGATTTGCATTGACTGGAACCAAAATCTTAGGTAGGGGAGGGGAGAAAAGTTGCTTTGTCCTGTTCTCCATTTTCTTTTTGACACTGAGTCCTTTAAAACACACCCAATCAAATGCTAGGCATGGTCTCTGTGAGGTGATGGTCTGTAAGTGCTCCAAGACATAACAAGAAGCCCACAAAATTTGCATCCAGGAGTCTTAGATTCAAGTTATTTTTTGCCACTTACTAACTGGTATCTTTAGGTTTGTAAAGGAAATACTTTGAGACTATGATGTAATGGTTTAATGTCTTTTGTTAAAATTTATTTTTATTTCTTTGTTTGTTTGTGCATGCATGCATGCATATAAGAGCTGGGATACAGGCCAGAGTCATGGGAGGTGAGAGAATTCACCAGAGACAGAGTGGGGATAACAGGCAGATACACCGAAAATACACTGCTGAGGGGAGCAGTGGGTGAGGCAGGAGAGGTCTGCTGTGCCATGTGGGTCCCTTCACTGGCTAGAGATCAAACTGGCACTGCTGTGCCATAGATGCTTCACAGTGTGACACTCAACTTGCTGTGCCACCAGGAGACCCCAATTTTATGTCTTATAGGAAAATTATGAGACTACATTGAATTACTGATACTGAAGAATTCTAAGTATATAGTTAATGGGTGGGTTATATGTGTGCATATGTGTGTTTGCAGATAAACTGTCAACAAACTAGATTTGACAAAGAACTTGTATACATATATTAAATCCTTATTTTAATAACCCTTGAAAATGCAAATATATATATTAAAACTCTTTGTTAAATCTGTTTATGCAAACTATATCAATATAAGTATATTGTTTTTCTTTGTATAATATGAACATAATCTGGATTTTAATGTCTTTACGAAGCTGTTGTGATAAAACGAAGGTCCCCTGTGTCATATTGTTTATTTTTGGCTTCTTCTCTGCTGTATTAAGGAGACCACACAACTTTGATATGATGTCAAAATGGAGAATCATAATGCATCTGTTACAGTTTTCTCCTCTTCATCACGTAACTGATGCCAAAACATCAATGGATGTCTAGGTTACTGTAGCTCCTTTATTTCAGGCTCTGTCCATAGATCTCTTGAATGAAAGAAAAAAGATAACATCAAGTGATGAACACTCTGAAGGTCACAAGCCCGTTGGCCATACTCTGCTGAGTTGCTTAAGAGAGTTACTTCGAGACTTACTCGTGTTAAATACGTTATTGCCCACGCCATAGCAACAGCCTTGAAAATATGACTAAAAGATTATCTCTAACAGATATTACTTAGCTTGACATAAAATTTATGTTTCATGGCTGAAGATAGTTACATATCTACCAAAACAGCAGTAATAATGGAACGTTAACAAATGATAGCCGTCCTCTATTTTCTGTGTTTAAAGCTACTGTCACAACATTTTAACACGGAAGATGTCTTCCTCCCAGACCTCATTATAGATTTTTTTCCCCTGAGTGGCCACTCCCTTCTTGACTGAATTGATGTGCATTTATAACTCTTCTAAATATTTTGAGGCTCTAAAATAAGTCACTCGGTGACAAAGGTAAAATATGTTCTGTGGTCCCTTAGCCTGTCTTTCACCTTCATATTATATAGTGTATGGAATTATTAAACATACCACTGACCATTACCATTCACCCTTTCCATTTCTAAAATGAGCTTAGTATAAACCTTTCTCCAAGGTTTGTGTCTTACACATAGTTGAGAAATAGACTGATGTCAAGTTCTGCCAATGATGCCTAGTTTTTAGCATAAGTCATAAATCTCCTATCACTCATTTACAAAGATTCACATTACAAAGTACATTCATTCTGGGCCTCCCTGGTGGCACAGTGGGTTAAGCAATGCACTACGAAGCAAACTGCAGCCACTGCAGCACGAGTTCGATCCCTGCTGCCGGCCAGGGAGGGGACCCACATGTGAGGCAGATCTCTCCTGCTGTGCCCGCTGCTCCCCTCAGCAGTGTACTTCCGTTGATATGCCTGTTCTGCTCCCCGCTTTCTGTGATGAATCCTCTCACCCCCCCCACACCTCTGGCCTGTACCCCAGTGCTTGTATACATAAATAAATAAATCTTTAAAAAATTTTTAAAAAAAGACAAAGTATATTTATTCTATGTCTTATAATTTCCTCATGTCTCCTTATTGCTCCTTATCCTTGTTCATAAAGGAAACTATTGATCTGTGCTCACTGGGCTTCAGGTTTCTCAATAGAGAGATGGTATGTCAGTGAGTGTGAACACTGAAAATGATGTCACAGTATTCTGGTCAATTCAAGACCCTCATATTATCTATATTATCTTCAGAATATCTGAAATATCACAGGTCAATAATGTTGGTTTAGCACTTGAGAGAATATAAGTTACAAATTATTTTATTCCATGATAAAACATGAATATTTTATTATGCTGATTCCTTGGAAGGAAGGTATATCCTCATTCCAAATATTTTAAATATTTTAGTTCAGTTAATATTAGTGCTCATTTCAGGGAACAATTTCAGGGAACAATAGATTCCTTAGGGAAAATCTGGCAGTTTGTTTTAGAAAAGGAACTGTTAAAATACCTTCAAGATAATAAAAAATAATGGATAAAACTCATACATTCTAAAAGGTTTGCAACCCTGAGTATTCTCATTATATCTCTCTGCCTATCTATCTATCTATCTATCTATCTATCTATCTATCTATCGATCTATCTATTTATCTATCTATCTCTCTATCTGTCTGTCTGTCTGTCTGTCTTCTGTCTGTCTGTCTGACTGTCTGTCTATACACACATATACATATGTGTATATAGGTGCGTGTGTGTACTTGTTCATATATATATATATTCCTGTTCACATCTGTAGTATTATTATTACCAATTGCTGTGTTTAGTCCCTGGGGATTTAATATGGAAACAATTCATTAACATAATAGGAATACAGTCAGCAAAATAGTTTTTTTCATTCCAAGTAAAGAGCTCATTACCTGGATATGTCTCAAAAGAGAAACAAGAATAAATAGAAAATGTTACCAAATGATAGGTGAAGGGGCATAGTCTGGTATGGAATTATTGAAGCTCTCAATATTGAAAATGTTTACAAAAAATTCAATTAATTGTAAAATTAATTGCAAAAAATCAAGTAGCATAATTCTTCAGGCACATAAAAATTTATCTTGAGGATTAAAATAGTACTTAATGCAGGATTAGAGAAAAAAAGAAAGTGTAAAAAAATATCTATTGCATTCCATCTATGTCTACATCTGTATTAATAAGTTAAGCATAAATATTATATAAACTGATATAGAAAATAATTTGCAAAGAGAAAAATATTCAAAATATCTAAATCTGCAATATCTATAATTTTCAAATTTGAGCTTGACATTTGGAATGAGATGGATTTCATGTAAATAAATAGTGTTTGGATAATTTAGTCATAGATACTTCCATGAATGTTTATCTGACAATCATGGTTATGCATTCAGTAAGATTATGCACTTAAGAAGAAAAAGGGAAGCCAAAGCAAATACAGAAAAGTTGGATGTGTGAGAAAATTAAAACAGACGGAGCCTCCCTGGTGGCACAATAGGGTAAGCACCACACTATGAGACAAAACGCAGCCCTGCAGCGCAAGTTTGATCCCTTGCCAGGGAGGTGACCCACATGACACAGCAGACTTCTCCTGCCTCACCACTCTATCTCTGGTGGATCCTCTTATGGCCCCGCCCTGCACCTCTAGCCTGTATCCCAGTTCTTGTATGCATGCGTGCATGCATAGATAGATAGATAGATAGACAGATAGATAGATAGATAGACAGACAGACAGACAGACAGACAGACCGACCGACCGACCGACCGACCGACCGACCGACCGGCAGGCAGGCAGGCAGGCAGGCAGGCAGGCAGGCAGGCAGGCAGGCAGGCAGGCAGGCAGGCAGGCAGACAGACAGACAGACAGACAGACAGACAGACAGACAGACAGACAGACAGACAGACAGACAGACAGACAGACAGACAGACAGACAGACAGATAGATAGATAGATAGATAGATAGATAAATAAAAATTCTTCGGGGGGGCGGGAAGAAAATTAAAACAGACATGTGTTAACTGAAAATAGCCTGGAAAGCAATTAGAGAGTGTAGTAAATAATCAAAGTGAGGATTTGAACGTGGGAAGTCCAATCAATTTTATTCTGAGAGAGCTGGTTCAGTAAACACTAGTTTGAATTTGGTTGATATAGTTGGAACAGTGAGTTTTTCACACCAAAAATATAATTATTCTTGATAGGGCTTTTTTTTTTTTTAAAGTTGTCCTCACTTAACAATAATAACATTATTTTTCATTACACAAAAATTACTGTCTTCTTGTAACCTAAGGCTTTTAAGAATTTAGGGAAATGTTACTGAACTCATTGTGAAATCTATGTAACATCACACATGTTAGATCAATTAAGGAGGCTCCTGTGATGATTCCTTGTATGTTTTGCAGGGGCTAATTGTCAAAGTTGGGTATATGTTTGGAAGTATTTTGCAATTGAGGTTCTCTTTTAAAGACATCCTTAGTAGAGGAGGCATGGGTTTATTATTGTTGAAAACTAAACATAAGATTACAGATAAAATGTCATGTAGTATTCATGTAATTTCCAAAAGTGTTATAAAAGTTATTTTTGTATAATCTAAAGTATAACTAAGAACTAGACAATTATTTGTTGTCATTTCCTTTTATGTGTGCTTACTTAGATTCATAGAACTAAGGATTTCCCCAAGGAATATGTCTTCTCTAGGTGAGCTGGAATGAACCTACCTACAGAAACATAGGACTTAACTCTCATTTTCAAACATAATTCCTAACATTAAATTTTAATGTATGGATATGATTAATAAAATATTTGTTTGAGAAGACTAATGTCTTACACTTAATCAAAATTCTCTTTTCAGGGCTTGCCTCTTAAGTAGAGAGACTGGTAATTCAAATCTAAGTTTCATTGTTATGAAGTCCCTATTTCCATATTCAACATGAGGTATACCCTGGTTGTGTATGTCAGATTACCTTTAAAGAATTTCAATAATATGAATAACCTTGTCAATGCCCATGATAACATTGAACAGAAAGGATACAGCTTAAAGTTTTGCAAATTTTGTTCTCATTTGGCTCTCATCAGATACTCTTATAATAACTGGAATGCTTTTAATAGCAGTTGTTACTTTTTGGTGGTGAGCAATTCATCTCTCACTGGCCAGATTTCTAAGAATGGTGAACCTTATACAAGATTAAGTTTGCTTTCTTTTTCAAAATAAGTAGTGTTCAGGAACTAGAATGAAGAAGACGACAGCAAGGTGAAATGTGCACTGACTCTAAAAAGTCACAATTAAGCAAAGCATAGCTAGTAGGTAGCAGGGAAGCCCTGTATTGTAGATAAATAATAGCAAACAGCTAGAGTAAGATAACTAAGCCAAAAGACTGTCATTTATTTTAATGCTAATGTGCACCAATTTCTTTGTTAAAAGGGGCCAAAATTGCTGTAGTCAATTTATGAGTGATTTAGGCTTATAGAAAGGCATTTATGAACATTTAGGAAACGAGTGAAAACATATACCAAGGATAGCCTTAATTTTATAATTAAGATGAAAAGTTTCTTATAAATTTTGCCATAAAATTCAGAAAACTACAAATATTAATAAGTATAGTTATTTTGTGTATATTAATGCCATTTCAATTTTTCCTACCATTGGTTAGTAAAATTATTTTATCATCCTCTTTTTTTTTTTTAAATTTTTGTTCAAGGACATTGAAGAAGCAGGAGTTTTATAATTAAGTGCTAAACAACACATCAATTTTGTTCACATATGGGGAAAATTGTATATTATTTTGTATGTATTTAGTCATGTGTTAAAATGTTTATTACAACAGTTTTATTTGCATTATTTAAATTAGTTAAACTAACATTAATAGGGTGTAACTCAGATCATATCAGTGAGATCCCAGAAATTAAATATATCAATACAAATACGGTTCTCTTTTTAATTTAAAGATTTGCCATTTGTGAAAATCACCATAGTAATTTCAGTGAAAGTAACAATGACCTTGTTTCTTAGATGAAAGGCTAAAAGTGAAAGAAATTATTTTCTGTTCAGATATTCCGGTCCTTCTTCCTACCCCTTCCACTTTCCCCTCTGGCTAAGCCATAATTTCTCAGAAAATAAGAGTTAATTTTTGCATTTTGCAGTTTTGCTTGTTTTGGTTATTTCTATTCCACATATGAGAAAAACCTTCCAGTAATTGTCTTTCACTTTCTGACTTGAGTAATATAACCACCTCAAGTCCACTCATGTAGAAAAATGCAGAATTTATCATTTTAGTAGTACCATAAACTAAACTTGAAGACTTAAATATTTTCTTTTAAAGATTTATTTATGCAAACGAGAGCTGGGGTACAGGCCAGAGATACCAGAGGTGAGAGGAATCACCAGTGACAGGTTGGGGAGCAGAACAGGTAGATGGACTGAAATACACTGCTGAGGGGAGTACCCGGCGAGGAGGGGGGAAGTCTGCTGTGCTATGTGGGTTCTCTTCCTGGCTTGGGATTTGAACTTGGGCTGCTGTGCAGCAAATGCTTCACAGTGCAGTGCTCAACCCGCTGTGCCACCAGGGAGGCCCGTGAAGACTTATACTCTATTCTCAGTTGTAGCACAGGCCAGTTGTCTTGCCCAACTGTTGTATTTCTTCTTTGAAATATATATTGTTTGAATGGTGTTTAACATTCTTTTAAGGCTTAAAATAATATAACTACCTCATAAATCTCAGCCCAGTTTTTTTTTTTAGACATTATATAGGTTCATTGTTCAAGTGCCCAAGTGCATTAGATTTATATTTTGTAGCATGTAAATTTTATTATGTTTTACAAGGGTTTTAAACTGCTATCTTTGGAAATGATTTCAATAGATGGAATATCTTTTGATTACAGCAGGGAACCAGGATTAGGAAGGAGACCAGGCAGATATATTTCAGTGGTAGGCTTTTTTGAATTATTAAGGTCAATTATATTTCATCATTCATGACCTATAAAATAGCAATTTTATATAATTCAACCTAATAACACTTAAATATAAAAGCATTCTTTTTTTAACTTAAGCAAACTTTGAATTATAGCAGCCCACATTCTCTGGTGTATTCACCAGAGAATATTTTACCCCATCCTCATCTAGTATTAGAAGGTATTCATCACTGATATATTTTAAGGATATTTTAAAATTTCACTTTAATTTTTACAGAGTTTTACTTATTTTGGTAATTTCTCATATTTTAAAAATTCACATTAATTTATATTATATGTATTTTGAACTGTTTATTTCACTTATAATACATTTAAATGTTTATCTTAAAGTGTAATGTTATAGCATCTTAAATTCACATTTACATAGAAAATAAACTATCGGGAAATATAAAATACTCTGAAACTTATAATTTAGAATAATATACTTTAAATGACTTTTCCACGTCATGCAAATGAGGCAGTATAACTTACAAATGCTTTCTCTTTTTTGAACTTTATTAATATGAGTTCAGTGATATAAAAATAAATAAACTTGACATTATTTTAAAGCAATTATTGCTAAGACTAAAAATGATACACAGAGAGATGTCACTGCTGTAGATTCTCTAGAAATGTTCTATTTTGAGATTCAAATCTGTGAAAAAGGAAGCAAGTACACCTGAAATAATATTTTTTAGAACAGAAAAACAATGAAAATTAAAAAAAATAAGGAATACACACACACACAAACACAAATACAACCAAGGTAATAATTTCTATGACAGCTTTTATACCTATCTTATGGTAGAAGGAAAATTTACCAGACTAAGCTTGGTATTTATGACAAGTTTTCACACTGTCATTTTACTATTCCACAAATATAAGGATTAATCATTTCCTCCAGTGGCACAATATGTTCCTGTCAAGTTGAATTCTTTTTAAAAGAAAATCCACTAGCCTGAATATTCAAGATAACAAAAATCAACCTAAGTTTGTTAACCTTCCCAATACTTGCAAGTAAATATGCCCTATTGATAATTTTAAAATAATAAATCCTGATGCAAAAACCCATCCATACTGTAACCCAAAATATTGGGTGGCTTAAATATTAATAATTGCCTCTTATAATTTCTATTCTATTTGAACTTTTTAAATGAGTATATTACTATGTACAACCAATGGTATGAATTGGTATAGTATATTATTATAAATGACAGCATAATTAAATGCACTAGATTGATGTTGCATACCATGTTTTATTTTTCAATAATTTGATTACAAACCCTGCACTATGAAAATTACCCATTATATCAAAAGATACCAACTGCACCAACCAATGATGAAAAATAAATGTACTTATAGTAGATTAGAAGTTATTAATTCTTAAATCACATTTCACACATTTCTAGGTGAAATAAATAACTAAATTTTGTAGTATTAGAAAGAAAATTAAAATCAAGTAAAAGAGACAACCAAAACACTATATATCTCACAATGACAAGAATCATAAGATTATATACAAGCATTCCAGTTCCAATAATTATGAAACCAACTCCAACTTTACTTAATTTAAAGTGAAACATACATTGGATATTTCTCATGTGTAAAGCAATAGACTTAATGCCAAATAAATGAAGTTGGCAATACCAGTAGAAATTATGTTAACTCAACATCTGTATCTTTGAGCATGAACTATGTGTTGGGTACTCACTGATTCTTAGATAACAATATAAACCAGATGTGGAATCAAGCCTTCAGACAATTACAACCATATGAATTCCCAGACAGCCATGATCCATTGATGAAATACAATGACAATACAATGATAATTTTAAAATGGTGAGGTAAAAGAGGTGCTTGTTTATTACCTCTTGACTCAATATTTCTCTCTAATTTTACAGATGCTATTCACTTTCTCCAGATGAATAACACTACAATTTTAATACTAACTACCTTTTTCACTGCTGTAATTATTACCATCAATGTATAAGCTATGAATTCTATTTACTCAAGTACTAATGAATTAGATTAAATCCTTGTCTACCACATTCAAAATGTTACTTTTGCCTTGTCAACTATATTATATCCCATCCAGGAAAATTATCCGTAGACAGTCTTATTTTTAAACTTTAATATGTCATAGTATAAAAGTTAAATTTTAATTATTTCTCTGAAAATAAACTGCAAATCATGAGCTAAAGTTCAGGGACCTGTCAAAGAAGCATAGTAAACAAAGGATTTGTTGAATTATTTTCTACTCTGGTTCATCAGTGCAGTTTCTTGGACAATACGAATTACAAAATGGAAAGTGAGATAGCATTTCTCTCCTTTGCACATTCATATTTACCTATACCAAAGCAGCACTAGAAGGAAAAAGTCATTAAAAGTAAAAGAATTGATTTTTTGTGTTCTTTTTAAATGTTTTATAACAAGAAAACTGGAACCAGGACATTATCTTGTCTATCAAGTTTTAATGAGTGTAGATCTAATCATGTTAATGCAATAGGGCATATTAAACATAATGCATTTATGTCCTTGTAGTTCATCTTTCTTATTTTCATGCTCCTTCTTAATATTTTACAATAAAGCCTATAAGCTACATATCCAAAATCTTTGTGACCTACAGAAATGGCATTTTTAACCTTTCTAGCTACCTCTAACATATAATTTATTTTCCTCTCAACACAATGCTGGATGGGTAATAATTTGGAAACTTTGTAAGTGCAATTAAATATTTGCAATTAGTGTAACATGAAAGACAACACAATTTAAACTGTTACTTCATAAATTAAAATTGTTTACATTTCCCATCTAACATTGCAAACATATGGTAATGCTATGTAAACCATGTCTTCATTTTCAAGAGAACATATGGAAAGTGTCTAAAATAAGATCGTCATAAAATGTGGCAAGTGTATAAAGGAT
Source organism: Galemys pyrenaicus (assembly GCA_019455555.1). Lineage (NCBI taxonomy): Eukaryota > Metazoa > Chordata > Mammalia > Eulipotyphla > Talpidae > Galemys > Galemys pyrenaicus. Next base: position 6,728,764 of record JAGFMF010012288.1, on the reverse strand, counting down.
ATTTTTTGCAACTAATCAATAATCCCCCATGAGAGTGAAACATGAACAACAAATAATATAATTCAACTAGAAATCTTAGCTAGTTCAAATTGATAGTTCGAGTATTTAAGAGGATTACCACACTTAGGTTATTATTGATGTTTGTTAAAATAAGTTTTAAGATATTATGTGTCTGTGTGTGTGCCTGTGTGTGTGACATGGTGAGACAGTTATAGTGATTGGAATCACATTCAGCAACGCTAAAAACCTCTACCCCAAGAACACAAAAACACTAATTTGCAAAGAAGCTAGTAGTCTCATGTTTATTACAGCATAATTTACCATAGTCAAATTATAGAAACAACCTAAATGCCTCAAAACAGATGAATGGGTCCCTGAGATATTACTCAGCAGTCAAAGATGATAAATGCTTGTCATTTGCTGAACATGGATGCAACCGGAAGGGATTATGCCAAGCAAAATGGCGGTTGCTGGATGATGTAATTTACATGGGGAATATAGAGAAATCAAAAAAGAGTCTAAAAAAGTCAAACTTTAAAACTAACCCTTGAAATCTGACCATAAACTGAGGTATCTAGAAGGGGCAAGGGGAAGAGCAAGAAATAGGGAAAGAACACACTGGACGATGGAGGGCTGTGAGTGCTGTGGGCACGCTGTGATGGCTGCACCAGGCCCGGGGGGGGGGGGGGAGAGATCACGTGCTTACAAAATATTGGCAATTGGGTGCCNGGGGGGGGGGGGGGGGGGGGGAGAGATCACGTGCTTACAAAATATTGGCAATTGGGTGCCTCTTTGGTGGTGCAAGGGCTAAGTCACAGCACTATGAAGCTCTCCACAGGCACTGCAGCAGTTCAATCCCCAGCCAGGAGGGGACCCACATGGCACAGCAGACCTCTCCTACCTCGACTGCTGCTCCTGTCAGCAGTGTGTTTCAGTAGATCTGCCTGCCCCCCACTCTGTCTCTGGCGATTCCTCTCAACCACCCCACACCTCTGACCTGTGCCCCAGTTCTTGTATATATAAAAAAGAAATAAATACTTTTAAAAGACAAAAACAAAAGGGCAAAATACTAGCAGTTATATAAACCAATGGTGCTCCAATAAATTTATTTTTTAAAAACAACAGAAAAAAAACCCTCTGTTCTAGTACTAATTGAGTAGTGCTTAAAACTTCTCTGTGAGCCACATCAAAGCTTCTATGAACATGGTTTTCCACATATATATTTACATATATAATTTGTAACATTTTAATAAACATACAGAATGGCAGTATCTAGGTGTTTCCCATTTTATGTATTCCAAGACTGAACAGTGGTGCTTATATTCCTGAAATGCCACAATTGTTTAAGCTAACCGGATACAGTGGTTTGTTTTCACTTGATGTGAGTTCACTTTATTTAATTCAGTCTTCCTGCATACGTGGAGAAATGTTAGTTTTTAATACAATTAAAATTAAAATTTTAATAACATTGGCCTCAATCCTTACCTCTGATTCCAAAATACTCAATTATGTTCTGCTTCATTCCTTACTATGCATTTCAACTTCAAACTTAAATACACTGAATTATAAAAACATTGCTCCTGACTGCAGCAAAACTACAAAGTAGCAACACATAATGTTTGTTGAGCATGGGACATCACTTTATTTTGCCTTGATATTGTTAAGTGCTGTTAAGATTCTTAAACTCTGCAGTAGAGGAACTAATTGTAGAGAAAAAAATATATAAGCAAAGTAAATTAAAGAATAGGGTTGGTTCTAAATAGTACTAGAACCTAGAACTAGATTGGTTGAAATCACATACAACATTTTTCCAGAATATCTATGAGCAAAAGAAAAATGGATAATTGATATATAAAGAAATATGAAATAATAATGAACACAAGCAAACCAATACATGTCCACAAAATGTTCCAAAAAATTAAAATTAAAAAATGAGACACTGTGTATTTCTATTTAGATGTGCAAATTTTAACATTAAGATATAATGATGTCAATAATTATATATTATATATATTAGATTAATATGTTATTTAAGTTTTGTAGTTTGTATTTCATTTCTGTACTTTGTGCACCATATGCAGGTACACATTTCAAATTGTATGAGGATATTGAAATAAATTTTCTTTCTAATCTCTAGACTTTTAATATTAACATGTTCTGATTTTTGTTATCTTTCACACATTGATTTTTTGGAAATCTGTTGTTTAATTTCAGCATATTGGGAATTTTTTTTCAATTTATCTCCTATTATGAATTTTTAATTTTAAGATTTGTTATGTGACTTAATAAAGTATCTGCCCTGGAGACTGTCCCCTATGTGCTTAAGAGGAACGTGTATTCTGCAGCTATTGAGGAAAAAAAATCCTCTGGATATGTCTATTAGGTACATTTGGTCTAAAATAGAGTTCAAGTCCATTATTTCCTTACAAATTTTCTGAGTGAATGATCTGTGCCTCATTTGATGTGAGGTATTGACGTTCCTGTCACTGTATTGATAGAAAACTCATTTCTGCATTTTGCTGATATAACTCATATGAACTTTTAATTATTTCTATTTATCTAGGTAGGTAAATGACAATTTTTTTTCAAACAGAAAAAAGCTGATCATATAAAACAAATATTTTCCAGTATGTTTAGAAACGATTGGAAATGCCTTCTTCCATAAATATGATTTTTTGTTTAGATTTATATCACGTATTCAACATATCATTATTTGACAATTCTGTATAATTTATATATTAAGGCTTGATTTAATACTTTATACCCTATAGGTGAAGTTGATTCCTTATTTATTTGAGAAGATATTGTGGAAGTATATCATAGATATAGACAAGGACAGTCATAATTGCCACAACTGTGGTAGGTCATCACACAATGAATCTAAACTTTAATGACCACCCGATGCAAGACTTAGAGACTTGCTTCCTCAGAACACTGGACATTACCTTTCTCTTTCAGTGCTACTCTCCTGTAGTAATGATACTCTCACTTGTGACAACTAGGTTAGATTTATGTGTCAGGGAATGTATACAAACAGAATCACAAAGTGTTGAAATCAGTACTGTTATGTTAATGATGCTTAGTCATTAGCATTACAAAATAATTTGGGACTTTGAAGATGTTCTTGTAGTTGACTTACATTTTTTTCAATTGGAAAAGTCAGTTTATATCTCTTAGATCAAAATAATTTTCATATAGTCTCCATACTTTCTTTAGTTGTACTTAGTTGACAGAAGATACTTGACAGGAGAGAATTCAAAATTCCTTTTCCATTTTGTTTCCATCACTGCTTTTACTTTTCTCTGTCATGCTGACATTGTAAGTTAAATACTGTGCCATTTGGTTCATAAATATTTGTATTTCTTTCTCATTATGGTTTGTAAATATCATTTATTTAAAACGATCTGTGTTCCCTTATTAGTATCATTTGTCTTTTTTTGGAACTCAACTTTTTGTCATTTTTCTATATGACATATTTTTAAATTTCCTCAATGATCATATTTAATTTTTAATTCAAAAACAATTTATATAAACCAATAATTAAAAACTATTTCCATAATAAAAAATCAGTCAGTTGGGTTTCTGTTTTCTACTTAATGTTAAAAGCTGGGGACAATTTCACTTTAGCATGTACCTTATAAATGACTGAGTCAAGTGCTAAAATGAATTGGATAACTTGTCAGGCACTCCCTTCTTTTTCCAGTCATTATATTGCTTACATATTTGGGAGAGCTTCTGCTTAGCAAAAGTGTATAAGACAGTAATAATTTTCTAGTAAAACTACCTGTCTGATTTTGATGATGTCTTTATAATAATCAGTAATGCCTTTGGGTAGATTAAGAACAAAAATGTAATAGTATAAAATAGTTGTCTTAGCAGATGCATCACACATTTTATCACCTTCAAATTATATTTCATTAACATGGGAAAATCATTATAAACTCTGAGTACTCCAAAAAAAAACTACTTATTAAAAAGTTATGTGTACATTCAGACACTTTGAAGAATTAATCTTCAAAATTACAATTTCTAAATTAAAATGACCCACTCTTTGTATGAGTTTAAAATTAGTATAAATATTTTGGGAAACTATGACCATATTGCATTAAATGCATGTCTATAAAAATGGAATCTTCAATTTTTGCCTTATAAACATTTGTTTTTCTCAGCCTGTTTTTGTTTTGCTTACACTTTCTTAAAGCTACTTATAATGAATAATATGTGTTAAAATAGATCAACATAATCACCAGAAAGTTCTATGATTCCATTATCGTGCAGTTAGGAAGTTTATCATTGAAAATGTTATATTCAAGATCAGTAAAAGAGCATGAAGTCATGAAAGAAACACTAAATTGTCATTAAAGTAAAGCAACACCATAGTTTTATATGTTCCATTTATGATTTAGGCAATTAATTCTAATTTAGTTTCCTATTCTGTAAAATGAGAATAAGAATGTTTGACAAAATCCTCATGGATTTCTTGGGAAAATAATATTTAAAAGTAAAATAAAACATTTTAAATTATAAAGCCCCCATAATTACTAAATGGTAATTTTAGGTTGAGTGTCAGAATTCCAGTTGAATTAATAAATTAGTATGGTTTGTATATTTAATCCATATTGCAACAAAAAAGTGTGTTTTTAAGATTCATAAAATTATATTACTGTTAAAATCAGCCATCTATAACTATTCTATCATATTTTATATTTCTGGCTACAATGGAGGGCTAGAGGGAGAAATTATATGAAAACAATACATTATGTGACATATATTAAAAATGTTATGACTTATCTTTTTAGGTTCTACTTAAATAAGTATTACATGTTGAATTGAGTTCCTTATTATTTTCATTTTAACATTATTAATGATATTCAACTATCAGAAACCTCATGGAGTACTATCAAAATAAAATAATTTATTTCATTTTATTTTATAATGTCAATATTTATAAGAAATAAATGAGACATGATTGGTTATTAATAAATAAGTATAGGTGTTATTTATACATGCATACATGGTTTAGGGATGCTAATTAGGCAAAAGATTTAAGTGTCTAGCATCACAATGTCACTAAATATTTTTCTTCAGTAGCAATTTTCATCCTAAATCTAAAGCACTTGTTTGGTACATATTGATAGAAATTAGCTTGACATTTAGGTATTCCCCCTTAGCCTTAGTAGCATCAAATGAAACTGTTAGTTGTGTGTACTGTTGTGGTCAAGGTGGAAATGAATCTTTGCTCATTCTCCATGTATGTTTTCAATCGTAAAGTCTATTTGCATTTTGGTTTAATGATAATCATAGGCTCCCAGGTGCAGTTTTGAAAGGAAGTCTAGAATTTTAATAGTGTAGAAAGTACATAAATTACTAAATTTCTCCTTAGCAATCTGTGACATATAGATATATACATACAACCCATATATAATTTACACAAGAAGTGTATGCATATACACATAATATTATATGAACTAAAAAGTGACTATTTTATGCCATGTGGATAAAATTGTTTTGTTACACACATTTATCTACTATTATTTTGCATTCTAAGAAACCAAGACAATGATATTTGGGGACATTCACAAGAAATGAAAGTTCTCACCATGAGCAAAAATCGACAAACCACACGTTTAACATTAGATCTAAATACACATTATTATTTATCTATACTCGGTAATATTTAATGAAAATGACCTCTATGTTTTAATGTGTTTAAAGATGAGCTGAGGTATGTTAAAATGTCAGAGAGCTTATTTGAGCAAACCTTGATAGGAGTTGGACTGAGCAAGACAGGAAATGGCAGAAAGTGCCCCATGAAAGAACCACAGAAAGTTTTTATAGAGAAGCCATGGAAGCAAAGCAAAGCAATGTTCTGACTGACTGTAGCTCATGCGGTTTCTTCCCTTGGGAAAACCTAGTTGACTTTATTGTTAGTTGTTCTTAAATTTTGTATACTTGCTTTGAGTGAATTGACCGGTTTTGGTTTTGTTTTACTTACAAGGCTACCGCGGCATTAGAGACACTAAATCCAATGGCTTCCTATTTTGTTTCTTTCTCTTTTTATCTTGTATTTTTAAAGTAGCATTGATTTGCAATACTGTGCATGATTTAAAGGTACAGATTTACTCCTCCTCAGATGTTTTTTGTCATACTACATCCATTACCAAAGCCCCAATAGCCAACCAGAGCTCCTTGGGTGTCCACCTTCATCTGTTCCCTACTTCCCACCTTCCACTTCTGGTAGCCTAAATTTTACAGTCAGATTTCTAGATTTGTTTTGTTTTGCCTGTTACCTTGTTTTGTTCCTTAATATTACACAGATGAGTGAAATCATCTAAATATTTCTTTCCCCTGACTTATTTTGCTTAGTATAATTCCTTCCAGTTCTATCCATGCTGTAGCAAATGGACTTCCTGAAATAAACCTTTTCAAAATTTATTAGTAAATATCTTTTGGAAAGTAATCTATACCAAGCCTTTAGAGCCCCTCTCTTAAAATAAACCTCTGGCCACAGTCACGTTGGGGGTGATGCGTTTGACTTACTGACAGGTCTTAGATGCCTGCACAGCTACAGCTTGCATTCCTGCAGCTCAGAAGCTCAGCACAGTGTTAGGAGAGAAAAAAGACAGCAGGGATAAAGGAAGATTTTCCCCTCAAGTTCTAGATCATAGAGGAAGTCAAAAAGGAAAAGCATTGCTGCCTTAGGATGTTCTAGTAATAAACTACTCTTCCAGTCTTGTTTGTTGTATCTTCTTGTTTTTTGTATCTTATCTACAATTTTATTACTAATCAGTGGGAAAAAATAGGATACCATTGGATAACTCAACCTTGGCCAGTAGATCCTAATGCTTTCAAGATTTCATTTAGAAACAAGTGATCCAAAAGTGTTAGAGAACAGTAAATAGCAAACTCGGAGCCAGTGAACAAGGTTCTGAATGGACTCTCACTTGTCTCCGTGTGGACTGGATTTCAAGGCCTAGGATTGCAACTTCTAGCATGTTATCACTTGACTTCCTGCAGAGGAACTAGGGGCAGTTAAGAGGCCATGCTTGGCTGAAGATCTGAGCACAGGGGCGCTCTGACTCTTGTTCTCTTGGCTTCAACTTGCACCTTGCACCTAGTGTCTCAGCTCAGCTCAAAGGGCCTTGCTGGTAGGAAGTGTCTACCAATAAAAACAAATCTCTGTCTCTCTCTCTTCTCTCTCTCTCTCTCTCTCTCTCTCTCTCTCTCTGTCTCCTTTCTCTACTCCCCTCTGTTTCTGCCCCCTCCCCCTTTGTATATAAACCTATAAATCTTTTTTTTCCTTTCTGCATCTTTGCCTTTGGGGTCTTGTTCCAAGTTCCTAAATTCCCTGGTGAGGACTTATACTCAGGTCAACTTATTGCCCTGGGATTTTCCTGTTATAAAATGATAAAGAAAAGTATTAGAACAATAATAAAAGCATTGACTCATACAGGAAATTGTTTTTTTTCTAATTTTACTCAAAATAAATGTTGTGTTTAACAGATTGAAAGTGGCTTTGTTCCACTATTTCCTACACATAAAATTTTGAATGATACTGCATTGAAATTAATTCATTCAGGAATCGTTGAGTTCATTTAAGAATTTCTTCAGCTTTGTTTGAGCAATAATGGCAATATTTTTAACCCAAGAAATGCACTCAGTGTAACTGGAAGGTTTACATAGCACATTTGGCATAATATCTCACTTTAGCATAATATCTCACATTAGCAATGGCTACAAAAGAAAAAAAGCATGACATTAAAATTCTGAAAAAGAAATGTATATACATAAAATAAAAAATTCAATTTTAGCTTTAAAGAAGTTGTTTCAGGATAAACTTATTTGCTAATATATAGCACCATATAATCTAGTCAAATGTTTATAATTCAAGTATGAAGAACATAGCAAAGGTCTGAGATATCAGAATCAAATTTTTCCTCCAGCTATTATTCCTCTAACTTTGCACAATTCTTGAGTGGGTATCAGCCAATAAAACAAAGAAACTCTGTAAGAATATTTATTGAAAACATATGTAATGACAGTTTTTTAAAACTATATAGACAATCATTTATTGATTGAATGATCCAAACTGGCATATTCTTGGGATAAATCTGTATTATCTGATGTTTTAGTACATAATATTTGTAGGGATTTTATTCTCAGTCTTTGCATAAATATTCAGGGGAAAATAACTGCATTATACTACCTAGACACATAAGGTCAAGTGAGAGATTTGACTATAAGTTGTATTTGTTTGTGGGAGGAGGGGGAATGTTTTCCACAAGACAGTTTTTCCTGAAAAATTCTCAAAAGACAAATATTATTTTCAGATTTGTCCTTTCTATATTGCAACATTTACCGGGAGAAAATAAGGAGAGAATTATATTAAGATCAAGGATACCTAAGAATATATACTTTCTAGAGCACTTTTTAAAGCAAAGAATAAATTCTTTATGTGTGAACAAAATTAGCAATGAGTATGTGATATTATATTTAGGTCATATTGTTACAGTAAAATAATAGGGGGTAATGAAGATCTTTGCTTCTTTGTGCTAAATGATTTTATTACCAAGTCGTTTTTAGCAAGACTTTATGGCAGAATTCCGCTACTTTATTTCATGTAGGCAGTTTTTGGGCATTCATTCAAAAAGAGTCACACTCAGCTTCTCATTAATGCTGCCTCATACTTGTGGGTCCTGGGAACATGTTAATTCCTAGTAAGTGAAAAGACATATTTATTAGATTTAAAATCCTGTTTTCTTTATTTCTGACATCATTTTCTTATTTGTGCCAAAGTATCGTACTGCTTTAAAATCAAAAGTAGTTTTCTTGGCATGAATAAGTCATGTATTGCTACATGTGATGGATGATTTTTTTCCACTTTTGTCCATCATAGAGCATGATTCTTTAGTCACCTTTTGTCTTCATTTAAAAAAATAAAAAGTTGGGCCTCCCTGGTGGCGCAGTGGGTTAAGCAATGCACTATGAAGCAAACCGCAACCACTGCAGCACGAGTTCGATCCCTGCTGCCGGCCAGAGAGGGG